>JAWPHD010000675.1:0-415685 GCA_037043455.1 Cyrtodaria siliqua | reverse complement strand
CAAACCAAGGTTGATAACAAGCTTCCAGAAGGTCAAGTTAATTAGTAATAATCAAATTGTATCTTGATCTAATTCAGTGACTGAATTAACAAGGTCGTATTTGTTGAAGTCCCTATCCCGCCAACAACTACGGTGTTCTGTAAGAACATCTTACCATCGCATCTTACCGATGGTCGATGGTAATATGCGATGGTCGATAGTAAGATCGCATCTTACCATCGACCATCGCCATCGCATCTTACCATCGACCATCGCATCTTACAATCGCATCTTACCATCGACCATCGCATCTTACCATCGACCATTGCATCTTACCATCACATCTTATCATCGATCATCGCATCTTACCATCGCATCGTACCATCGACCATCGCATCTTACCATCGACCATCGCATCTGACCATCGCATCTTACCATCGCATCTTACCTTACCATCGCATCTTACCATCGACCATCGCATCTTACCATCGCATCTTACCATCGACCATCGCATCTTATCATCGACCATCGCATCTTACCATCGCATCATACCATCGACCATCGACTTATGACACACGTGCTACGGCCACTCTTGGTATCGAACTTGAACAAGTTTTCCATTCCCGAATATTGCAAACAAGTGTTTGTGGGCGAGTGTGGAGTGCATACATTGGAAGAACACATGAAACATAATTATATAAAGTAAAGCGGACACATTATACATAAAACATGCAGTGCCTCACTTTTTAAGGTCAAGCATCCTTATATTTTCCTATTTTCCTAGTTGCCTGAGGGCCTAAAGAAACATTAAGAGCATTGTGGGGTAGGCAATTTATCTAGTCACTCTACATACAGTTTTTTTTATCCAGGTCTTAACAAGGATGTCCGCAATTCGAGGTTGGTGAGTATTTTTTCGAGAATTTATATAGGCGCTGCCTTCCTCTCCCCACTGGAACCTATTCAAACCTAGACGAAGTTTGAAATCTGATGGATTGCACGCGTCTATAGGTGATCTATAATTTCGTAATAAGGCCAAACAGAAACATATGTGTGTTTAGGCAGGGCTTTATATTTCAATTTTCATCCCAGGTTTAGGGTAACATGGCAGAAAAAAAAGTAGGTTGGGTAGGTACGGATTTATTTTCATATTTGTTTTATTTGTATATAGTAACATAGCAATTTATACCCAAAACAGCCTTGAGTTTGATATTTTTCTGGTAAATTCGAAACACTTGCTAGGTTTCACCAGAAAAAAACAGGTAGGGTCGGGTTACCCTAAACACACACTTTTTTGCAAGGCCTAAGTTGAACGCTCATATAAAAATAATTAGAATTGAACAAAGCAGGTTCTGTTCAACCTCCCACCCACCTACCATGGTTGAATAGTTTTCATTACACTCGTATTAACATATTTATCAATTTAATATTTAATAAAATTATCTCACTGACAAAGCTGAGATTATATTTAGCGAGAGAGAGAGGGAGGGAGAGAGGCGGGGGTGGGGTGGGGTTGAGGAGAGAGAGAGAGAGTGGTGTCGATAAAACGAAGAAGAGGCCTAATGTACATTACGATTGATGCGATGGTCTATGGTAAGATGCGATGGTCGATGGTAAGATGCGATGGTAAGATGCGATGGATGGTAAGATGCGATGGTAAGATGCGATGGATGGTAAGATGCGATGGTAAGATGCGATGGTCGATGGTCCATCGTATCTTACCATCGACCATCGCATTTTACCACTGATTTGGGCAATGGTCACCGTAGCAGTTGCCGGCTTTCTGCATTGGACTGGGAAACTCTCGACTGTTATGTCAAACATATTATGTATTGTTAGATAACACAAGTATATTATGCTCTGTAAGCATGTATTGTTTTGGCTTAATACGTATTTAAACGTTACACATTATTTTGATTACCTCCCGCATAGCAGACTCTTTAAAATAAAATCATACATTTAAGCGGGCGATATGTTGAAATGCTATTTGTGTTGTTTAATACATACTATTTACTGTAAATAAGTTGCATTTAAAAGGAATACATATGCATTCATGTATTATTGCAATAAAGCTTTATGCCTTTTCCTAAAATGGTCTTTGTACTATTGTAATATATCAATCGTATATATAAAACTTTTTATTACACAACATAAATAACACATATATGGAAGACCAGCTTCCCTTGTACAAAGCAGCATGTTATCATTTGCAAGGATATGGTCCTTTCTGGAATTTGAGAATATTTTCTTTTTCTTTTTGCATCTTGGGGTCGCTATTAAGCGCTACCTTTTCCACTAAAAGCAAAGTAATAGTATCGCTCGTTACGGGTCTCTTTCTGAGAGACCGACCTATTTTAAGTGTCAGACAAACAGCCTACGTGTCCAGCACGTTTTCTGGTTTTGAGATACAAATATGTAATAACTTTCGGATATGCTATTTTCATTCAATCCAACAGACAACGAAGAAAACATGATAACATAGGCAATGAAAACATTGATATACATGATGAAAATGGTAAAGCAATAGTTGAGCAAAATAAAATTATCAGGACCGAAATGTGTCCAAACTGACACCTTAAAAGGACTTCAGGCGATATGGACGTCACTGTATGACCTATTCATTGTTAGCAATCAATTTCAGTTTTATTTCCCAAGCTTATATAACATTTTGAAATATGGAACTATTACTTAGGACGCCTATTGTTGCTATCAGTTTCCTTTTTAATTGACACTTATAATTCTTCCAGATCGCTTTCAGTCCCTTTCAAAATAACTGGAATAAACGGAGGTATTCATACAGATGTTGACTGTGTTAGGCAGATTTTTTTAAACTAGTGATTGTCTATCCAGAAAAAAGAGAAATGAGTTGTGTGTAGCAATACAATATCAAAACCCAGGACACAGAGTTAATTAATAAGAAAAGACGACCACTTTATACGCTTAATATTTAAAGTAGCACCTTATTTTTTAGCTGTACTTAGGACCAACGTTATGGTCGATGATTGTTAGTGCCACACTTTCTACAAATTTGGAATCTGAATCCAAGGACGATGGTGTAACTATACTGATATTAACGTCTTGGTGAAACACAGGCTCTCTATTCCCAATCATGATCATCGTCAGCTTCAGCTGCATCTTGTGAGAAACCAAATGAGTGACCATGTGACTGATCATAGTCCATATTTGCTGCTGATGCAAAAACTGATGAACCAAAAGAATAATTTGGTAAAGAGAAATCGGGAGCCGGCCTGTCCGTAAATGCAGACGCTATGTCACTTACAAATGTTGGAACTTTTACTTCCGGATAAGACACATCGCTTATTGCCTCTCTCGCGTTTTCAATGATGTCTTTAAAACCGAAATCAGAGCTTGGTAATTCAAATGACAATTCTGGAGCTTTAACATTTGTGAAAGACGATGTTAGATCGCTTATTCTCTCACCCATCGTTTCCATTCCTTCTTGAATGTTTGGTAGCTCGAATGATAGTTCTGGTGCGTTAAAAACTGATATCTGCTCACTAACTTGTTCACCTATGGTTTCCATTCTGTCTTCGAGATCGAAAGAAGGCGTATCTACATCAGGCGACAAAAGCGATGACATTGCATCTTTTGTGTTTTCCATTACATCCTCCACTCTATCCCCGATATTTTCAAAAATGTCTTCATCGTTGTCTGTTGGTGTGATATTCTCGGCAATATCCTCAATCGTATCTTTCATTGAATCACTGTAGTTTTCAATGATATCACTTAAATTGTCATTGTCGTTTTGGTTATCATTATCATCAAAATCATCATCATCATCATCATCATCATCATCATCATCATCATCATCAGAGGAGGAGTCATCGTCAGCATCATGGTTGGAGTTTATTGATTCCATACCTGAAAAAAAACACGCAAACTTACTTATTGATACGTGTTATTTATAAACAATACGTTTGAATGTCTCACTCGTGTAGAAGAAACAGTCTATATAACCATTATTTAGTCTATATAGCTATTATTTAGTCTATTTAACCATTATTTCGTCTATATAACCATTTCATTATTTAGTCTATATAACCATTTCATTATTTAGTCTATATAACCATTATTTCGTCTATATAACCATTATTTAGTCTATATAACCATTATTTCGTCTATATAACCATAATTTCGTCTATATAACCATTATTTCGTCTATATAACCATTATTTAGTTACTATAACCATTATTTAGTCTATATAACCATTATTTCGTCTATATAACCATTATTTCTATAACCATTATTTAGTCTATATAACCATTATTTCGTCTATATAACCATTATTTAGTCTATATAACCATTATTTAGATTACTATAACCATTATTTAGTCTATATAACCATTATACCGTCTATATAACCATTATTTCGTCTATATAACCATTATTTAGTCTATCTAACCATTATTTAGTCTATATAACCATTATTTAGTCTATATAACCATTATTTCGTCTATATAACCATTATTTAGTCTATATAACCATTATTTAGTTTACTATAACCATTATTTAGTCTATATAACCATTATTTCGTCTATATAACCATTATTTAGTTTACTATAACCATTATTTAACCATTATTTAGTTTACTATAACCATTATTTAGTTTACTATAACCATTAGAGGTTTACATTCGCTTAAATGCTAATATAGAGAATAGTATGCTTACAGGAAATGAGACATATGAATAAATCATAAGATAGTTGTCAAAACTGTTAAACAGATTTTTAGAATTAAAAAAACACGAACGTTTTTTCAGTATTTATTTACTTTAAAATCACAACGTTACTGAAAAAAGTGGGATTAGCAACCTTATTCTACGGAGGAGAAACATGTGTTATAAATGCATGATTTATGTTTATAAGAAGAAAATGAAAAACCTATTTATTTTTTTGAATAATAATAAAAAAAAAAATAATAATAATAAAACAAAGACATATTCAATTTGTAGCTGCACATAAAATATGTAATTGTTCTAAAATAACGTACGTGTATATTTTAATTCTGGACTCAATTTCATTTGTTTTGCTGGCAGTTATGTTAGTTTTTTTTTCTATTTCCTGATTTGTAATGTATTAGTGATCTGACCCACAGAGTACGATATAAATTGAAGACTGTCCTCTAATTATTCCATATAATGTCACACTCAAAGAAGAGACGGAGAACCAGACGAGACAATCAAGTCAAGCATTTACATGAACTTGAGCACCAGGCAGTTAAACATCCGAATGAAAATACTTCCGTTCTTGGAGTTTCTACAATTGAAATAACAAAAAGCAATACATGTTGATTGCGTTTTTTATTATTGTTCTGGAGTCATAATATCTTCTTTCGCTACGTTATAAGCAAAAGTTTCAAATTTAAAAGCTGTAAATATTCAACCTTTCCCTCAACCACCACCCACACCCCATATTCATGTTACACGTTCAAAGTTGGCTATATTGGTATACTCTATGAATGTAGATCACTTAGTCTTCATTATGAAATTTATGGCGACGTAAATGCCACTTTAGGTCATGTTTCGGCGAACACTCTGGATTGTTCAGTGAGATTTCATTTGGGTTCCATTCCTTAGCAAATGCGCGAACTTATTTTCCAGTTTATAACATATGCGATCGCGAATATCACTGAGTTATTCTGTCTTTTAACATCGGTGCCAACTTAAGAACACGTGTAGCGACTTTAAGTATGTCTTAAGTGTTTCCAAACAACCATTACAGGTCTAATTTTGCAATTAAATAACTATAAATGTAAATTGAAACAGCATAATAATTTCGACAGATTGCTTAAGCCGAAACGGGAGTTCTACCAGGTTCAGTTATAGGTCTAACACGTTTAGGGTTATAGCACTGAAATGTTTTCATAATCGCATCATGGTGAACTTGACCATAAAACTGCTGAACCCAAAAGCTACAGCGGCTGTAATGTTACCACGGAGAGCATTTGTTTTAAAGATGTGTTTCTAATACTTTACCAGTTATCGCGCGAGTATTTTTATGATAAGGTCAAATCCTAGTTTTAAGATTGTGTGTCTGTCCAGAAGTTTATGAATTAGTAGTAGTAGAATATATAAACACATAAGAAGTTTTAGTAGTAGTACTAGTGTAAGTATTACAATTATTATAATTATTACTATTATTATAATTATTATTATTATTATTAGTAGTAGTAGTATCATATTAATAGTAGTATTAGTAGTAGTAATTGTAGTAGTAGTAGTAGTAGTAGTAGTAGTAGTAGTAGTAGTAGCAGTAGTAGTAGTAGCAATAGTAGTAGTAGTAGTAGTAGTAGTAGTAGTAGTAGTAGCAATATATACAATGGTCAGTAGCCATAAACCCGTTTCAAACAATACCATCCGACCATGCTGGCTGTTTATTAATAATATATCACAAACCACACCTATAGCACGATAACTCACCCTTTTCTATTACGTCTTCGATCTTATCTTTAACATCTTCATGCATCTCGGCCACCTTTTCATGCATGTCGGTTACAGGACTATCTACTTTAGATTTGAATATTGAATTATCATGCACAGGTGCTATATTGTCTAATCCTATGTTTTCAGTTATTTGTTCATGCGCATCAGATATAGAAGACACGACATCATGCATCTTATCTAGAACCTCGCTGGCACTTTCTGAAAGTTCAGGTATAAAGTCAAGTACGTCGCTTACAACTGGCAACAGAGAAACTGCTTGTTGACCACTTAAAGGGCCCATGGTCGCTGCGTCAGAATTGACATTGTTCGTAGGAGCTACTCGAGCGTTGCCAAGAAATCCGAAACCGCTAGCAAATTCTGTATTTAAATGGACGTTAGTTGTAGGTGCTACTCGGCCGTTGCCAAGAAGTCCGAAACCACTAGCAAATTCTGCATTGGCTGTATTTGAATTGACTTCAGTCGTAGGTGCTACGCGGCCGTTGCCAAGAACGCCGAAACCGCTGGCAAATTCTGTATTTAAATGGACATTAGTTGTAGGTGCTACTCGGCTGTTGCCAAGAAGTCCGAAACCACTAGCAAATTCTGCATTGGCTGTATTTGAACTGACTTTAGTCATAGGTGCTACTCGGCCGTTACCAAGAACTCCGAAACCACTAGCAAATTCTGTATTTGAATTAGCTTTAGTCGCAGATGCTCCTTGACCGCTGCCAAGAAGTCCGAAACCATTAGCAAAGTGTGAATTTGAATTATCATTATTTATGACGGATATCATTGCATGCGACTCATCAATACTGTCACCTACCTCTTCTGCCACTTCAGAAACCGCTTCATTGGCATTTTCAAGCGTATCGCTAACAACGCTTGCAGCATCTTCTACTATGTCGCCTGCATTGTCAATTAAATCGCCTGTATTGTCATGTACAGTTTCTACTGCATCGCCAAGCCAATCTTTCATACTACTGAAGGCATCTTGTGCATTATCGAAAATATCTTTCCCAGCGTCTACAACGTCATCGACAGCATCTTTCGCAGTGTCAGCCAAATCCGAAATTCCTCCTACTGAGTCAAAGAACTTCTCTACCATATCTTCTGCATTGTCTTTCATATTATCTACTAAATCTGAGCCTTTACCAACAAAATTATCTACCGAGTCGCCTACCATATCACCAATTTTCTCTGACACATCTTTAATAGTATCAGCTACACCGTCACCAATGTCCTTTAAATTATCATTACCATCCTTTAACATCTCCAAACTATCTTCTATTTTATCATTTATAGAATCACCCGCATCTTCAATTGTATCACCAATGTTGTCGATAACATCTTCTACAACATCGGAAACTGAATTGTCATCGCCGTCAGTAAGTTCCTCGATATTCTCCTGAATATTTTCAATAACATCTCCGGCTGCTTCATTTGCATTTTCGATGACGTCACTTACAAAGTCTACACGATCTTCGGTTAAATCTGAATCACCGTCTACTATATCTTCGACAGTATCAGCGACATTTTCGATCATATCAGCAACATTTTCCGCCACATCCCCAACATCCATATTGTCAGCAATATTTTCAAACGCATCCCCAATATTATCTCTGACATCACTTATTACGTCACTTGCACCATCCATTACGTCACCAGCGGAGTCACCGACATTGTCAAGCATATCACCAAATGTGTCTCTCATATTGTCTGCTATATCCCCAACATTGTCAGTAATAGTATCAACAGCGTCTCCAACGTTATCTGCAACATCACTTACTACGTCCCTGGCAGCATCAATAGCATTGCCAGTGGCATCATGAACATTATCCACTACATCACCAACTGTGTCTCTCACGTTATCAAATACATCTGTTTCTTTTGCTGCTAGGATTAACGCGGGATTGAAGATTGGTGTTGGCACTGTTGCTGGGAGATTTAGTGGCCCTCCCTTTAATATGAAATTAAATAGAATAAGAAAACTAATAGGTTAAAAAGATTATGAAAGGGAGAAAGTAGGAAAACGCCGAACACGATAAATACTAAATATATTGCAGTCTCGGTTTAATTGAGGCTGTTGATGAACTTACCACATAGCGATACATGTGTTTGTGTTTTAGTTATTAAAGCCGTTGTATGTTTATTATTTTCAACTTTAAAGTAGCTAAACCGCCATATAACGGCAAAACTACACTACAAAACCGTTTATCAAAACCATATTACCTCTCATATGAACAGACTCAATAAAACCGAGTCTGCTACTTTTCTCTCTTGTTTGGGTTTGTTGCTTCCAAGGGATCACCTTTTCAGTATGTATTGACATTCACACTAGCATTTGTTTAGTGCTGTGGGATCATCAAGCCCAGTCTGTGTTGCTTTAAAGTAGAATATCGCTTAAGCCGATGATAGGAGGCGTGAGAGGTGTTGCATCTTATAATTACCTCTCATAAACAGACTCAATAAAACCAAGTCGGCTACTTTTCTCTCTTGTTTGAGTTTGTTGCTTACAAGGAATCACCTTTCCAGTATTTATCTATATCGGTGTTCAGGTAATATACTAATGTATATGTGCCGATTAAAAGTATAGGATTTTTTCACCGGTTCTTAAAATACCCTTTATTGAATATGCGTAAAATGAATAAAGAGTTGGTAGCTCTTAATTCGATGCTCCAGTGAAGTTTAGCCTGGCTGGTTAAAGCCATTTATTTTGTATCTCTAGAGTTGGGATTCACAAAACATGTAAGTTATATAGATACCCCGTCATCAGTAGGTTTAAAAACGGTGTACATATGTTGTACGATTTGGCTGTTGTTGGCGGGATGGCTACTTTAAGTAACGGAGAGGGAATACAGAGTTGTAGTATATATATAATTGTAACGGTTAATTCATTCTATTGATCTACTGGATAGCACGATACCCTTAGTTGTAAGGCTTCCGAATAAATCATCATCTGCTTCATTTTACGTTTTAATAATCATACTCTGCTTTTTGGAGTTGGTACATCTTCTTGTATTACCGCATGCACTTTAAACAATTCTTACTGGTACGGACATTACACTGTTTGAGGAACTAAATTCCACTGTTCATGGTTTCATTATGTGTGGATCATAATTATCGACATCAAAAACCTAAATGATTCAGACAACAAGATCGCATTAAGTGTGTAAACATTCAGTGGCTGTTTGTAATTATCAAACACACACACATGTTCAGCAGTATGACGTATATAATTAAGTAGTCGACGTTGTTGAACGTATGTTCCATGTAAATGTAACTGAATATAGGTTATATGTTGAATAATCAATTGCCAACATATCTGTGTGTCTCGGACGTTTAACAGTTACGGCACTGGACTCTGGGTTTGAGCCCAGTTGATGCACTTGGGACAGTGAGGCTGACTAGATAAACTCGGAGTTTCGTGTTTAACAATCCTCTGTCTCTCTGGAAGTTCGAGGACTGTTGTTTGGGGCGCTTGTTTCAGCCAAAGTTTTTTCTGCAGTAGCTTGAACAATTAAAATAATACGTATATCAATTTATATATCATTAGAACTGGTGTTTTTAGTGATAAATAAAAAATACCTTAGTTTTGAAAATCGGTTGAGAAATAAATATTTTACTGCCCAAATGTTTTTTTATGGGGCCCATGTAAATTCCTTAATGGTGAGTCAGAAGGTACCGGGTTCAAGTACCCGGTTTAGCTGCACATCTTACTAGCTCCTCATTGTAACCATAGGTAGCCTCGAGTATAGCATATTGATTCCTTTGTCTGTAGAAATTCGTTTGTTTGTTTGTTTGTTTGTATTATGTTTTACGCCATTTTCAAGGTTATGTCAATGTTTTGTGGTGGAGGCAGACCACCCACTTTTCCTGGGTAGAACCAGTACTGTATACCTCCTGACATCCGTAAGAATCAACACTTCCTCACTTACAAGTCGAGCTCCCAGTGGGATTCGAAACCGCAGCGCTGAGAGGAGAAGGTTTACAACGCAACGTCGTTAACCATTCGGCCACGGAGACGCTTGCAGACATTCGTGGAATGATTTTAAAATTGAAGGGTGAGCTATCTATCTTAAGTTTTTGTTTTGGCACGCCTTGTTGCACTAGGCATTTTGGCGTGCTTTTCATATGTTGATTATACATTCTATATTTCATAATTATTTTATACATAGGGGATTTATTTATTCATTCGTATTCGTTACTAGGCGGCAAGAGCTAAGCAGACGTAAGTATTGTCTATGGCGGATTACTGTATGTATATTTACTATAGTTGTTTCTATTATATTAGGCCAGGGACACCAATGAGCTTCGCAGGTATATTACTTATTAAATTGCTGTCAACAATTGTCACCAAACAATGAATTTTGATGTCCGCTATGTATAATGAACCAAAGTCGGAAGTGTTGCGAGCGAGCTATTATAATAAAATATATCACACATCTCTAGAAGTTTAAAAATATTCGGTGTGTTATTTACATATATACATTGTCCATGTTATGTCTGATCGTTGCTCCCGTTGTATAATTAATGTTTCTCAATAAAATATATCATATTTATTAAAAATAATAAAACATAATAAAAATACCCAATGCAGTTTGTCGGGCACTACTCCTCAGCATTCAAGTCCTCTCTCTATGAGAGAGACCTTGGTCTGAGGAGGGTTGCTCGTCCACACAAAACCACGAGGAGGTCACACTGGGGAGGGCAACGGTCAAAGGAATACATAGACATTATGTGAGATATTGGAGCGAAACATAATTTGTACATACAAGGGATAAATCACAAATTGAGTAATGTATCTAAATACTGAAGGTTATTATATATGAACATAAGTAGATTCTGTCTGTAAAAACATGTCAGGTAATTCCTATCAAAGGTCAACTAGACATTATATATATAAAAGTATGTGATTGGTCCTGGACCGTTGTGCCTGCGTTGTCATCTGACTCAAAAATCGCCCCAACGCTTCCACCGGATCAGTCCCGTATCATAACTGTATTAATTAAGTAGTTTATAATAATCATATGAAGAATAACGTACGTCTCTGTGTTGACTACCACCCAGAGAGCCAGTACAACGACCGTCTAACCAGGTGGCAGTCAGCACTGAGTATGACACAAATTTAAGTAGACTATGTTATTCATACGAAGTTTATATATTATGTTGTTACTGATAGAAAGGGTTTACAATTTGGTACAATTATACTGAACGAACGAATTTAAACCAAACCATCAGTGATTTCGAGCCCAGCAGACAAAACATACAAGCTAATCCACTGGGCCGTTCAACATTATAGTTTTAGTCTTAATCTAAAGGTTTATGCTCTTATATTACTATTAGGATAGGTACCATGTCAGTTAAATCCTATAAATGGTCAGCTAAACATGTATAATAATCACTTCCTTGGCGCCGTGAGGTAGGGCAGTCCCCACACTCACTTAGTCGTGGCGCATTATATATATAAGAGTATGTGATTGATCCTGGACCGTTGTGCCTGCGTTGTCATCAGAATCAAAAATCGCCCCAACGCGTCCACCGGATCAGTCCCATATCTTATCTGTATCAAGTGTTCAATTGTAATTCGGCCACTTACATTATTAGGGGGGTTGGGTGGTATATATTTAATCACAAGCAGAATAATTGTCTTTTTCTGATGATGATTATACACAGGATATTGCCATTACAACGTGCATATATATGAAAGTATGGACAATATAGTCATAAATGCGTAAATAGGTTAGTTTTTTTTTTCAAAATGGGTGGCCTTAACATAATCACTAAGGGCGCTGAAAGTCAATTGCCTATATTTTTTCTGTGGGTCGAGTAGATTATTTAGATTAAAAGGTATAGCGCTTTGTTGTAATTTTAACTTTAACTCTTCCCTTTTTATATCGAGCTGACTGCATTCAAGTAAAAAAAATTCAGTGGTGTATGGGACACAACAGGAAGTACAATTTTTATCAAGATATTTAATGATATGACTTCCTAAACTCGATGGTAATAAGTTGTATCCCATTCTGAGTCGTGTTATGGCTTTATTAAGGATTTTATTATCAGAGAATAAGGCATGATTTCTGAAATTACAACTAAGTCTAGTAAACGTATTAAATTTATTGGCTTGATCGGTTAAATAAGTGTTTAATTTTTCCTTTATTTTTTTTACGAATGCCAGAATAAACTTCTGAAGGTCCGAAGGGAATATCCTTATCGATAGCAGGGTGATCCAGCCAAGCCTTGCAGGCAAGGTCGGCCTTTTTATTGCCTGCGATATTAACGCGGGCTGGACACCATTCCAAGTTAACTATGAGATTTAGGATATTACATTCATTGAGTAGAATTAAAATGTTAGAAATAAGGTCTGGTCTAGACTTACTTGTCCTATCTTTAATTGAAGTAAGGCTAGAGAGGGAATCCGAGAAGATAACTGATTTGGGAGGTTTATTTTGGATGATCCATTTCAGGGACTTGATTATTGCGATCAGCTCTGCAGTACAAATAGAGAGTCCATCAGAAATTCTATTTATTTTAATAATATTTTTCGAGGGGATAACGAAGGCAGATGCCACACGCTCTGTGACAGGATCCTTAGATCCGTCAGTGTAAATGTTTATATAGGAACTATATTTATTGTCAATATGTTCATTAAAAACTTGTTTAATAAGTAAAGGGTTGTCTTGTTTTTTAATAATGTTTGTAATGGAGATATCAACTTTTGGTAGGGCTAGAGTCCAAGGTGGAATATCTCTAGGATTAAAGTCCGCTATATTTATATTGTCTATTTTATAATCCTGCGTTAAATTAAGTATTGTTGTGCCAAACGGTTTTGGTTTATTGCGAAAAAAAAATTGCAGTGTGTTGTTTTAAAGATCTCGTTAACAGGATTAAATAATTTTCTCGTTTGGGTCCTGGCCCAGAAACGCAGCATCTGCTCCTCTCTATGTAAATGTAGTGGGAGAACTCCAGACTCGTGTTCTAGTAAATGTTTAGGTGTTGAATTCAGCGCTCCCAGTGCTATCCTTAATGCCTTATTTTGGATTATATCTAATTGTTGAAGAAGTGACGGTGCAGCACATGAATAAACGTGGGATCCATAGTCAATTTTAGATCTTATCAGGGTTTTATATAAAATAATTAGTGATCTTCTATCCGAGCCAAAATCTGTTCCTTGTAGCATACGTAACAAATTTAGATCCTTTTCACATTTGGCTATAAGATTATATATATGTGTATTAAAAGTTAATCGACGGTCCCAGATGACACCTAAAAATGTAACACTTTTATTGAATATAATTTTGGTATCTCCTAAATGTTAATCTAAAGAAACCCTGGAAGAGTTACCACAAATCATACCTACTGTTTTATTAGGAGAAAGTTTAAAACCCCATTTATTAGCCCAATCCCAAATTAAATTAAGCCCTTTTTGGGCTTTAATTTGTAGTTTATCAAGATTTTTCCCCTTAATCCAAGTGCTGCTATCGTCTGCAAATTGGCTAATTACCATTCCTGATTCTTTTATTATATCTGGCAAATCATTTATAAGTACATTAAAAAGAAGGGGGGAGTTTATAAATCCTTGAGGGGTGCCCCTCTCGAGAGTCTCCTCATCCGAAAGGGAGTCACCAACTTTTACAGTAATTTTCCTGTCCTGAAGAAATGCCTTGATGAAGAAAAAACAATTACCTCTAATACCGAGGTCAAATAATTTAGAAAGGATTCCTATATTCCAGGCAAGATCAAATGCTGCCTGTAAATCAAGAAAAATGGCTAAGACTGAATGGCCAATGTTTTTGGCAAAAATAATATCATGTTGAAGTCTTGCTAGTTGATCTTGGGCACTACGTCCCTTTCTGAAACATGATTGGAATTTATTTATGAAGTTATTTGATTCTAAAAAGTGTTCTAGGCGGACTTTAACCATGAATTCCATAAGCTTACTAGGGTGAGAGGTGAGGCTAATGGGACGGTAGGATTTAGGGTCGTTAGGGTCTTTATTCGGTTTTAAAATGGGAATAACGCAGGCAAGTCTCCAGGAAACAGGGTATTTTTTGGAGGACCAAATATTATTATAAAGGGATAGCCAAATGTTGAGGGTGGAGTCGGGCATGTTCTTAAATAAAATATATGATATTTTTACCGGTCCCACAGCGGAATCTTTTCTGCTATTTATTACATCTTTTAATTCGAAGAGAGAAAAGGGGGTATTAAGTAAATGAAGGGTGAGCATGCAACCGGGTACAGTTATACGCTGAAAAACCATATTCCAATATATACTATAACAGTTCAGTGGTTAAAGCGCTGCCATGGTAAGATGTCAGAGACCACGGGTTTGAGTACCGGTTAAGGTGTGATTTTTACCACCTGTTATATATATCCAGATTTGGAGAGTGGAAACAAGAGTTCTTCTATTTAAAAATACTTTAAGGACTATTGATCCACCATATTTAAAAAAAATATTCAAACTGGATGGGATATGGGCAAGTAACATTTTCAACTAAATGCATATTTTTGGCATGAGCAATGGCGATCATATTTTTTTTATAGTACGTCTCAGTAATTCAATACTATTGATGTGAACATGATATCAGAAAGAATACTTGGCTAACAGTGTGCCCTTTATATCCGAAAATTTGATACACTACTATTCAAAGTTTTTTTTTTATGTGAAATAAATTCCATTTATTCAGAGAAAGCAGACGAGACATCATTTCTAAATAAAACAACCCATTTTATCACAAATTTGACAGTCAGATTTGTTTACGTTTTTTTTTTGAATTACATTTATTTATAATAAAAATGATACAATGTCAGTTATCACCATATCAATCTCATGGTAAAAGAATAATCAGGGGCGAGGGTGGGGTTGGGTAGGGGTGGGTGGGTGGATGGGGGGGGGGGGGGGACAACATAGTTGATACTCACCAGTGCAGGAAGGCTACCATCCAGCGTCTTTGTTCTAACTCCACTTGCCAATAAATCTCCAGTCAGAGCATCGCCGTGGCCTCCTGTATTCTCAGCAGTCGTCGGCTAGCAGAGAAAGTAAAAATATGTATCACATACTTCCCTATAAATACGTTTTTTTTTAATATACGATACGAGATAGACCTAACGGATTGCCGGGCAATAAAGCTTTTATCACACGCGTGAAATAAAGGGTAAAAAATGTCCTATCACGGAAATAACCGAACGTTCTTTATGACGCTTTCAGCGGAGTGATACGGAAATTACCGATTAGCTACGATTTTAAACGATTTTCTGCATTCCAGCCTTTTTTCGCGCCAGATTATTGACTATACATCTACATCTACTTTGAGCTGTCATCTTTGACCATAACTCAACGGAAATGACTAAAGTTGAAATAAAAGATATGACAGATAGACTGAAGTAAAAAAAAAGCATAATACACGGACCATAAAGAGAGTTTAAGACGATTTATAATAAACTCAATGATATAAAAACATCCGTGAATTAAATAACCACTTGTGACCATTTATTTTCTGAATTAGACAAATTCAAATTCAATTTATTTCATATCACACCCTATATCAGGCCCTCGACCCATAGCTGAAGCTCTCGGGCTGATATCGTGTCTCAGGCCTGATATAGGGTGTGATATGAAAATACCCATTTACTATTCTCTATATAGTTCTATCGCTCTTATGAAGAAAACAAATACGCCGGGTTTCAGTGCTACTGTTTCTGAAATAGAATTACACGTTTTACATCAGAATGATTTTGTTTTAATATAGACCATAGCTTCATCCTTAAGAGAAACGTATGATGTACATTACATAGACATGGTGTTGAATATTGTCAGCTATTTCAATGATGATTATGCTGATGATAGGACTGATGGTAATGGCGCAGACACTTTTATCCAAAACTGGAATTATCGTATACAGGATTCTTCGAGAGCTAAAACGTATTCACTTTTTTGTGTATTCTCGTATAAACCATATATAAAGTATCCCTGTCTAGATTGAGCATGTCCTCCCATAGGTTACAAATAGAAGCGGGTCGTTGGCATAAGCCACACAGTATTCCTATTAATGAGCGCAAATGTAGTATATGTGACGTTCTAGAAGACGAATATCATTTTATATTGGAATGTACTTTACATAAAGAACTAAAAACAAAACGTATCAATCGATACTATTGGCAAAGATCAAATATTCTCAAATGTATAGAACTGTTGACATCAGAAAAGCTTAATACTGTGAACAATTTGGCTACTTATGTATTTGATGGTTTTAAAATTCGAAATGACATATATTACAATCAATAAATACTAGTCCTCTCTCAAGAGGTACTCTAATAACACTATTAATGTTTGTGACACGTGGATTTGAAGAATGTTTCTCTTTTAAAAAATTGTGTATAGTAAAACTTATACTATTAGAAATATCATAATCAAAACTGATTTAGAATGTTAGTAAAGTGTACAAAATTTGATATTATGTAATGTTTGTTACTGCCATCGACCTCTGACCATGAACATTGTTTGTGTATTTGTATACTCATGGACCAAATGGTCTACTGTATTTGCTGAATAATATAGGTTATGCATTTGTATGGCTAAATATTACTTGGAACGAGTTGTTTTGGCAAAGGACGACGAGCTTGCGAGTCGTCCTGCGCCAAACAACGAGTTCCAAGTAATATTTAGCCATACAAATTCAATAACCTTTTTATTGTATACTTTCATATTGTTTTTGATCAATGTTAATTGTATGACTATTACTTTTCATTGTATTTATGTTATTTTTATAGCTTTTGATGGAATTCCTATCTTGCCATTCAGTTTCATTTTGTGTGGATGATTATTTTGCGCGAAAACGACGTCGACGTCGGATGACGTCATTAAAAACATCAAGCGATTTTCGGAAGTTTGTTTACCTTTCGATAACGTTAAAAACAGTGGGTGAGTGACCATTTGAATTATTTTATCAATTTTTGGCATAAAAGGTTGTAAAAAAAACAAGTATTTTTTTGTTGACACTATAGGAAGGATTCCGTTATTTTTATTTGAAAGTAGTTCCTTATTTCTATTTCGCGGCTTTTAGCAAGCACGAGCAAAAGTTCCCGTGCAATATCAATGCGTGCAATATCGTAGAATATTGCACGCTTAGCTCAATGCAAACTAAACGGGACAATATGAAAGTATACAATAAACTAAACTACAAAGGTGATGCCAGCTCTTGTTGGTGAGTATGATGATGGTTAACGGCAAATATAAGGCTGATATCAACATATCTATGGTAAATATGATGATGACGAAGTTGATGATAACGGCACATATATAAAGATGCCTATGGAAGACGGATGCGGCCATTTCGTACGAAATTTCGTGGCGAAAAGTCGAAATTTTACAATATCAGATTGGCGACTTAGCGGGTCGAAATTTCGTCCAAAACGGCGGGTTTGCGACTTTTCGCCTTCGACTTTTCGGGTTGGCGACTTCTCGCCTTCGACTTTTCGTGTTGGCGACTTTTCGCCTTCGACTTTTCGCCTTGTATTAACAGGGCGAATAGTCGAGATGTCGCGAAGTCGAAATGGCCGCATCCGTCTTCCATAGATGCCAGCTATTTCTTCGGTGAGTATGATTATGACAAGGCTAACAGCGGCACGTGTAAAGGAGAGGGAAGGGCCTGATGAATATATGCTGATAATTAATAATGCTGATGATGCTTTTGATGGAGCAGCTGAGCATGATGTTGATACTGATTATGGTAAAGTAATAGAGCTGACCTCACTAATGACAAAACAGATACTTGTTTGAAAATGTTATGCACTCGAATTTACCACATCTATCAGGGAAATAGCTGACCTGAAATGCATATATAGGCCCGACAAACTAGAACTAGTTGCGTTTTTCATTTTGTTTGTTTTTTCGCTATGTATTGGTGCATTTATACGTATACGCATTATGCGTATGTCTGACTTGTGTGGTATTTAAAGAAATATTTGTTGACAAATTTGTGAATTAACATTTGACAAAGTTTAATTACCTATTTAAAATAAAATAAGAATCAAATGTTGACCCTTAACCCCCACCTCATCGGGCTTCATGTTTTGCAGTTTTTGACTTTTCATTTTTATATTTTTCATTTTTTGAAACTGATGTATAGGCCCGGACCTATATGACCTAATAGTAGCTATGCCGATGTCTATAATACATACTGAAAAGAAAGATACTTTGGAAGCACAGTCAAGACAATAAAGTAGCAGACGCGGTTTTATTGAGTCAGTTCATGAGAGGTTATGTAAGAAGCAACACCTCTCACGCCCACTAGCATCGGCTTAAGTTGTATTCTACATCAAATCCACCTATATTGGGCTCGTTGATCGCAGATAACACTACTGATTCGTAGCATGGAGAGAATTGTTTACAGCCGTCACACCATAAGTTCGAGTCTGCATTCTGTATGAGGATAGTTAGGAGTATAAACCGGTATTTTCCTGCTACTATATTCCACAGACATATTAATATAGAGATAGGAAACTTTCTATCATCTTAACCACTGAAGTAAACAAAATATCACGTGACATCTTAACTTTTCCTTCTATCTTCCTTCTAAATTGTGGCATGAATGAAACGTGTATCTATAAAACTCTTTATGATGTGTGTGTTTAAAGTTGGGAAATAATTTGTGATTTTTTCGCACTGTCAAATTTAGATAATTTTCGTAGCTTCCAATCTATTTGTTATTAGGTCTGTGTATATTCCGAATTTAATTAGTTTACTTTTTTAAAAACAATTACTCATACTCAAGTACAAGGCAGTGAAGTATATGGTAAGTTACAATTACTTAACCACGATTACAGCCATAATACAACGCGAAGTTCCTATTTAATGGCTTAAGGTCTCATGAACATGTCAGTCATATTCCAAAAAACATGTGTCTCTTCATTTGCAATTAATTTAAAGTGACAATTTAACATTGAGTTGATGTGAACTTGTAATCGTTATAATCATTTACATCCTGTATGCATGTGGCCTGGTGTGACAAAATGCATGTTTAGGTGTGTACTTGTACAGAAATCCTCTTGTATTTTTTAGTTTCAGTTTCAAGTTAACAAGTATATAAACAAGTAAACAAGAATATAAACAAGTTTATAAACAATTGAATATTGTTTAACGGCTCATCAACACAGTACAGGTTATTTAGAGCCGTCCCAGAGAGAGGGGAAGGATACATAGGAATCCGGGAACCTGTCCTACTCTTATTACCGAATAGATTCCTATGGTTCTTTAACGTGCTCGGTTGATAGACCGATACACGGGACCGCCCGGTTTACGTCCCCATCCGACGGACGAGGCTAAGGAAAAGTGTATTGCCCAAGAACACACCGACGGAACTCAGTGGCACCACGGAGGATTGAACCCGGGGCCTCCGTTTACAAATCCGCCGCGCTACCGACTGCGCCACAAGTATATAAACAAGTATATAAACAAGTAAACAAGTATATAAACAAGTAAACGTTTATAAACAAGTATATAAACAAGTATATAAACAAGTAAACAAGTATATAAACAAGTTTATAAACAAGTATATAAACAAGTTAACAAGTATATAAACAAGTATATAAACAAGTTTATTAACAAGTAAACAAGTATATAAAACACGTTTATAAACAAGTAAACAAATGTATAAACACGAAAACAAGTATATAAACAAGTAAATGTATATAAACAAGTATATAAACAAGTGTATAAACAAGTATATATAAACAAGTATATAAACAAGTAAACAAGTATATAAACAAGTTTATAAACAAGTATATAAACAAATATATAAACAAGTAAACAAGTATATAAACAAGTAAAAGTATATAAACAAGTAAACAAGTATACTGTAAAATACAATACACACACTTAATATTAACTCAGTATGCACTTTAATATATGGACCACTACTTAATTGTTTTTATTTTTCTATAACAAAAGGATTCATTCAACTCAAAGCTACCCGTGACACTTATTTCCTTGATTACAAAAAAAGGTTACAAATGACTGAAAGAACATGAAAACCAAAAAGAAATTTGCGTAAAATTTGATATGTTTCTCTCTTAGATCCTTCATTATATCCATATCTACTAGGATGCAAAACATGAAACAATAATGATATCAAATAAAAACTATGATTTAAAAAAAAAAGAGTCTTACACTAGAATATGTCAAAACTTATCCGGCCAACATCCTTAATGGCGACGCGATAGCCAATCTCAGCCAATCAGAAGTCTAACATATCCGAAGTGCGTTTTAGAATGTGTGTTTAAAAGCTATGCTGAACAGACCACTTTCAACTTATACCAGTGTTATCGATTTAGAATTAAAGCCTGCTTTATTTTACTACTCATACTTTTATATTTTTATATACAGTTTATTCGGTGATGCCACTCACATATATTCATTACATATATTGCTAATTTGACGTTGTGTTCTCTTGTTGCTCTGGCTTCTGCCAAGTCATTGAATACTTGCTTTGTGGTTTTACAGGCTTATAAAAAAATTTTATTCATATATACATGGTCATTTATTATACTTATATTGCCTATTAATACTGCCTTGTTTGCTAGAGAATATATGCGGGCATATCTTTATTTACACTGTTCCGTTTTATTGGAATGACAATATGGTAAGCGTGAGGTTTGGCGCACCATAGAACCTGGTTTAAACCTCCAGTGGCATTTTTTGCCACTGACCGTTCCAAGACGGTAGCCCTATTGTAAACCCTTTTACGTTTGTGATGTCATATTTTGCTTCTTATTCATCTTCGAAATTATTGTTTGTTTCTGTGCGTGTTTTGGGTTGACTGTGGTCCTTGAATGCTACATTTTCTGTTCGACGTTTATATCTACTTCCATCAGTAAATGCTTCAAGTCTCGCATCATGGCTTTGATGCTGACCCTGCCGTAGGGCTCATTTATGCTATATTGTCATTGGGTCATTGTAGAGCAAATTCCTATTATTTTTAATCTGTTTTGTTAACGCCTGACGTGTGTTCGCTATATGTAATTAATGAGAGGAATGTCATGCTGGTACAATAGGTACACTACCAGCGTTTCCTTGTACACTGTTTTTATATTAAAGTTCCACGGCCATGTTTTGCTTCATGAACATGTTTCTGTTTATTTAAATCGAAATCAATACACAACAATAGATATTTACAATTCACACGTTGCAATATCTGTGAAAAGCGAGAATAAGTTTTTATTTGATGACGTATAAAACTTTGAACAGGTAAATTAATCCACAGGTAAATGTATTTATCAATTATCTGGCAATTGTTGTGCAGCTATACAATTCAGATTTACCTCATTTCCCCGTGCAGTCACGCAGTGGTAAAAGTAGTATCTACGTCATGCAAATAATACTTATTTTTACATACAACTTAGTAGCGGTTTTAAATATATGTTTCTCTCCAGGACTATCAAGAAATGTTCATATGATGTTTAAGAGTTAAATTTGTTAATTGATAATACAACAAAAAGGGTGGCCATTCATCTTTAAGTGTTTAGTTCATAAAGTACCTATAAGGTGTACACTGCTATTACACCAGGTGAAAATGATACCAGGTAAATCTAGAACAAGATTCATGAAAATGACAAATGACTCCAGGTAAATCTTCTACACCATTTATGAAAATGACACCAGGTAAATCTACAACATTATTCATGAAAATGACACCAGGGCCCTGTTTTATTAAACATCTTTCGATAAGTCTCACATTTTAAAATCGTTCACTTTTTTTCACCTAAGCATTCATGTAGACAATTATATGTGCATGTAGCGCAGATATATCCCATGCATAAGAAAATGGAATGAAATCACATTTATTTGAAAAGTGTATTTAATAGTAAAGCATTTAAAATTGATTTACTATCAAAATGGTCGTAAGTTGTTACAAAACAATTCGTGAAAATGACGATATATCTAGAATACAATTCTTGAAAATATAAATCTATGTCTACAGTCATTATGTAACGTAATGTTACAACAGGTAAATCTTTGTTACGCCGGGTAAATCTCTAGTTTGTACGTAACAGGAAAATCGTAAATATGTGTTACAACTGGTAAATCTACAGTTTGTATGTAAAGATCGGATGGACAATGGAGGAGCCAGAGTACCCACAAGGCAAACGTTAACGACGGACAGACTGACGATGGACAGCAACCGATAAGCCGACAGAAGAGCTAAAAAGTGCTTAGTTCGGAATTGTTACTTCAATTCAATACCAAATTTTATTAAACACCTCTACTCATAATAGGTAAATCTATGATTATAATGTAACACGAATGTTACACCAAGTAGTCTATGTTACGCCAGGTAAATCTATAGTTTGTATGTAACACGAATGTTAGACAAGCTAAATCTATGTTACAAGTAGTAAATCTACAATTTATGTGTAACACGAATGTTACACCGGTAAATTTATGTTATATCTGTTAAATATACTGTTATTATGTAACACGAATGTTAAACCGGGTAAATCTACAGTTTGTATGTAACACGAATGTTAAACCAGGTAAGTCTACAGTTTCTATATAACACGAATGTTACATCAGGTAAATCGACAGTTATTATGTAACACTAATGTTACACGAGATAAATCTACAGTTTGTATGTAACACGAATTTTAAACCAGGTAAATATACAGCTATTATGTAACACGAATGTTACACCAGGTAAGTCTATGTTACGCCAGGTAAATCTATAGTTTGTATGTAACACGCATGTTACACCAGGTAAATCTACAGTTACTATGTAACACGAATGTTACACCAGGTAAATCAACCGTTTGTATGTAACACGAATGTTACACCATGTAAATCTACAGTTATTATGTAACAGGAATTTTACACCAGGTAAATCTACAGTTATTATGTAACACGAATGTTACACCAAATAAATCTACAGTCTGTATGTAACACGAATGTTACACCAGATAAATCTACAGTTTGTATGTAACACGAATGTTACACCAGATAAATCTACAGTTTGTATGTAACACGAATGTTACACCAGATAAATCTACAGTTTGTATGTAACACGAATGTTACACAAGATAAATCTACAGTTTGTATGTAACACGAATGTTACACCAGGTAAATCTACCGTTTGTATGAAACACGAATGTTACACCAGGTAAATCTACAGTTTGTACGTAACACGAATGTTACACCAGATAAATCTACAGTTTGTATGTAACACGAATGTTACACCAGGTAAATCGACGGTTTGTATGTAATACGAATGTTACACCAGACAAATCTACAGTTTGTATGTAACACGAATGTTACACCAGATAAATCTACAGTTTGTATGTAACACGAATGTTACACCAGATAAATCTACAGTTTGTATGTAACACGAATGTTACACCATGTAAATCTACAGTGTGTATGTAACACGAATGTTACACGAGATAAATCTACAGTTTGTATGTAACACGAATGTTTCACCATGTAAATCTACAGTTTGTATGTAACACGAATGTTACACCATGTAAATCTACAGTGTGTATGTAACACGAATGTTACACGAGATAAATCTACAGTTTGTATGAAACACGAATGTTACACCAGGTAAATCTACAGTTTGTACGTAACACGAATGTTACACCAGATAAATCTACAGTTTGTATGTAACACGAATGTTACACCATGTAAATCTACAGTGTGTATGTAACACGAATGTTACACGAGATAAATCTACAGTTTGTATGAAACCCGAACGTTACACCAGGTAAATCTACAGTTTGTATGTAACACGAATGTTACGCCAGGTAAATCTACAGTTTGTATGAACACGAATGTTACACCAGGTAAATCTACAGTGTGTATGTAACACGAATGTTACACGAGATAAATCTACAGTTTGTATGTAACACGAATGTTACACCAGATAAATCTACAGTTTGTATGTAACACGAATGTTACACCATGTAAATCTACAGTGTGTATGTAACACGAATGTTACACGAGATAAATCTACAGTTTGTATGTAACACGAATGTTACACCAAATAAATCTACAGTTTGTATGTAACACGAATGTTACACCAGGTAAATCTACAGTTTGTATGTAACACGAATGTTACACCATGTAAATATACAGTGTGTATGTAACACGAATGTTACACGAGATAAATCTACAGTTTGTATGTAACACGAATGTTACACCAGATAAATCTACAGTTTGTATGTAACACGAATGTTACACCATGTAAATCTACAGTGTGTATGTAACACGAATGTTACACGAGATAAATCTACAGTTTGTACGTAACACGAATGTTACACCAGATAAATCTATAGTTTGTATGTAACACGAATGTTACACCATGTTAATCTACAGTGTGTATGTAACACGAATGTTACACGAGATAAATCTACAGTTTGTATGAAACACGAATGTTACACCAGGTAAATCTACAGTGTGTATGTAACACTAATGTTACACGAGATAAATCTACAGTTTGTACGTAACACGAATGTTACACCATGTAAATCTACAGTTGGTATGTAACACGAATGTTACACGAGATAAATCTACAGTTTGTATGAACACGAATGTTACACCAGGTAAATCTACCGTTTGTATGTAACACGAATATTACACCATGTAAATCTACAGTGTGTATGTAACACGAATGTTACACGAGATAAATCTACAGTTTGTATGTAACACGAATGTTACACCATGTAAATCTACAGTGTGTATGTAACACGAATGTTACACGAGATAAATCTACAGTTTGTATGTAACACGAATGTTACACCAGATAAATCTACAGTTTGTATGTAACACGAATGTTACACCATGTAAATCTACAGTGTGTATGTAACACGAATGTTACACCATGTAAATCTACAGTTTGTATGAACACGAAAGTTACACCAGGTAAATCTACAGTTTGTATGTAACACGAATGTTACACCAGATAAATCTACAGTTTGTATGTAACACGAATGTTACACCATGTAAATCTACAGTGTGTATGTAACACGTATGTTACACGAGATAAATCTACAGTTTGTATGTAACACGAATGTTACACCAGATAAACCTACAGTTTGTATGTAACACGAATGTTACACCATGTAAATCTATAGTGTGTATGTAACACGAATGTTACACCAGGTAAATCTACAGTTTGTATGTAACACGAATGTTACACCAGATAAATCTACAGTTTGTATGTAACACGAATGTTACACCATGTAAATCTACAGTGTGTATGTAACACGAATGTTACACGAGATAAATCTACAGTTTGTATGTAACACGAATGTTATACCAGATAAATCTACAGTTTGTATGTAACACGAATGTTACACCAGATAAATCTACAGTTTGTATGAAACACGAATGTTACACCAGGTAAATCTACAGTTTGTACGTAACACGAATGTTACACCAGATAAATCTACAGTTTGTATGTAACACGAATGTTACACCATGTAAATCTACAGTGTGTATGTAACACGAATGTTACACGAGATAAATCTACAGTTTGTATGAAACCCGAACGTTACACCAGGTAAATCTACAGTTTGTATGTAACACGAATGTTACGCCAGGTAAATCTACAGTTTGTATGAACACGAATGTTACACCAGGTAAATCTACAGTGTGTATGTAACACGAATGTTACACGAGATAAATCTACAGTTTGTATGTAACACGAATGTTACACCAGATAAATCTACAGTTTGTATGTAACACGAATGTTACACCATGTAAATCTACAGTGTGTATGTAACACGAATGTTACACGAGATAAATCTACAGTTTGTATGTAACACGAATGTTACACCAAATAAATCTACAGTTTGTATGTAACACGAATGTTACACCAGGTAAATCTACAGTTTGTATGTAACACGAATGTTACACCATGTAAATATACAGTGTGTATGTAACACGAATGTTACACGAGATAAATCTACAGTTTGTATGTAACACGAATGTTACACCAGATAAATCTACAGTTTGTATGTAACACGAATGTTACACCATGTAAATCTACAGTGTGTATGTAACACGAATGTTACACGAGATAAATCTACAGTTTGTACGTAACACGAATGTTACACCAGATAAATCTACAGTTTGTATGTAACACGAATGTTACACCATGTTAATCTACAGTGTGTATGTAACACGAATGTTACACGAGATAAATCTACAGTTTGTATGAAACACGAATGTTACACCAGGTAAATCTACAGTGTGTATGTAACACTAATGTTACACGAGATAAATCTACAGTTTGTACGTAACACGAATGTTACACCATGTAAATCTACAGTTGGTATGTAACACGAATGTTACACGAGATAAATCTACAGTTTGTATGAACACGAATGTTACACCAGGTAAATCTACCGTTTGTATGTAACACGAATATTACACCATGTAAATCTACAGTGTGTATGTAACACGAATGTTACACGAGATAAATCTACAGTTTGTATGCAACACGAATGTTACACCATGTAAATCTACAGTGTGTATGTAACACGAATGTTACACGAGATAAATCTACAGTTTGTATGTAACACGAATGTTACACCAGATAAATCTACAGTTTGTATGTAACACGAATGTTACACCATGTAAATCTACAGTGTGTATGTAACACGAATGTTACACCATGTAAATCTACAGTTTGTATGAACACGAATGTTACACCAGGTAAATCTACAGTTTGTATGTAACACGAATGTTACACCAGATAAATCTACAGTTTGTATGTAACACGAATGTTACACCATGTAAATCTACAGTGTGTATGTAACACGTATGTTACACGAGATAAATCTACAGTTTGTATGTAACACGAATGTTACACCAGATAAATCTACAGTTTGTATGTAACACGAATGTTACACCATGTAAATCTATAGTGTGTATGTAACACGAATGTTACACCAGGTAAATCTACAGTTTGTATGTAACACGAATGTTACACCAGATAAATCTACAGTTTGTATGTAACACGAATGTTACACCATGTAAATCTACAGTGTGTATGTAACACGAATGTTACACGAGATAAATCTACAGTTTGTATGTTACACGAATGTTATACCAGATAAATCTACAGTTTGTATGTAACACGAACGTTACAACATGTAAATCTACAGTTTGTATGTAACACGAATGTTACACGAGATAAATCTACAGTTTGTATGAACACGAATGTTACACCAGGTAAATCTACAGTTTGTATGTAACACGAATGTTACACCAGGTAAATCGACGGTTTGTATGTAACACGAATGTTACACCAGGTAAATCGACGGTTTGTATGTAACACGAATGTTACACCAGGTAAATATACAGTTGGTATGTAACACGAATGTTACACCATGTAAATCTACAGTGTGTATGTAACACGAATGTTAGACGAGATAAATCTACAGTTTGTATGTAACACGAATGTTACACCAGATAAATCTACAGTTTGTATGTAACACGAATGTTACACCATGTAAATCTACAGTGTGTATGTAACACGAATGTTACACCAGGTAAATCTACAGTTTGTACGTAACACGAATGTTACACCAGATAAATCTACAGTTTGTATGAACACAAATGTTACACCAGGTAAATCTACAGTTTGTATGAAACACGAATGTTACACCAGATAAATCTACAGTTTGTATGTAACACGAATGTTACACCATGTAAATCTACAGTGTGTATGTAACACGAATGTTACACCAGGTAAATCGACGGTTTGTATGTAACACGAATGTTACACCAGGTAAATCTACAGTTGGTATGTAACACGAATGTTACACCATGTAAATCTACAGTGTGTATGTAACACGAATGTTACACGAGATAAATCTACAGTTTGTATGTAACACGAATGTTACACCAGATAAATCTACAGTTTGTATGTAACACGAATGTTACACCATGTAAATCTACAGTGTGTATGTAACACGAATGTTACACGAGATAAATCTACAGTTTGTATGTAACACGAATGTTACACGAGATAAATCTACAGTTTGTATGAACACGAATGTTACACGAGATAAATCTACAGTTTGTATGTAACACGAATGTTACACGAGATAAATCTACAGTTTGTATGTAACACGAATGTTACACGAGATAAATCTACAGTTTGTATGAACACGAATGTTACATCAGGTAAATCTACAGTTTGTATGTAACACGAATGTTACACCAGGTAAATCTACAGTTTGTGTGTAACACGAATGTTACACGAGATAAATCTACAGTTTGTATGAACACGAATGTTACACCAGGTAAATCTACAGTTTGTATGTAACACGAATGTTACACTAGGTAAATCTACAGTTTGTATGTAACACGAATGTTACACCATGTAAATCTACAGTGTGTATGTAACACGAATGTTACACCAGGTAAATCTACAGTTTGTACGTAACACGAATGTTACACCAGATAAATCTACAGTTTGTATGAACACGAATGCTACACCAGGTAAATCTACAGTTTGTATGAAACACGAATGTTACACTAGGTAAATCTACAGTTTGTATGTAACACGAATGTTACACCATGTAAATCTACAGTGTGTATGTAACACGAAGGTTACACGAGATAAATCTACAGTTTGTATGTAACACGAATGTTACACCAGATAAATCTACAGTTTGTATGTAACACGAATGTTACACCATGTAAATCTACAGTGTGTATGTAACACGAATGTTACACGAGATAAATCTACAGTTTGTATGAACACGAATGTTACACGAGATAAATCTACAGTTTGTATGTAACACGAATGTTACACCAGGTAAATCTACAGTTTGTATGTAACACGAATGTTACACCAGGTAAATCTACAGTTTGTATGAACACGAATGTTACACCAGGTAAATCTACAGTATGTATGTAACACGAATGTTACACCAGGTAAATCTACAGTTTGTATGTAACACGAATGTTACACCAGGTAAATCGACGGTTTGTATGTAACACGAATGTTACACCAGGTAAATCTACAGTTTGTATGTAACACGAATGTTACACCAGGTAATTCTACAGTTTGTATGTAACACGAATGTTACACGAGATAAATCTACAGTTTGTATGAAACACGAATGTTACACCAGGTAAATCTACAGTTTGTATATAACACGAATGTTACACCAGGTAAATCTACAGTTTGTATGTAACACGAATGTTACACCAGGTAAAACCCAGTTTGTATGTAACACGAATGTTACACCAGGTTAATCTACAGTTGGTATGTAACACGAATGTTACACCATGTAAATCTACAGTGTGTATGTAACACGAATGTTACACGAGATAAATCTACAGTTTGTATGTAACACGAATGTTACACGAGATAAATCTACAGTTTGTATGAACACGAATGTTACACCAGGTAAATCTACAGTTTGTATGAAACACGAATGTTACACCAGGTAAATCGACGGTTTGTATGTAACACGAATGTTACACCAGGTAAATCTACAGTTTGTATGAAACACGAATGTTACACCAGGTAAATCTACAGTTTGTATGTAACACGAATGTTACACGAGATAAATCTACAGTTTGTATGAACACGAATGTTACACCAGGTAAATCTACAGTTTGTATGTAACACGAATGTTACACGAGATAAATCTACAGTTTGTATGAAACACGAATGTTACACCAGGTAAATCTACAGTTTGTATGTAACACGAATGTTACACCAGGTAAATCTACAGTTTGTATGTAACACGAATGTTACACCAGGTAAATCTACAGTTGGTATGTAACACGAGTGTTACACCAGATATATCTACAGTTGGTATGTTAAATAAAAGAGTGACTAGAAACAAAAAGCTACCCCAGTTTGCCAATATGGTTCTGAAGAAGGCTCAAGATTCGAAAAGTCCTTGCAACTTGTATCAAGTACTGGTATAACATGAATAGCATTTTATTGTATGTATTTTATGAAGTGAACTATTCAGTGTATGTTTTTTAATTAGCCAACTGCTACACATTGCTGTTTCATTTTGTTTTGTTTAACGGTATAGTTATGCATGTATTAAAATACAAACAATGCGACTTTAGAAATACTAGTTATTTACGTAAACAAAATACCGTTTTACATTATTTTTACATGACAGTTAATCAAACATTCAATGATATGAGTACATTATAAGGTTTCAACTACTATTCCATTTAATAAAATTATTTGTGAGAGACGTAAGTGTAAACATCATTGTTTTGTCATCTATTGAAACCATGTAAATGTAATTTGTGTTATGACAATGACGCCAAGCGTCATCAAGTGTCATGGCCGCTGTCCAATATTTGAGGATGTTCTTGAAGAAAAACACAATGTGCGTCAGAGAAACCTTAGACTCGGAAATTAATACACAGACATTTGACACAACATAGTATCATTAGAAGTAAACTAAAATAAATGCCAAGCCTTCTACAAAGGCGTTCGTGTCAAGGCTGTATAACTTCATGGTACAAGGATACCGAATAAAAATGTAAAAAATCAGTCAAAATGTCTCGCCTTTACCAAATGTCTCGCCTTCCTACCTCGAACTCCTTCGTCTACTTTTCTTTTCGGAGTCAGGTGTGGCGTGTGTCAGGGATACGGGGAGGGAGAAGAGGGGATGGGGTCTTTATTATTATGCGACGTAGAATATAAACGCATTTATTATGCAATTTGTTATCACAATATGTAATAAAGATGGATTTCAAAGCATTTTAAAGGAACACAGGACAACCTTGACGCTTTCATCAAACGTTAAAACTGGCGTCTCGATATATGCAGTATCATTTTGACTGTATATCATTAAATAAAGTTTGAGTTTTCATTTGTTCTTGTTAATTTACCATAGGTTTGAATATAGTATTGGTGCAATATAGCACATGGTTAGTAATATGCAAAAACAATTTGCCTTATACCACAGACCTAATAATATGTCTGTGCTTATACTATTCTTATAATTAAAATTAATATTAATGATCGAACAAGTGCAAGTTATGTGTAAAACCTAACGGTACGCCGCGAGTTTTACGAAATCGAGATTGTCGTATGTCCCTTTAACAATATAAGTCTGAGACTGTTCACCGGAACTACGGCTCACCGGAACTACGGCTCACCGGTGTATTTTCTGCTGGAAATCATTACGGTGCCATACAATCAAAATCTGCAGCTCTCCGCGTAACACGTTTCATTTTTAACTTTATAACGTTAATTATTAATTAACTACTTAATATCTGCCGTGGTTTGCAGGAAACTGCACGCATCATATGGTAAAAACAAGGCCAATATGGAGAGAAACTCGGCCTGTATGAAAAAAACTCGGCCAATATGAAATTCAAGCAATCTGATTGGATAAGCCAATACGGCCAATACGACCAAGGCTTTGTTTTCTTTAAAGACGCCATTTTGAAGAAAAAAACACAACGTCGCAGCTTTTCGATGATAAACTAGTTCGCCTATATAATGTAGGCAATTAAAATAATTAAGGTTTGATTATTTGTAAATTCGGTTACATCGACTTCGCTGAAATATAGCTATTATCAAGTTCGTCTGTGATTTTCCCACGCGCCATCGAGCGGTAACAGTGGAAGATTTATTTGAATCAGATACTTGTTATTAAATGTTATATTGAAAATATATCTCTTTTTTTTCTTACCTGTAAATGATATTTAAAACATAGGAATAAAGAGAGATATTAAGTAGTCAGTTAATAAAAATGTCATTAATTAAGTGTTTTCATATTGGTTCTCGAACTGTCATATTGGCCCTCGGCCTTCGGCCTTGGGCCAATATGACAGTCCTTGGACCAATAACTCGGCCAATATGAAAACACTTAATTAATAACATCATATTATGATCACGATTGAATCGATTATGGTGGATCGAGAGTTATTATGACATTATTTATTTATTTTTTAAACTTAGTGATATATAAAGTCAGAAGTGTAAGATATTCTGTTTGGTTAAATAAAACATGTTTATGATAAAGTGCTTTTTAATTGGCGCTTTAACGAATGAGTGTTGCATTCGCCGAAACCTTTTTTCATACAACTTCAATGTTGAAAAAAACATTTATGGTAGAAATTAAACAGTCTTTCTAATCAATTTTCGCAGTCCTCCCAGCTAAAACAAACTATTTTTGTGCACGTAGAAGCTAAGCTATTATTTTCTATAACTATCAAACAATGCATCAACTTGTATTAATTGCATAAATAATTTAAATCTGCTCTTTAAAAAAATAAGTGCGAAAATCAGGTCACGCGCTCCAAGTTTCCATTTAAAAATGTTCTTCGCGCGCTTTAAATCTCTACTTTGAAAAAATCTCAGGATTTTGTGTTAAAAAGTTTTGGCAGGCCTGACAACGGTGTATAGTTTATACAACGGCGTATTCACTCTAATGCAGCTAGCTTTATCGGGGCGGCCATCTTTTTTTATTATTATTAATTACAAGGCGTTTCTTACACAGACGAAGATGTTGTGTTGTCATCGTTCATGTTACTTGTCAAATATGTCAATGTTGAGCGATTTATTGCCAATTTAATAAGTATGATCGTCCATGAAAAACAGCATAATGCTTTCTGTTATATGTATATATTGACCGCTACGGAAAGGTTTGATCATTGTCGACTGTCAAAAAACAGGCGGCAACAAAACTTGTCAATACCGGAAGTTATGGCAGCCGACGGATTAAGCTGTGTGTAAGCTGTGTGTAAACAAATGTTAGTGTATTGCAATTGCATATATAAAATACAAAACATTTTATATATGTACCAATATATGTAATCGTATTGAAAAATGGTTAAACAATGTTAACGGTGTCCGAATATATACTGAGCAAAAATCTTTCCCTTATTATATAGACAGTAAAACAGGAAATAGTTAATGATGTATACAGAGGATCTTACATGACTACTCATTCATTATTAAATTTATTAAACGAGTTGGCAAAAGTATATAATGCGGGGCTCTTGCCAAGCATAATATCATTTTTGCTAACGATTTTAATAAATTCAATAATGAATGAGAACGAATGATAGATTCTATTTATCACATAACTCACATAATTTTATCGACTTTTATTGCATTTTGACTGTCGCTTTAACACGCGTAACCGACATAAACCGACATACGGTGGGAATTGAATTGTTTTGACTGCGCGTACTAGGCTCATTTGCATACTTATATAACTAGTTGTATATCGAAAATATAGAATGGTGTTATTCAACTCCCACACCATAAATTATGTGATAAATATAATAATTAGATAGACCATTAGTAATAGTCCAAACAAAATCTTTTTTTGAAAACTTTAGTTCATAAGGGAGTTATCCCCTTTTTATTAAACCATGCACATTTTGCTAAAAGCATACTAAATCAACGAAAATGACCTAAATATGTCCAAGACAATATTCGCTATACGTTGCTTCCGAAAAAACACACAACAAAACACAACAACAATTATGTAGGTAGCAGCTTTTGATTATCAAAAATCATCAAATTACCTCCCTTTAAAGTTTCCATAGCATCAATAAAAGAGTATTGCTTGGCACAATTTGAAACTGTTTAATGTAATAGTTTGTAGTCAATGAAGTAGACTATGCTTACAAACATCAAACATTATTTAAAGGGATTGTAGCGACACAACCAAATCAATTCAAGAACTATTATTGACACTTCTGAAAAACTTGGGAAAAGGTGAAAGAATGATCAAAATCGGATGATATGACCATTTAAAGGTTGTTCTAAAACGGATATGGGAGCCGCCATTTTGTGAACTATGACGTAATTGTTCCATATTACCATATATGGAATATTGATAAATATCGTTTAATATGAAAAACATCACTGCAAATGAATACAAAAGATTTTACTGGTCATATAAAGCATTATTGCCATTAGGTATTACATATTTTTCATACAGTTGCTGTCATTTTTTCCCTATAAATCAGTACATTTTCATATTTATAAATAGTCCATATATGGTCATTTAGAACCGTGATGTCATAGCTCTCAAAATGGCCGCTTCCATATCCGTTTCAACAGAAACTTCCAATGATCTTATCTTCTTTGTTTATCATCCGATTTCGATAATTTGTTCACCGTTATTCAAGTTTTCCAGAACTCTCAATAATAAAGATGTGCCGCTACATTCCCTTTATAATAGCGCTGTTTAAGCTGTCCTAGGCCCTCAAAAACTGGCCTTTGGGAATACCAGCAACAAAGTGAGTAGTTTCTGTTTTTGGTGAGTATACACTAAACGGCAATTACAATTACCCCAGTTACAGTTTATTTACCATTTTGACAAAAACTCGTATGAAAACTCAAAAATACATTTTTTTAAACAGATTCATCAAATAAAAAAAGAACATAAATGATCAATTTTATAATCGGATTACATTCTGTAAAGAACATGTTCAAAAGTTGAGAATATTATGACGAACAATAAATGTTTTATTAGCATTTAAATCAAGCTACTTATAAGTGTCGTCTGGTGTATAGTCATCATTATAGCCATCACAATATCCAGATTAAGGTAGAAAAAATAGCATGAATGAGGGTCTCCGAGGGGTTTTGGGGAACAAGGGAACATGGCCATTTATTTTTGTGGAACAAGGGAACATTGTCTGTTATTGGTAATATTTTTGAGTGAACAAGGAAACATTGGAAAAACATTTATGGGAACAAAACAAAATATTTTTGGGTAACAAGGGAACATTGGGTCATATTTTCAGGGAACAGGGGAACATGGACCTCCTGGAAGGGCCTCAATAATTTCTTTTTTTGTGACTGACATATTAAACTCTCGCTTATTAATTAAGTTCACCCTGCCCCCAAAGGGTACGGCTATTAAACGAAGATAAGTAATGCAGATACTGTATCTCACCTTTTATAAAGGGAATGACGATATTTTTAAGGACTGGAGGCGATATGAAACAAGTGGGTGGCTGTCAATCAAAATTCAAATAAAACCTTTCTAATGTGACCCAGTTTCGTATATAAAAGACAAATGCGTTCATTTGGGTCACATGCTCTATCCAGTTTAATGATCAATGGTCGGTGATGTATTTGTTGAACGTTTCATTGTATTTAATAATTACTATTAATGCATGTTTGGTGTTAAGGGTATGACAAGTTTTGTGATTGAATTACATTTATTTTTAAATTATATATATACAGCCGATAAAAAATAAATTCCTTGTAGAATCTATGAAAACATACTTGAATTACAAAGCAGTCAGTGGAACACAAATTGCATAGAGTGTCCCAAATATAACAGTGTAAGTGTATCGATTATAGTGTCAGTGATACACTAATTGTATAGAGTGTCCCATATAGTGTCAGTGGTACACTAATTGTATAGAGTGTTTCATATAGTGTCAGTGGTACACTAATTGTATAGAGTGTTCCATATAGTGTCAGCGGTACACAAATTGTATAGAGTATTCCATATAGTGCCAGTGGTACACTAATTTATAGAGTGTTCCATATAGTGTCAGCGGTACACTAATTGTATAGAGTGTTCCATATAGTGTCATCGGTACAATACTTGTATAGAGTGTTCCATATAGTGTCAGTGGTACACTAATTGTATAGAGTGTTCCATATAGTGTCAGCGGTACACTAATTGTATAGAGTGTCCAATATTGTGTCAGCGGTACACTAATTGTATAGAGTGTTCCATATAGTGTCAGCAGTACACTAATTGTATAGAGTGTTCCATATAGTGTCAGTGGTACACTAATTGTATAGAGTGTTCCATATAGTGTCAGCGGTACAGTACTTGTATGGAGTGTCAAATATATTATCAGTGGTACTCTAATTGTATAGAGTGTTCCATATAGTGTCAGTGGTACACTAATTGTATAGAGTGTTCCATATAGTGTCAGCGGTACAGTACTTGTATGGAGTGTCCCATATAGTATCAGTGGTACTCTAATTGTATAGAGTGTTCCATATAGTGTCAGTAGTAAACTAATTGTATAGAGTGTTCCATATAGGTTCAGAAGTACACTAATTGTATAGAGTGTCCCATATAGTGTCAGTGGTACACTAATTGTATATAGTGTTCCATATAGTGTCAGTGGTACACTAATTGTATAGAGTGTTCCATATAGGTTCAGAAGTACACTAATTGTATAGAGTGTCCCATATAGTGTCAGTGGTACACTAATTGCATAGAGTGTTCCATATAGCTTCAGAAGTACACTAATTGTATAGAGTGTCCCATATAGTTTTCAGTGGTACATTAATTGTATAGTGTGTTCCATATAGGTTCAGATGTACACTAATTGTATAGAGTGTCCCATATAGTGTCAGTGGTACACTAATTGTATAGAGTGTTCCATATAGGTTCAGAAGTACACTAATTGTATAGAGTGTTCCATATAGTGTCAGTGGTACACTAATTGTATAGAGTGTTCCATATAGTGTCAGTGGTACACTAATTGTATATAGTGTCCCATATAGTGTCAGTGGTACAATAGTTGTATAGGATGTCCCATACAGTGACAATGGTACAAATCTTGTATAGAGTATCACATAAGATGTCAGTGGTACAATAATTGTATAGAGTGTCCCATATAGTGTCAGCGGTACAATACTTGTATAGAGTGTCCCATATAGTGTTAGTGATACAATAGTTGTATAGGATGTCCCATACAGTGACAATGGTACAAATCTTGTATAGCGTGTCATATATAGTGTCAGTCGTACAATAATTGTATAGAGTGTCCCATATAGTGTCAGTGGTACAATAATTGTATAGAGTTTCCCATATAGTGTCAGTGATACAATGATTTTATAGATAGTCCCATATAGTGTCAGAGGTACAATAGTTGTCTAGCGTGTCCCATACAGTGTCAGTGGTACAATAGTTGTCTAGCGTGTCCCATACAGTGTCAGTGGTACAATAGTTGTATAGCGTGTCCCATATAGTGTCCGTGGTACAATAAATGTATAGATTGTCCCATATAGTGTCAGTAGTACAATACTTGTATAGAGTGTCCTATACAGTGTCACTGATACAATGATTTTATAGAGAGTCCCATATAGTGTCAGTGGAACAATAGTTGTCTAGCGTGTACATATAGTGTAAGTGGTCCCATAGTGGGGTATCCCATATTGTGGCAATGGTACACAACTTGTATAGAGTGTCCCATATAGTGTCAGTAGTACAATACTTGTATAGAGTGTCCTATACAGTGTCACTGATACAATGATTTTATAGAGAGTCCCATATAGTGTCAGTGGTACAATAGTTGTCTAGCGTGTCCCATATAGTGTCCGTGTTTCAATACTTGTATAGAGTGTCCCATATAGTGTCCGTGGTTCAATATTTGGATATGGTGTCCCATATAGTGTCCGTGTTACAATATTTGTATAGCGTGTCCCATACAGTGTCCGTGGTACAATACTTGTATATGGTGTCCCATATAGTGTCAGTGGTACAATTATAGTATAAGGTGTCCCATATAGTGTCAGTGATACAATAGTTGTATAGTGTGTCCGATATAGGGTCAGTGGTACAATACTTGCATAGAGTGTCCCATATAGTGTCAGTGGTACAATAATGTACAGAGAGTCCCATATAGAGTCAGTGGTACACTAATTTTATAGAGTGTCCCATATAGTGTCAGTGATACACTAGTTGTATAGCGTGTCCCATATAGTGTCCGTGGTACAATACTTGTATAAAGTCTCCCATATTGTGTCAGTGTTACAATACTTGAATAACGTATCCCATATAGTGTCAGTGATACAATGATTTTATAGAGTCCCATATAGTGTCAATGGTACAATAGTTGTCTATCGTATCCTATATAATGTCAGTGGTACAATACTTGTATAGAGTGTCACATATAGTGTCACTGATACAATGATTTTATAGAGTCCCATATAGTGTCAATGGTACAATAATTTCTAGCGTGTCCCATATAGTGTCAGTGATACAATAATTGTACAGCGTGTCACATATAGGGTCAGTGGTACAATACTTGTATAGAGTGTCCCGTATAGTGTCAGTGGTGCAATATTTGTACTGCGTGTCCCATATAGTGTCGGTTGTGCAATACTTGTATAGAGTGTCCCATATAGTGTCGGTGGTACAATACGTGTATAGCGTGTCCCATATAGTGTCGGTGGTACAATACGTGTATAGCGTGTCCCATATAGTGTCGGTGGTACAATACGTGTATAGCGTGTCCCATATAGTGTCGGTGGTACAATACGTGTATAGCGTGTCCCATATAGTGTCGGTGGTACAATACGTGTATAGCGTGTCCCATATAGTGTCGGTGGTACAATACGTGTATAGCGTGTCCCATATAGTGTCGGTGGTACAATACGTGTATAGCGTGTCCCATATAGTGTCGGTGGTACAATACGTGTATAGCGTGTCCCATATAGTGTCGGTGGTACAATACGTGTATAGCGTGTCCCATATAGTGTCGGTGGTACAATACGTGTATAGCGTGTCCCATATAGTGTCGGTGGTACAATACGTGTATAGCGTGTCCCATATAGTGTCGGTGGTACAATACGTGTATAGCGTGTCCCATATAGTGTCGGTGGTACAATACGTGTATAGCGTGTCCCATATAGTGTCGGTGGTACATTACTTGTATCGAGTGTCCCATATAGTGTCAGTGGTACAATAATTGTACAGAGTGTCCCATACACTGCTTGTATAAAATGTCCCAGGTAGACTCTGTGGTACAATACTTGTATAGTGTGTCCCATATAATGCCAGTGGTACAATACTTGTATAGAGTACCCCATATCGTGTCAGTCCTACAATATTTGTATAGAGTGTCCCGTATAGTGTCAGAGGTACAATCTTGTATAGAGTGTCACATATAGTTTCAGTGGTATAATACTTGTATAGAGTATCCCATATAGTGTCAGTGGTACAATACTAGTATAGAGTGTTCACATAGTGTAAGTGTTACAATAATTTTATAGTGTGTGCCACATAGTGTAAGTGGTACAATAATTTTATAGTGTGTGCCATACAATACATGTATAAAGTGTCGGTGATACAATAGTTATATAGAGTGTCCTATATATTGTCAGTGGAACTATACTTGTATAGAGTGTCCCATATAGTGTCAGTGATGCAATAATTGTATAGCGTGTCCGATATAGTGTCAGTGGTACAATACTTGTATAGGGTGTCCCATATAGTGTCAGGGATACAATACTTGTATAGAGTGTCCCATATAGTGTCAGTGGTACAATACTTGTATAGAGTGTTCACATAGAGAAAGTGTTACAATAATTTTATAGTGTGTGCCACATAGTGTAAGTGGTATAATAATTTTATTGAGTGTGCCATAGAGTGTCCCATAGATTGTCGCATATAGTATCTGTGGTACAATACTTGTATAGTGTGTTCCATATAGTGTTTGTGGTACAATAATTGTATAGGTGTCCCATAGGGTGTCACATATAGTGTCAGTGGTATAATACTTGTATAGAGTGTTGCATATAGTGTCTGTCGTACAATAATTGTATAGGGTGTCCGATACAGTGTCGGTGGTACAATAATTGTATAGACTGTATAATATATAGTGTCTGAGGTACAATAATTTTATAGAGTGTTTTATTTAGTGTCAGCGGTACAATACTTGTATAGAGTTTCCCATAGAGTGTCAGTGGTACAGTACTTGTATAGAGTGTTCCAATAGTATCTGTGGTGCAATAATTGTATAGGGAGTTCCATGTAGTGTAAGTGGTACAATAATTTCATAGAGCGTTCTACAGAATGTCCCATATAGTGGCATTGGTACAATAGTTGTATAGGGTGTTCCATTTAGTGTAAGTGGTACAATAATTTCATAGAGTGTTCCACAGAGTGTCCCATATACTGTCATTGGTACAATACTTGTATAGTGTGTTCCATATAGTGTAATTGGTACAATACGTTTATAGAGTGTTCCATAGGGTGTCCCATAAAGTGTCACATATAGTGTGCGTGGTACAATACTTGTATAGAGTGTGCCATAGAGTGTGCCATATAGTATCTGTGGTACAATACGTGTATAGAGTGTTGCATATAGTGTCTGTGGTACAATAATTGCATAGAGTGTCCCATAGAGTGTAACATATAGTGTCAGTGATATAATACTTGTATAGAGTGTTCCATATAGTGTCTGTCGTACAATAATTGTATAGAGTGTCCGATATAGTGTCGGTGGTACAATTATTGCATAGAGTGTTCTATTTTGTGTCATTGGTACAATACTTGTATAGTGTGTTCCATATAGTGTAATTGGTACAATACGTTTATAGAGTGTTCCATAGGGTGTCCCATAAAGTGTCACATATAGTGTGCGTGGTACAATACTTGTATAGAGTGTGCCATAGAGTGTCCCATATAGTATCTGTGGTACAATACGTGTATAGAGTGTTCCATATAGTGTCTGTGGTACAATAATTGTATAGAGTGTCCCATAGAGTGTCACATATAGTGTCAGTGATATAATACTTGTATAGAGTGTTCCATATAGTGTCTGTCGTACAATAATTGTATAGAGTGTCCGATATAGTGTCGGTGGTACAATAATTGCATAGAGTGTTCTATTTTGTGTCAGTGGTACAATATTTTTTATAGAGTGTCCCATAAAGTGTATGTGGTACAATACGTGTATAGAGTGTCCCATAAAATGTCCCATAGAGTGTCAGTGGTACAGTACCTGTATAGAGTATTCCAGGTAGTGTCACAATAATTCATTTTTTTTTATAAAAGTGCGGGATATGCGCGTGTTGAGATGTGACTTGAATCATGCAGTATGCTGTCATTAATGCAGGAAGAGAAACCAGGTATGTCGTCTGTTGACAATGACAAGACAGACGGAGCTAAAACGTGTGGATATTTGAATAAATATGACGATTAATTTGTCTTGTTTTTCGAACTGTTTATACAAATAATGTTATATTGTTATTGTAATAATTTAAACATAGATTAAAAATACTGTAAAATTAGAACATGTATTGGAGGCTGGACCATTTCGTTAAATTTACCATGCGTGTTATGTATAGTATAACACGCAAACTATAATCGGATTTATTTGAGGTTGACATAGTCTAATCACCGGTTTGATTATATTTGAGGATGACACATTCTAATCACCGATTTGATTATATTTCAGGTTGACATTTTCTAATCACCACCTAATACACCAGTGGACGACACACCTTAAACATTGTATCATTTAATAGCGGTACTTCTTGTTATCGGATGAAGAACCATTTAACAACACTGGAAGCCAACGCTTTCCTGTGTTAGAAAAAGGGGCTTATTCATCCGAAATGTAACGTTTTTAATGATTCGCTGGGTCAAAGTTGTGCAGGCATGATACCAATAGACCTAACCAAATGTTTGTTTTCTGTAACGGGTTGTAACAAAGGCGTGTAGTAAGAAATCTTCTCTTTATGCTTAGTAATTATTTTAGTCGAGACTTATTTTAAATTTTAAAGGGAGTACATCATGCGTTTGGTAGAAGAATCTAAAATTTATGATTCAGAAGTCACATCAATCAATGTTTGAGCCTGTTAGAATCATTATTTGTCAATTTTAGTTCGAACCCTAGAACCCTACATAAAGCATAATATACCCGCTTTAAACCAAACACATGTTTTCTGAACAGTATATGGTCGTTCCTCAACAAATACAGTACCAAATCTTGGCCTTGGTGGACTTACAAGTTGGGGTAAACACTGTGGGTCGGTCAGATCACAGGAAACAATCAATTTTGTTTTAGTTTATGCCTTATTGTGCCTTTAAACAAAGATGTCCACGTACCACTTGGATCTCTTGGGTGCGTAAGTTTCCATTGAGGTATAATCCAACCAGTATACCGGCTATGGCCAGTGTCGATAAACTTCCAAAAACCACAGAATAGGTCAGCCATTTCTTGGTCCGTGCGTTTGCCTTTAACACTGCTTCCTATAAACAAAATACAGCACACTGTTAGTTTGCCTATATCTATATATTATACGAAGTCAGGCGCGTAGCTACCTGTACGCAAAGTACGCAGTTGCGTACACATTGTCCCAAATATCGAAAAAATTAGAAAGTCCAAAATGCAATAAAAACAAGAGCTTGGGGGAATCAGGTAACTTCTTCATTTAGCTCACTTTTTTTTTTCTCTAGATTTTATTATATATATTTCAGAGACACAATCAGCCTAATTTTGTTGCGGAAATGCCTCCAGATTGCATTAGACGGTCTAGGAAAAAATAATTTCCCGGGCAGGGTAAAGGGTGTGGATTATGAACTTCTTGTTGTCAGACAATTTTGCTAATCTTGATATTGAATGACTTTCATAACCGTGCATTGTCTTTTCCAATCGTGAATGGGAAACTCGGCCAATCCCGGCATTCTTCGGGATGCCGCCTCGTGTGTTTATCGAGCTTCGGTATGTTCAAAGTCTAGCCGGAAGGCAACGGCACAGAAAATAGTGCCCTGTTGCTTTGTAAACAATATGACCGTTAGCCATACGTGTATAATCATTCGCAACATCTCGTACACTGCTTCGCAGCATTACTCGAATGTATATCGAAGCATTCGCAACATCTCGTACACTCCTTCGCAGCGGGATCCCGAAGAATAACGGGATTGGCCGAGCGTTCACGATTGCTATTGAAGGTCATCATATTGGGTTACGTCATACTAGCGTTAAAAAAAACAACTAAAAAAATAACTAGCCTGACGCGTCAGATTCCCGCCAAAACGAATTTGCATTCAAAATCAAAGTTATCTTCAACATTTTGCAATATCATTTAGCCGATTGCTCCAACTGTAGTTTATTTACATGAAAGCAGTGATAAAACCTTCATCTCATCTGTATTGTATCAGCTTAGCACAGTGCACTATTTTTGTGCCAATGCCTTCCGGCTAATAAAATGTCAAGATTTTGAACATACCGAAGCGTCGATATACACACGAGACGGGATCCCGAAAAATGACGGGATTGGCCGAGTTTTCACCATGGGATGTATAATTTGCGTTGCATCTTTGTTTTTCACAATGCATGTGAAGGTTTTATCACTGCTTTCATGTAAATAAACTACAGTTGGAGCAATCGGCTAAATGACATTGCAAAATTTGGATAATAACTTTGATTCTGAATGCAAATTTGTTTGGCGGGAATCTTAGGCGCGATGACGTAACCAATATTTAGATTCGAGTAATGCTGCGAAGAAGTGTACGAGATGTTGCGAATGCGTCTTTTCACGAGCAAGACTTTAGCAGGGTCTGATAAACTTGTACACAGGGGCTTAAACTTTTAATAGTACTTTACATATATAAATATACATTTTTAATATACTTAGACTATTTGCTAGTTTGGAGTTAACTGTTATCGGGTGATCGGTTGTATATTTATCAAGAAATGAGAAAATATTTGAATTTTGTTATATTTTTTTAAGATGATTTTATTATGTATTCACGACACCAATTCTTCAGTCTATAAACAATGAAAATATAAGGATTTAATTTATATAATAAAACGAATATACTACTCTCTAATGTCAGAAGCATCATAAATACTTTAATAATGAGTTATGCACATTTGTTCACAATTTTGGAAATGTTATCAACTATACTCATTCATGCGGTCTGTTGGTAGGAATTATATATGTATACATGTATATAAAAACCTACAAAAAAACCCAACGTTATCATTGATATATTCAAACATAATCAAGGTAGTTTAATGAACAAATGGTCCAACATAAGAGCTATGTTTCAGTATAAATTAATAATAAAAATATGCAACAAAATAAATTCGCTTACATGAACATTCATACCCGTCTCTATGTCCGTCCGGGGCAGGTACCCTTGGTTGTATGTCATGTTGTTGACAGTGTTTGCCCCTTCCATATAGTCTTGGTTACTCTAAAACGCACGTGTTACCGTGAATGTATATACGTCGGTCAGAGTATCCGAATTTTAGAGTGTTTTTCTTGAACTCTTATTTTATTATTTTATATATTACGTTGTTTACGTAATCTCTTATTATTTATCACAACAGTTCAAGTGCGAAACTGTTTTTTTATTCACATAAATCCGCACTAAATTCGAAAATATTGAATTGTTTCACTGTACCTTTTCTGCTTCAAAAAATCCGAATCGTTTTTATTTTTGGCCATATAATTATTAACACTTATTTCTTATACAATGACCGACACAAGTTTCGATAGAATTAATGCATTTAGTAACTAACAGTTGTTGTTTTAACTGTTTATGCTCGAAACTTGCGAAATCCACACGTAATCTCGGCGACAAACACCTGTATCCTGATTACGCGAGGTCTCACTTACAAAAGAAGCCACAGCTACAATAATAAAGTCTTAATGCATATTCATGTATTATCGCATGGCGTATTTAGAAATGGAGAGTTGATTTGCATATTACTCAGTGGCTATGGCATCCAGAGACACGACTATAGTTGCTTCCATGAAGGTTGCCACCTGGAAATTACTAACTCACGGTTCGGTTAAGTCGTCCATAGTAGTTTACAATAATCTGTACATGTGAATACATAATACATACTTAATGAATGGACGACTGAACTCGGTCTAGATTTAGTAATGTATATGGACAACAGAACCCACCCTAGATGTAGTAATTTATATGGGTGACTGACATAGCCCAGTGTTAACGCGTCTGGATTGTCAATCCTAATGTCATGGGTTCGAATCCCGAACAGGTCATAATATGTTTCAGCGAAAGTATGTGTGTTGTTGGTGTTGACGTCGAGACACGAAAAAGGTTCGCTATAAAACTGCCTAATATACGGGTTTTCAGCCATGTTTCACAAGCCTGAACATATCGTTCCATTTGTTTTAGGTACTCGTCAGCTAGCCTTAAAAACAGCTATAGTATCTTTAAACAAACATGCAAACCCACGGAACTTTGTCACTAATCTCCTATTAGATAGTAAGAGTAGGGCATGCTTTCCGGATTCATATGGATCCGTTCCCTCTCTCTGTGGCGGTCAAAATAGCACAGCAATGCAGTTCAATTCTATTTCCCACAATTTGGTATTTTCGACTTGATTCAAAGATATATCTGGGAAGCTAGATCGTAGTTTAGTAACGTATTTAAACATTGCCAAAAAAAAACGGTCCTAACCAACTTGTAACGAACTACCTATAGTCATGCATATTAATATTAGGTAAAACAATAAATGATTGTCTTCAGGGGTCGAACACATGACAGGCGTAATGTGTCTGCCATGATTAAGTGATTGTCCGACGTTTATTATTAGATGACTGGCTATTACATGCATCACACTTTTTACGTGAAAAAAACAACCCCACACACGTATACGAGATGGTTGAAATGTGCATTAACATTACACCACAATCAATTACCAACAACTTAAGTGCATTATTACTTTCTGCTGTAAAAAACACAAACATCACTTTCGTTTCAGTTTTTTAATGGGCAGCAACAATTAATACAACGTTGCCACCTTCTGCTGTAAGAAAACCCCATCAATTTCGTTTCATATTTAAGCCAGACCTTTCTCATGGGAAGTTTAACTTGAAGACATGCTTAGGGGAGCGTAAGTTTTTAACTTAATGAATCAACATATATACCCAGGGGAACGTAAGTTTTTAACTTAATGAATCAACATATATACTCAGGGGAACGTAAGTTTAAATTCAACAGCCATACATACTCAGAGGAACGTCAGTTTAACTTGAACAGTCAACAGACACATACTCATGGGAACTTAAGTTTAACTTAAACAGTCAACAGACATACATACTCAGGGGAACGTGAGTTTAACTTGAACAGTCAACATACATACATACTCAGGGGAAAGTCAGTTTAACTTGAACAGCCAACAGACAAACATACTCAGCGGAACGTAAGTTTAACTTGAAACGTCAACAGACATACATACTCAAGGGAAATCAGTTTAACTTGATCAGTCAACAGCCATACATACTCAGTGGAACGTAAGTTTAACTTGAACAGTCAACAGACATACATACTCAGTGGAACGTAAGTTTAAATTGAACAGTCAACAGCCATACATACTCAGTGGAACGTAAGTTTAACTTGACAAGTCAACAGCCATACATACGCAGTGGAACGTAAGTTTAACTTGAACAGTCCACAGACATACATACTCAGGGGAACTCAGTTTAACTTGAACAGTCAACAGCCATACATACTCAGTGGAACGTAAGTTTAACTTGAACTGTCAACAGCCATACATACACAGTGGAACGTAAGTTTAACTTGAACAGTCAACAGACATACATACTCAGTGGAACGTAAGTTTAACTTGAAAAGTCAACAGACAAACATACTCAGTGGAACGTAAATTTAACTTGAACAGTCAACAGCCATACATACTCAGTGGAACGTAGGTTTAACTTGAACAGTCAACATACATACATACTCAGGGGAACGTCAGTTTAACTTCGAACAGTCAACAGACATACATACTCAGTGGAGCGTAAGTTTAACTTGAACAGTCAACAGACATACATACTCAGGGGAACGTCAGTTTAACTTCGAACAGTCAACAGACATACATACTCAGTGGAACGTAAGTTTAACTTGAACAGTCCACAGACATACATACTCAGTGGAACGTAAGTTTAACTTGAACAGTCAACAGACATACATACTCAGTGGAACGTAAGTTTAACTTGAACAGTCAACAGACATACATACTCAGTGGAACGTAGGTTTTAACTTGAACAGTCAACAGACATACATACTCAGTGGAACGTAAGTCTAACTTGAACAGTCAACAGACATACATACTCAGGAGAACATCAGTTTGACTTGAACAGTCAACAGACATACATACTCAGTGGAACGTAAGTTTAACTTGAACAGTCAACAGCCATACATACTCAGTGGAACGTAAGTTTAACTTGAACAGTCAACAGACATACATACTCAGGGGAGCGTAAGTTTAACTTGAACAGTCAACAGCCATACATACTCAGTGGAGCGTAAGTTTGACTTGAACAGTCAACAGCCATACATACTCTGTGGAGCGTAAGTTTAACTTGAACAGTCAACATACATACATACATACATACTCAGTGGAGCGTAAGTTTAACTTGAACAGTCAACAGCCATACATACTCTGTGGAGCGTAAGTTTAACTTGAACAGTCAACATACATACATACATACATACTCAGTGGAGCGTAAGTTTAACTTGAACAGTCAACAGACATACATACTCAGTGGAGCGTAAGTTTAACTTGAACAGTCAACAGACATACATACTCAGTGGAGCGTAAGTTTAACTTGCACAGTCAACAGACATACATACTCAGTGGAGCGTAAGTTTAACTTGAACAGTCAACAGACATACATACTCAGGGGAGCGTCAGTTTAACTTGAACAGTCAACAGACACACATACTCAGTGGAACGTAAGTTTAACTTGAACAGTCAACAGACATACATACTCAGGGGAGCGTCAGTTTAACTTGAACAGTCAACAGACATACATACTCAGTGGAACGTAAGTTTAACTTGAACAGTCAACAGCCATACATACTCAGTGGAAAGTATGTTTAACTTGAACAGTCAACAGCCATACATACTCAGTGGAACGTCAGTTTAACTTGAACAGTCAACAGACATACATACTCAGTGGAACGTCAGTTTAACTTGAACAAGCGACAAATACATACTCAGTGGAACGTAAGTTTAACTTGAAAGACAACAGACATACTCAGGAGAACGTCAGTTTAACTCGAACATTCAACAGACATACATATTCAGGGGAAACTGAACAGTCAATATAAATACTTTGGTGAACGTACATTTGAAGAGTCAATATATGTAAGGTGTTCCCAGGGGAAACGTAAGCCTATAAACGTACTCAGAGGAATGTAAAAAGCCTTACGATTAAACTTGTAACTTGTTTAACACGAATTGAATGTTGTTTAACGGCTCATCAACACAGTATAGGTTATTTAGAGCCGCCCCAGAGAGAGGGGAAGGATACATAGGAATCCCGGAACCGTGCCCTCCTCTTATTATCGAATAGATTCCTATGGTTCTTTAACGTGCTCGGAGGATAGACCGATACACGGGACCGCCCGGTTTACGTCCCCATCCGACGGACGAGGCTAAGGGAAAGTGTCTTCCCAAGAACATACCGACGAAACTCAGTGGCACCACGGAGGATTGAACCCGGGGCCTCCGGTTACAAATCCGACTGCGCCACGCCAGCCCTCTTATTTAAACACGAAGTGTCACTAGAAGAGTAAATAGACACACGTGGGGCATAAGTTCGACTTGAAGTGCCAAAATGCTCAGAGGAGCAGGCGTACCAATGAATGGCCGTCTCAAGGCGGGTGTGCATTTGCAAGATCTTCACTATACGTGCCAAATATGCACGATATATATATATATATATATATATATATATATTGATCTTGTCACTGACCAAGAGGCAGGCCTACAGGCAGAATAGTGTGCATTTCAAGATTTCCCTTACTGACGGTACTCGCCACAAAGGAAGAGTCGCATATTAACGGTGATACCGACACTTAAAACATTGACCTTGCCCTCGAGACAGGTATTTGGAAGGTATTCTCTTACTAAAAGTAACACGCCAAATTTGAAAGTCATCCCTAAATTGGTTGAACAATTATGGCGATTTGTTAGATCTAGTTGCAGCGGCAGGCGCTCGTGCAGTGATTAAAACAGTCGGAAACATTATCAACGTCGGTGGAAAATGTAACCGATGGGAAGAGGATTAGGCCTGTCCATTTTGGGGGAAATAACGCGCTCATTTCTTACTTTGGGAAAGATGTAAGATTTCATCAATTAAAAATATATCTACTATGCTTTATATGTTCATCCATTAATTATAATTACTGACTTGTCACTTCTGGGAAGGGTTTAAACTAATGTTGGTAGAACTTGTTACCCGACCCATTTGTCATAATAATATTTCTATTGTATATATGTGGATAATATTCTGTATGTAACACATTATTGGCAATAAAATATGTTTAAATATTGTCACTCAGAACTGACTTAACAGACAAACTTAACACAAAATGAATGCTTTCTCACAAATTCTGAAAGACTGTTGATTTGTGATTAGTAAAAATGTTCTGCCACAGTTGAGGAAAAAACAGTCAAGTTTTCAACTGGGAAGAGGCCTTTTACAGTTCCATGTTACATAAGGTAAGAAAGCCCTGCGATGTGTCGCGCCACTTGCTAGAGCAGACTCGACAAAGGGGTTCCTAAAACAGATATGCCTTGTTGTCATAGGGTGCGGCGGATTGAATAACATATAAACGTATTTATTTTGAAATGAAAATCCAGCATAGACGCAAATTATCGAATATTTTGGAGTAGGCTCTAACACGACTCTCAATCCCAAATTGACGAAACTACGCCTATACTGGTGAACATTATGTGTACGCTGTAACTATGGTATTTCATATACGAAGTGTCCGTGAAACGACAATTGTGGTTTTTTTTGCATCTTTAATGCAATCATAAAATGACAATCAATGAAAGACGAAGCTCAATAAATGCTTCTGCAGAGATATATCATTGTCCCCACTCCTCAATGACGCATAACATGTCAGCTAACCATGACTTAATCCATTATAATATGACATAACACGTCAAAAAACACACGCTAGCTGCAAATAAACAATAATTGATTGTTTTCGTTTCTGGTATATTCCGGATTCATCTTCTCCGCAACGAATTTATAATAGTTATATGCCTGAATATGTCTTAAAATGTAACGTGAAACAATGTGTCCGCCCATCCAAATCGACGTTTATGCTGAAATAATATGGTTCCCCTCCCAACTGTCTCATTCAGTAACGAGAGTAGGAATGCAATTGCGCAGAGACCAAATTATTGATCAATTGGTATGAAACGCCATGTGAACATTTGGTATGAAACGCAATTTTATTTGTGAACATTTTTGGTATGAAACGCGATCTAAACATAAAATCAGCTTTCGACAAGTAATCCTCTCATTAATCCAGTTGAAGAAAGCTCTTATCAAATTGAAGAAAGCTCTTATCAAATAAGAGAGCTCACATTGAATTATACCTATTACTGAATTGTTTAGAAATACAATTAATTATGTCAGATATAACATATTCTAAATTCGAGTTTTATGCCTACTTGCTGATAGTACTCAGTTCAGGACTTATCAATTAAATTAGACCTCTCTTCCATTAATTTGTCGATAAATTAATATATTTTTGGAATGAATTTTCTCTTAAAATGAATTTATGAGAGGTACAATTAAAATATCAGCTGTTGCTCGCAATAATTGACATGTCGCCAGTACTTAGATATCTCCGCCCTATTGTTATTGACAATAGTTTATATAACATAGTTGCGCGTACACGTGCTGTTGTTTTGTCGGAGGTTTGATTGGTTGAAATGGATAAATTATTGACAACTGGCGACATGTTAATTGACCGATAGGCGTATTTATACATACATAAGGAGGTTTTCCGAAGATTGTGATTTTTTATATTCGTAAACGCGCAATAATAGATTTGAACTTCGTTACAATTCAATGGTACCTCATTTATTTGGCATTCCAAGAGATGTCCAATGTATTTTGATAACAAAGAGAAAACTGAAGAAAATTAGTGCATGCTACAGCCAACATGCCGCTACTGTCGGAGTATTAATAAGAATAATCAGCTATTCGGCATGAGGCGATTACTTCTGCCTAGTATATCGCGTTGTATGGATAATCAAGTGTACGCTAGGTTATAGAAAACCAAAATAAACAAACAAAAGCCACATATTCATATTTCCTTCATTTATCAAATAATCCGAAGCACGACATTTATATAAGACTGGGACCAATACTTGATGTTTGTCTTTTGTTAAAGTAAATATTTGAAATAAAATATGTTAAGCCAAGACTGGGGCAGATATAATTAATTTTAAAATGTCATTGTGATCGATTCCATTCCATTGCCCTATTTTCACGGCTAACTCTGCCACAGTTTTCTTATTTGTTATATTCTTCTCCCGGACTATGTCTTCAATCCCATATTCCAAAAATGTTAATGAATAGCAAGAAGCACGGGAGGGAGGGCCTTGTCGCTATATTGTCTACATGGTAATAAATGGTAAACATGGCAGAAGTAAAGTTTATTCATGCATTTATAAAAGTGACATTGCGACACAATACTACTGATACAAAACAATTAAACGTTCATTTTACATATACATAATTATTTGCATAATGTTTAATTTCAATGTGAAACAAGCAGTTAAGAAATTATGAATCAGACATAAAAACGCATGACCATGACTTTTTTACGGTGTCCTGTTAGGGCCATCACGGGCGTAGCTTGGCCCTTTTGACGGCATAGGCCCGCTGATACAGTTATTATAACGGGGGTGGGGGTGGGGGAGGGTCCGGGAAAATGCCCCCCCCCCCCCCCCCCAACTCGATTTTGTTTATGTTAGAATGCATTAGGTGCGTCTCACGTATATTTAAGACTTTAAGAAGACCAAAGATAAATAAACAAACATAAATGTATATAAAAATGATATTTTCTGGTTACTACGCCGCCTATGAAGCCCCCACCCCCACCCCCACCCCCACCCCCATTTTTATTGCATTTTTGGAATTTTTAATTTTTCTATTTCTGAAAATTAGGCGTAGGCCCGGGCCTACAGGGCCTACGCAGAGCTACGCCAATGGCCATGTTACCATCGCATCTTACCATCGACCATCGACCTAGGTCGATGCTCGATGGTAAGATGCTATGGTCGATGGTAAGATGCGATGGTCGATGGTAAGATGCGATGGTAAGAGGCGATGGTAAGATGGTAAAATGCGATGGTAAGATGCGATGGTCAATGGTAAGATGCGATGGTAAGATGGCCCTAACTGGACACCGTACCTTTTACCTTCTTCTACTGAGACATTTACCCATTACATGATATTGTTCGGAGATAGTGCACGTGTGACCATGAATTTAGTGTAAAACACAACCTTTTTTATTCATCTAATTTTCTCAAGCGGTTTAGGTGTTATGAACAATACGGAACAATACGGACAAGAACACTACACATGACCTTGAACATGTAGCCCAAATGCTTGTGCATGTGTCATAGCATCTATTTAAGACATACACAAGTACATAGTTTTACATACATCTGAAGTGGGTTCATTAGAAAGTATATACATGATACAAACATTAAATATAATCAAGGGCAATAACTTGAGAACACATGCTCTGTTCAGTGTTTAACTTGCCCAAGATCCTATTGAAACACACCTTTAATTCAAATTTAGTGAAATTCAGAAGCGTTTATTAACGTTATTGTGCAACCAAGCTGTAATTCCTTTAATAGTTGACATAATCAAGAACAATAACTATGTACTGAACATATGAATTGAATTGAATTGAATGTTGTTTAACGGCTCATCAACACAGTATAGGTTATTTAGAGCCGCCCCAGAGGGAGGGGAAGGGTACATAGGAATCCGGGAACCTGCCCTACTCTTATTATCGAATAGATTCCTATGGTTCTTTAACGTGCTCGGAGGATAGACCGATACACGGGACCGCCCAGTTTACGTCCCCATCTAAGGGAAAGTGTCTTTCCCAAGAACACACCGACGGAACTCAGTGGCTACCGACGGATTTGTAACCGGAGATATGAACTGGGTTCATTGACAAACGCATCTGAGATCTTACTGCTCAGATTGTCTTACAAGCTGTCATTCCTTTCAATATATCTTCATAGCATGAGTCAAATTTCTCATTATCAAATTTATCTGAAACCTTCGGATACAATTTGGGAAAAATCAGATTATATTTACGGAAAAAATTTAGTCATCGTTTGAACAATTTGAAATTCCATTATTTTAATATAATCAAGGGTAGTATTCCCTTTTTTTTATCAAGGGAGATAACTATAAAATGAAAAATGTCAATTTGCTCGTCTAACTCATCCCAGTTCTTATTGAGTCAATTACTGAAGTTTTCATCTTTTATTAATATAAATATTTTGATTAAATCTGGTAAAGATTTGATGAAAGACAAAGTCGCTACAGTGGTAAGGCAGACTATTGCATTTTTCATTATAACAAGAGCAAGGACTCTGTTGTTTCGAATTGTCCGAGTTTTCATACCCTGACAAAGTTGAGTAAAGACTAATATCAAAATAAAGATGCTAGAGTGTTAACAACAAATGTTTAACGGACGGACAGCGGATAACATATGACCTAAGCCCTTCTGTGGCCAATGCTAAAAATAAAAGGCAAGAATATAATATTTGAATGATGGGCAGACAGCAGTAACTCCTATTAAATCCATTCTCAGCGACAGAAACGCTTGCTTGATTAGTGTCCATACGCCACACTTAATGGTATTAATTAATTAATTTACTTACACTCAAAATGAACCGACGTGATAAATTAGAGACGGCCAAACAACACATTAACCACAAACATTTAACAACAGTTAAGTCGTGATGTTGATCACATTCTTCTGTTAATAATAGCTCTTGTGCAGACAAATTATTAAGACATCTGATAAATAGATACTAACATTAGAGAATATAAGAACTCTCCATGACCGCATACGGGCATGTTTAATGGACTGTAGGCAATATGTGGCAGCCATTTATATTTCGAGCTGACCTGATTTTACTTATCAAATGCTTTAAAGTTTTAGAAACAAGAGGCCCAAGAGGACATGTGGACGCTCTACTCGCTAAAGATAAAGTTTACGTATAAGGGGCCATAACTCTCTCAATGATCATTCAAGCGGAACATATATACGTAACTAGGCTTGGTACTGATCATTCCTTCCAAGTTTCGTTGAAATCCAGCCAGAGGTTGAGGAGAACTTGCCTGTACACAGTTAGTGTATTAAAACCTTTAAGGGGTCATAACTCTGCCAAAATTCAATCAACCAGAACATAGCAATGACAGGTGCAACTAGGCTTGGTACTGATCATCCCCGCCAAGATTCGCTGAAATCCGGCAATGAGTTCAGAAGAGACTAATCTGGACAAAATGTGTGTATCAAAACCTTTAAAGGGCCATTACTCTACCAACCGGAATATGGCGATGATATGCACAACCAGATTTGATACGTATCATCCTTGTCAACTTTCGTTGGTTTGTTTGTTTGTTTGTATGGCGTTTTACGTCATTTTCAACACCTGTAAGGTTATAATATGAAGGTCGATTTTTTTTGTGGTGGAGAAATCCAGCCAGGGGTTCAGGAGAACTAGCCCAGCAAATGTTTGTGTATCAAAAACATGTAAAGGGCCATAACTCCGCCAAAATCTGTAAACAGGAACGCGACGATAATATGCACAACTAGGGTTTGTGCTGATCATCCCTGCAAAGTTTCATTTACATCTCGAAAGGGGTTCAGGAGAAATAGTCCAGATAATGTTTGTGTATTAAAGCATTTAAAGGGCCATAACTCCGCCAAAATATGTAAACCGGAACGCGACGATGATATGCACAATTATGCTTGGTGCTGGTCATCCCTGCAAAGTTTCGTTGACATCTGGAGAGGGGTTCAGGAGAACTAGTCCAGATAAAGTTAGTGTATTAAAACCTTTAAAGGGCCATAACTCCGCCAAAATATGTAAACCGGAACGCGACGATGGTATGCACAGCTAGGCCTGATGCTGATCATCCCTGCAAAGTTTCGTTGAAATATGGTGCGGGATTTAGGAGACAAAGCCTGTATTAAGACCTTTAAATGGCCATAACTCTGCCAAAAATCATTCAACCAGAACACGGCGATGATTTGCACAACTAGACCTGGAACTGATCATCCCTAAAAAGTTTCGTTTAAATCTAGCCAGGGGTTCAGGAGAACTAGTCTGGAAAAGGTTTGTGTATTAAAACCTTAAAAGGGCCATAACATCGCCAAAATCATTCAACCGGAACACGGTGACGATATGTACAACTAGGCTTAGTACTGATCATCCCTGCAAAGTCTCACTGAAATCCGGCCAAATGAAGGCTTTTCGTTTTAATGGCCAAAAAATAGCATATTTCAGAAAATCAAGGGCCGTAACTCCGGTGTAAATGGTCCAATCTGGCTCGTTTTCGAAATTGTCCGAGCTTTCATTGATATCAATAATCTGCTAAAGTTTGGTAAAGATCGGGTGATAAATGAATGTCCCATCATCTTAACGAGGCAAAATGTAGCATTTTTAACTAAACCAAGGGCCATAACGCCACTGTTACTAGTCCGATCTGGCTGGTTTACGAAGTTGTCTGAGCTTTCATTGATAGTAACAATCTGTTAAAGTTTGGTAAAGATCGGATGAAAAAATGAAGGCCCTATCGTCTTTAAGATGCAAAATATATAGAATTTTTAACTAAATCAAGGGCCATAACTCCGCTGTTAAGGGTCCGATCTGGCTTGTTTTCGAATTTGCCTGAGCATTCATTGATACTACCAATCTGGTAAAAATTGGTAAAGATCGGATGAAAAATGAAGGCCCTATCATATTAACGAGACAAACTATAGCATTTTTTAACTAAATCAAGGGCCATAACTCCGCTGTTACTGGTCCGATCTGGCTCGTTTTCGAACTTATCAGAGCTTGATATTAACAATCTGGTAAAGTTTGGTAAAGATCGGATGAAAAATGAAGGTCCTATTGTTTTAACGAGGCGAAATATAGCATTTTTAACTAAATCAAGGGCCATAACTCCGCTGTTAGTGGTCCGATCTCGCTGGGTTTCGAACTTGTCCGAGCTTTTATTGATATTAACAATATTGTAAAGTTTGGTAAAGATCGGATAAAATATGAAGGCCCTATCATCTTAACGAGGCAAAATATAGCATTTTTAACTAAATCAAGGGTCATAACTCCGCAGTTATTGGCCTAATTTTCCCTTAGATCCAAGTAACATCAAACAATTCTTCTTGCGAAGTTTCATAAAAATCCTCCATAGTTTCAGAGCAGTAGTGTTCACAATTTTGTTGAAAATCTATTTCTTGCTATGGCAGTCATCTTGGATTTTTGACCGACCTGAATTTTACTTAGAACCAACATTCCTGTAATGTTTCACACACATCAGAGGATTGGTTGGTTGACTGAGTGGTGTTTTATGTCATTTTCAGCAATTTTTAGGCTATATATGACGTCTATTCTTTCGCGGAGGAGGCAGACCCCACATCCGCACCGCGCTTTTTTCCTGGGTAGAACCAGTACTGTTAACCGACCTCCCGCCACCCGCAAGAATCAACGCTTTCTTAGTTACTAAAAATACTGAAACGGGGATCCCTTGGAAGCAACAAACACAAACAAGAGATAAAAGTAGAAGACCCGGTTTTATTTGGTCTGTTCATGAGAGGTAATGTGACGTGCAACACATCTGAAATTTACTAAATACCAACTACAAATCAAGAGCAACACCTGTGCAGTCTCATCTAGTAGTTTTTAGCAAACAAAAAGGTTTATAGACAGACGGAAAGAAAGACAGACGGACAGCCGGACGACACACCATGCCAAAAAATGCTTATTCTTGATAAGTAAAGCTAAAAACTACAATCAATGTTTATACAATAATACTTAGAGTTGCAAGAAAAATCGAAATAAGACCTTTTGTAGATGTTGTTTATTTGTGAACATATTTATAACAGACATAAGGATTGTTAATTAGTGTCCCTTTAATGCTAGAAACCAGAAAGGTATTGTTCTCGAAACGTGCTGACTACTAAGCATACTTTTTAACGTGCTGACTTCTAGGCATACCTTTTCAAAAACATATACTGAAAGGAAAAAGAAACGCGACACGGGAATTTCCGCTATATATTGTATGTACAATATGCGGCTGTTTATGGAATGGTACATGGTTACGTAAGATCTTTCTTTTCGAAAAAAAGACGAAAACAACACGTAAAACAGCAAATAGTATTCCAGCAAAGTTTCATTATTGACAGAATATGCGTTTGGCTCAAGCATGTGAGCAAACTTAGGACGCAGAATTTTGCAAACTCTTTATGTTAAATACAGTAAAGGACTGGCTCAATTTCAACATTTATGAATTTCTTGTTACAAAGTGTACTGTGATTAAAACGTCTACAACATCACAGTTGTTTCCTTTCTCTAACTAACTGCATTTTTGTTTTACAAAACATCATGTGATTTCCTTGGAATATATATGGAATTAAGTGTGCAGTATAGTATATACAATATATAGCGGAATTTCCAGTGTCGCGTTTCTTTTTCCTTTCAGTATATTTAAATATGATGTAATTGTCCGAGTCCAATGGCAAATAAGCTACACCTGTGTCCGTCATTCTGTGGTAGGAGACAAGGCAATATTACAACACAATATAATACATCAGACAAAACAAAAGTTTGTATTCGTGCAAAACATGACTAATAACACACCGACTGCAACAAGAGGCCTAAGAGTATGCTCTCCTGGCTAACATAAAATAGCCCTCGTTCATGCAACAACTGAGAGTAAGTGATGTAATTAGATTACATACATCACTATTCGGTCAAATATAGGTGCAACTAAACCAACACTCAGTGTTATCTGCAAAGAGTATCCTTTTTTATATTTATGTTTTTTCGTATTTGCCCTGTGTGGTTCTGGGGCAAGAACAGGACCACTGCGTATCCAGACTGAAGGGTAAACTTCCCCCGATCCATTTCAGTCATGTTCATTAACGGACTTTTTAGCAGTTGTTTCAGGTGCTACTTGAGTGATGGCTGAAAACAAGGTTTTTGTGGCTCCAGCGAAAAATGAAGTATTTGAAAGAGATTTTGCAGCAACTCTGCAGTTCTGCAGGTGAGAAGGTTCTAGGCCCATTCTGCATATTTTTATCTAGATGTAAATGGAAAGTGAGTCTGGAATGTTCATTTCTGTTGACACCATATAACGTTTTTATGTTGGGACACCTTAAAACCCCAGTTCAACTAAACTTGTTAGTATTTTCATTTTAACCCCTATGCAGTTTCTCAGGCCCACCCAATAAAGCATTTGTGACCAGAACACATAATAACACATTAAAGAATGTTGTATATTTATTGTGTTGTGCTCTGATTTTTGGTCTAAAAACAATTAAGAAATACCAGATAAGTTTTGTATTCTAAGCTATTCTTACCCTCAATATAGCAATGCTATACAAATAAAAACCTAAGAGCGGGCCTCAATTCATATACCTGAGTTGATCAGCCATGAAGCGTGCTGGTTGTAAATATTCAAGCTTCCCATGCTTTTTCAATGACCAACTAACGTTGGGAAATGTGTCCTTAAACACACGGTGTGCGACACACCATTCACATCGCGGCAAAGCATATGGCCACTGCAGATCCCGTTGGAGGGAAAGGCCCCCCCCCCCCCCCCCCACCCTACCCCTCATTCATGTTCATTTTATAATTTTTTGTTCATGCTCATTAAAGGTCTTCATCATGACCCCTGCATTGTTTCAGGTGCCATTTCGCTCATAACTCAGGACTCAGAGCAGTGGCAGAAAAACTATAACGTGGCTCCAACGTAAATAGATTGTCTACAATAGAATTTGCAGCAACTCTGCAGTTCAGGGTGAGAAGGTTCTAGGTCCGTTCTCCATATTTTATCTCGATGTACATGAAGGATGAGCCTGGCATGTTCATTCCTGTTAAGCGCCATATAACCTTTCATGTGCTAGTGCGCCTTAAAACCCAGTTCAATTCAATTCAATTCATCCCATTGACCCGTGCCCTTGAAATTGACCATGTGCATTACTGTGACCCGTGCCCTTGAATATGTTACCATGACCCGTGCCCTTGAATATGTTACCATGACCAGTGCCCTTGAATATGTTACCATGACCCGTGCCCTTGAATATGTTACCATGACCCGTGCCCCTGAATATGTGACCTTGGAATTTGTGGGCAACACACTATCTATTGCTGACCCATAGTTAACGTTATAGGAAACTTATCATGCAAATAAACATGTCTGCTATTAAACATCAACAAGGAAATGGGGGTTGAATGAATGAATGAATGGTGTTTTATGGCACGTCGACACATAAATAGGTCATATTGTGCGCAAAAACTGATGAAAGATGAAGAAATGAAGGATTAATTAAAAATTAATGTAAATATATAAAGATAAAACTATTTACAAATACGGGATGATATGGTAGTAAAATAAACTATATATGTAAATCAACAAATGCCCGAAAACGGGTATATAAAGAAGTAAATATATACAAGAACATATTATAATGATTTATATAGCCTGACTTCCTTCAGGAAATCTAAAACAAGACTAAAATCTATAGTATTAAATAACTCGGTCATAGTATTAAAGGGACACTGTCTGTAACTTTTAGCTTATAAAACACACAATAATAATGTTCGCACACATTACACACTAAACATTATTGAATATTTACTAATTTAAAGCAAGATTGTTTTACGGAATTCAATCGCGGTACAAAAAAAAAAAAATCCGCTTCGTGCGTTTGAACTCGCAGCCCAAACTAAAATTACACTCGCAATAATAATAGTGTGCGTGAGCGTAAAGTGGTCGACATCGCTCCCGACTGAGCGAAGCGGGCTATACATATTTACGCAATACATACTATGGTAAAAACCTAATGTGCTAATGGAAGTCATGGAAGTCACGTGATCGCAGAAAAAGGTAAATATTGTGGGTCCCACTTTATTTACATATAATAATTAAAACTTTTTTTTTTCAAACTCACGAATGTATTCCTACATACTTCTTAGGGTCTATCCTCATGTTTTCATGTATACATTTCACTGAATAAAAGTCAGACAGTTATTTGGTTATGCTCAATATCTGCTTACTTACGGACAGTGTCCCTTTTACATTGTCGTACCTTTGACGCATAGGATCAAAGTCTACAGATTCCAACAAGATGTGTTTGACCGTTAACGGTGCAAAGCAGGGTATACATTCTGGTAACTGCTCACCTTGCAATAAATATGAATGAGTATAACGTGTATGCCCTATCCTGCACCGGGATAGGACAAATTCCTCTCGACGAATGGGTCTACTAGAAGAACGCCATTCTCCGAGTAACGGTTTAATTGAATGGAGTTTATTGTTAACTGACAAATTCCAAGCGGCTTGCCAAGAGTTACGAATATATGTGTTAATACAACTTATAAAATCAGTATAAGGTAATTTGTATTTGATTTCTTCAGCTGTATACTAACATCGGGTCAAAGATCAACATTATATATTGCATACCCTTTCTATATTAACTTTTCAAATTTACACATAAAACTGTCAAAAGCATGATGAGCTACATTTCCAAATATCAATAACATGTCCAGAATACAGTCACATTCCAAATATCAATAACATGTCCAGAATACAGTCACAGTCCAAATATCAATAACATGTCAAGAATACAGTCACAGTCCAAATATCAATAACATGTCCAGAATACAGTCACAGTCCAAATATCAATAACATGTCCAGAATACAGTCACAGTCCAAATATCAATAACATGTCAAGAATACAGTCACAGTCCAAATATCAATAACATGTCCAGAATACAGTCACAGTCCAAATATCAATAACATGTCCAGAATACAGTGACAGTCCAAATATCAATAACATGTCCAGAATACAGTGACAGTCCAAAAATAACACACAAATCACAGGAAACTACACTAAAAACAAGTTGGGGGGGGGGGGGGGGAGTCTTTTATATAGAAAAACTTCTTTCGACTTCACATCCAGATGATTTAGTGTAATTTAACCTTAAATCCCATTATCTCCAGCAGTGAAGGAGTTCTAAGTTGGAGAAATAAAACGGCATGCCCTTGATCCTTTACATTGAACATATTATACTAACTGCTGGGTCAGACATATCAACTATTGATGATGGAAACACACATTCAGTTTCACGGCATTAGAAGCCGTTCAGAAATTACAAACGGGACACAAACATTTTATTTATCTCTGTTACACAAGCATCGATTACACTCGCTGTCAATCTCAATCAAAATATAATTGATCATATGATACTAACTGCTGTACCAGACACATCAACTATTGATGATGGAAACACACATTCAGTTTCACAGCATTAGAAGCCTTTCAGAAATTACAAACGTGACACAAACATTTTATTTATTCCAGGGCAATATCTCTGTTACACGAGCATCGATTACACTCGCTGTCAATCTCAATCAAAATATAATTGATCATATGATACTAACTGCTGTGACAGACACATTAACTATTGACGATGGATATACACATTCAGTTTCACAGTTTCACAACATTAGAAACCATTACGGGACACAAACATTTTATTTATTCCAGGGCAATATCTCTGTTACACGAGCATCGATTACACTCGCTGTCAATCTTGATCAAAATATAATTGATCATATGATACTAACTGCTGTGACAGACACATTAACTATTGACGATGGATATACACATTCAGTTTCACAGTTTCACAACATTAGAAACCATTACGGGACACAAACATTTTATTTATTCCAGGGCAATATCTCCGTTACACGAGCATCGATTACACTCGCTGTCAATCTCAATCAAAATATAATTGATCATATGATACTAACTGCTGTGACAGACACATTAACTATTGACGATGGATATACACATTCAGTTTCACAGTTTCACAGCATTAGAAGCCTTTCAGAAATTACAAACGGGACACAAACATTTTATTTATTCCAGGGCAATATCTCTGTTACACGAGCATCGATTACACTCGCTGTCAATCTCGATCAAAATATAATTGAAATTAAACTTCAAATCAAATCTGATGAAAATCAGAAACCGTTTACTAAAGTTATCACGTCAACTATTGTTTGGGGCACTTGTTTCAGCCAAAGGTTTTTTTGATTTTTCAGACAAAATACATCTCGTACCTAAATAAGTTGTATATCAGTGAAACAGACACTTTTAGTGGTAAATAAAAATATCTTAGTTTTCAATATCGGTTGAGAAATAAAAATGTTATGTGCGAAAGCTGTTTTTGATGGGGCATTTTCAATGCAAAATTCTGAAGCATGACAAATTTGAAAATATATTTTTTAGAATGTTTATCCAAAAATGGTTTTAAATTGTTGGATATTCATAAATTAAAACACTCTGCAAAATTTATAGCAAAATATGAAGGCTAACTGAAGTTATATGAAATTTCTTAATTCTCTGCTGTCCCACCAACAAGGAATATTTGCATGGGAAAAGTCCCATCAAAAAATCATTTGGGCTGTAAAATATTTATTTCTCAACCGATTTCCGAAACAAAGATATTTTTATTTACCACTAAAAATACCAGTTCTGGTGATATATAATTGATGTACGTATTATTTAAATTGCTCAAGCTATTGTAAAAAAAACTTTGGCTGAAACAAGCGCCCCAAACAATACCTGAAATTCTCTTATTTCGACATTTATCAGTGGCGACAACTCCATTATGCACATGCTCATTTTGAAATTGAAATTGAATAGGGTTTTAAGGCGCACCAACACATGACAAGTTATATGGTGCCTAATAGTAATGAACATGCCAGGCTCATCCTCCATTTATATCGAGATATGGAGAATGGGCCTAGAACCTTCTCACCTGACGAACTGCAGAGTTGCTTCACATTCTATTGTAGACACTCCATTTATGCTGGAGCGACGTTTACTGTTATTCTGCCACTGCTCTAGTGATCGGAGCGAGATGGCATCTGAAACAATGCAGGGGTCATGATGAAGACCTTTAAACAGCATGAACAAAAATTGATAAAATGAACATGAATTAGGGTGGGGTGGTGGGGGTCTACTCCTCTGCCTATCCCTTTAACGGGATCTGCAGTGGCCCTATTATTTGCCCGGGAATCACACGGGCAAATGCTAATTTTGTCATGCGTGTCACACGTAAGATCTTAATGAAACAAAACTTCAAAAGACATTTGGTGAACATCCGAAACTGTTTACCAAAACGCAAGCAATTAAACAAGGATGAGCAAATATACACTATGACGGATGATGGACATCGCGCCATCACATCATAACTGGTAAGATGAAAACATCACAGTTTAGTTTTCATGGATATTTGATATAATCACAGACATTGAGTTTCATAATATTTCGAGGAAACAAATTATATTAAATGCATTCAGGATTTCTTAAAGTGTATCATATTATATATCTTTATATATAATGTCACATACTTTCCAATAAAGGGTGAAAAAAAGTCATATCAAGTTGGAAATTCCCGTGTTCTAAAATGCATAACAAGAGGCCCAAGAGGGCATATGGACGCTCTACTGGCTAAACTGGTTCATTGATATACCGCTTTGCACAACTAGAGATCATACTGTAGCTTCCTGCCGAATTTCGTAGAAATCCAACAAGCTGTTTAGGAGGAATAGGAGTAAAGAAATTTAAAGTAAAAATGTCAAAGGGCCTTAACTCCGTCAAAAATCAGCGAACTGGAACAAACGCGCGACATGCACAACTAGACATCTTACTGATGCTTCCTGCCAAGTTTCGTCGAAATCCAACAAGGCGTTTAGGAGGAGTAGCGCCGACAAGAAATTAAAGAAAAAATGTCAACTCCATCAAAAATCAACGAACCGGAAAAAAATGCAATAGGCACAACTAGAAATCATAGCAATGCTTCCTGCTAAGTTTCCTCAAATCCAACACGGCATTAACAAAAAAAAAATAATTAAAAACAAACAAATTTAAACAAGAGGTCAATGACCTTGAAGCTCTACTGATAGGTTTTTGATAGATAGATCAGCATTCCTGTGAAGTTTCATGAAAATCCGTCAAGTAGTTTCAGAGGAGTAGTCGCTACAAGTTTTCATAATATAACTCTATGTAAACAAAGATGGCCGCTGGCGGCCATGCTTAATGTCAAATCAATTTTTTTTTTGACAAGGATCAACATCATGTTATACTGATCATTTTAGAAAAAGTCCCATATCAATATCACTTATAGTTTTCAAGAAGTAGTCGCTACAAACTTGTACTTTGAAAATCTATTTTTAGCCATGGCAGCCATCTTGAATTTCCGGCCGACCTGAAATTTTGCTAGGATCAATTAGACATCAAGAGCAACATTCCTGTGAAGTTTCATGAAAATCCGTTAAGTAGTTACAGAGGAGTAGTCGCTACAAGTTTTTACTAGATAACTCTATGTAAATAAAGATGGCTGCTGACAGCCATGTTTAACATCGAATCAAAACGATTTTCGACAAGGACCAACATCATGTCATGCTTATCACTTTAGAAAAAGTCCCACCATATCAATACCACTAACAGTTTTCAAGAAGTAGTCGTTACAAACTTGTATTTTGAAAATCTATTTTTAGCCGTGGCGGCCATCTTGAATTATCGGCCGACCTGAAATTTTGCTAGGATCAATAAGACATCTAGAGCAAAATTCCTGTGAAGTTTCATGTAAATCCGTCAAGTAGTTTCAGAGGAGTAGTCGCTACAAGTTTTCAATATATAACTCTATGTAAACAAAGATGGCCGCAGGCGGCCATGTTTAACGTCGCATCAAAATAATTTTCGATAAGGATCAACATCATTCCATACTGATCATTTTAGAAAAAGTCCCATATCAATATCACTTATAATTTTCAAGAAGTACTCGCTACAATCTTGTTTTTTGAAAATCTATTTTTAGCTGTGGCGGCCATCTTGAATTTCCGACCAACCTGAAATGTTGCTAGGATCATTTAGACATCAAGAGCAACATTCCTGTGAAGTTTCATGGAATCCGTCAAGTAGTTTCAGAGGAGTAGTCGCTACAAATTTTTACTAAATAACTCTATGAAAACAAAGATGGCCGCTGGCAGCCATGTTTAAAGTCGAATCAAATTGATTTTCGACAAGGACCAACATCATGTCATGCTGATCATTTTAGAAAATGTCCCATATCAATATCACTTAGAGTTTCAAGAAGTAGTCGCTACACTTGTTTTTTAAAAATCTATTTTTAGATTTGGTGGCCATCTTGGATTTCACATCAACATGAATTTTTGCTAGGATCAACTAGACTTCATGGGCAACATTTCTGTACAGTTTCATGAAAATCAATTCAGTAGTTTCAGAGGAGTAGTCACTACAAGAAAAAGTTTACGGACAGACAGACGGACAGACGACGGACACCGCACCACGGCATAAGCTCTGCTGATCTCTGATCTGATCTAAAAATCACTAGGCCTATTAATAAAAAAAATCAAATGAAAAAATACTATAAAAATAAATAATTAACAAAAAAAAATTAAAAAAAGAAAAAAGAATTAAAAAAAAAGAAAAAGATTAAACAAAAAAATTAAACAATTTTTTTTAATAATAATTACAATTTTTTTTTTAAAAATCTGGAAAAGTTTGGGAAAGATCAGATGAAAAATGAAGGCCCTATCATTATTAACGTGGCAAAATATAGCATTTTTAACGAAATCAAGGACCACAACTCCGCTGTTACTGGTCGATCTGGCTGATTTTCGAACTTCTCTGAGCTTAACAAACTGGTAAAGTCTGGTAAAGATCGGATGAAACAATGAAGTTCTATCGTCTTAACGAGACAAAATATAGCATTTTAACTAAATCAAGGGCATAACTCCACTATTACTGGTCCGATCCGGCTTGTTTTCGAAATTGTCTGAGCTGTCATTGATATTAACAATCTGGTAAAGTTTTGGTAAAGATCGGATGAAAAATGAAGGTGATATCGCCTTAAGAAGGCAAAATATAGCATTTTTAACTAAATCAAGGGTGTCACTCATCCGACTTGGCTGGATTTCGAACTTGTCCGAGCTTTCATTAATATTAGTAATCCGGTAAAGTTTAATAAAGATCAGATGACAAACAAACTGCCCTATCGTATTAACGAGGCAAAATATAGCATTTTTAACTAAATCAAGGGCCATAACTCTGCTGTTACTGGTCCATCTTGCTGGTTTTCAAACTTGTCCGAGTTGCCATTGATATTAACAATCTGTTAAAATTTGGTAAAGATCGGATGAAAAATTAAGGCCCTATCGTCTTGAGGTAAAAGTGTAAAAATTAACAGACGACGGACGACGGACGGATGACGGACAACTCCGGACGGATGACGGACAACTCGCCATCCCATAAGCTCTATTGGTCAAGGGTCAGCTTAAATGGTAAAAATGGTAGACAAACTTTTTAATGACTGGCCCTTTTTATTTATTTTGTTATTCAAAGTCTTAAATGGGTCTAAATGCATTTAAAAATAAAAGAAAACAGCTGTTCAGGAGTTGGCCCTTTATTTATTTTATTTTTTTCAGAAGAAGTCTGAAAAAGCTCTAAACATATACAAACAGAAGTATTTTTTCTTGCGGGGCTATACATATATATATATATATATGTTTTTTTTTAGTAAAAGTCTTTAAAGGTTCTAAAATATATAAAAAATAAAAGAAAACTTTGCATGTTTTATAACCTTAAAAGGCTCATAATGCATAGAAACAGAAGATCTTTATTTTGTAAGTAAAAGTCTTAAATGCTTCTAAAATGCATACAAGAAGAAGAAAAAATGTTTAAGGGGTGACACCCTTTTTTAAATTTTTTTTAGTAAGTCTTTAAAAGTTATAAAAAGCATAAAAAATAGAAAAAATCTGACCCATTTTTGAAAAGTACATGATAAATACCTAGAACAATAAAAAGGCATTTTCATATCACACCCTGCATCGGCTCTCGACCCAAAACTCTCGTGCTGATATGAAGATGTCAGCCCAATACAAGGTGTGATATGAAAATGCCATTCATTATTCTCTATTTGTTTATTATCTACAGATTCTCCCTATTCAACAGCGGCCTATACAGTCCACATTAATTAAAGGGACCCACTGCCATCTTGATAATTTTTTAAAATGTTAAGAGTAAATTGTTTTTGAATATTATTTATTGTTGATTATATTGCACCAATAATGTAAATTTAAACCAAATAACAAAAATTTCATTATATGCAAGCAGGTTTAGTCAAAATGACAGTGGATTAATTAATCAAGGTGTTAATTTTAATGTATGATAAATACTTCAAGACTGCCTCGTGTCTCTTCAAAATCAGATGTGATTCAAAAGGTTACATTGAAGCTCTGCATACACTTTAGACATGATAAATGTTCTGGAATGTAAACAGTGCACACTGGTCGCAAATTTTAATGCTCGATAAATACAAGATTGCCATTCGTCCCTTTAAAATCAGATCCAATACCAACGGTTACATAAAAGCTCTGCATATACTTTTTAATTCATGAATGTTTTAAAAAATGTTTGCGGAATGTAGACAGTGCACGCCTGTCGTGATCCACACCAATGTATATCGTCTTTAGTTCTTGGAATCTGTACAGATATTGTGTAACAAGTGTTTGATATCTTGTTTAGTCGATTCAAGACCATGCACCTCTGAGCGGATCATGATTAAGTTCTGAAGGACTCCGAACCCTGTTGCCAATATTAGAGCCAACTTGAAAAGTGTCGCCACAAATTCTAAGGGATATGGAATGTGAACCACGGATATAGCATACGTTATGATCAGGCATACTACGGCAAAAGCCAGGAAAAACCTATTATCCATTATTGTTTTCTCCATGCCTTTGTCTATCAACCCGATGGCGTCCTGTAGTAAGGGACCTAGCTCTTCTTCTACTTTTGAGAAGCCTGAAAAAGGGGGAAAAGTATTATATCATTTACAGAATTTCAATAAATTCATGTAAACTTTATACAGAACACATTTAATAGATAATACCTCCGATAAGGAAATAATAACAATACATAAAACAGCTAGAGTTCTTTAAATAAAACATATGTCTCCCCAACCCCAATCCCACCCCATCCCTTGCTAAAAACTGTAAGTTAAAATATTATGTTGCTAAGTGCACATCTGATATGCTGCCAAAGATCTGCGCCAAGTTTGGAGGCAATTAGTAAAAAGCCGGCGGAAGAGTTCAGGTGACAACTATTGTCATACTTTATGGACACAGAACATCTAAGTCGAAAAAGGACCATAACTCTGCCAAAAGCTGTAAGATCAAAATGTACTGATAAGTGAACAACTGCGCATGATGCTGAAGAAGTCTGTAAAGTTTAGAAACAATTCATAGAAAACTGCAGAAGGAGTTTAGGTGACAATAGATGCAATGGATGCACAAAACAAGTCTTTAGATTGTCAGAAAAAAAAAATCTGTTGCCGGGTGCACATCTGTACATGATGCTAAAGACATGTGCCAAGTTTGTAACCGATCCATACGAATCTGTAAAAGGAGTACAGGCCACAAGTTGTCCTTTGTAGGTAATAAACACAGAAAATCTATGTTGAAAAAGGGCCTCAACTCTGCATAAGAATGTCGGACCTAACATACCATACTATATATCCATATACTATCTCAAAATTGAATTGAATTGAATTGGATTTTATAGTCGCACCAACAGCTAAGGTCATATGGCGACTTTCCAGCTTCCACTGGTGGAGGAAGACCCAAGGTGCCCCTCCGGGTAATTTCCGTGCACAGGCGGGCACCTGGGTAGAACCACCGACGTTCCACAAGCCAGCTGGATAGCTTCCTCACATAAAGATTCCTAGGCCCCTGAGGATCAAACCTACAGCGGTGAGGGCCAAGTGATTGCAAGCGAGAGACTCTAACCACTCGGCCACGGACGCACCCTATCTCAAAATTAAAAATAACAGAATATTTAACCCTATTAATCTTTGCAGAAGGCATTGTTTTTTTTTTTGTTTTTTAATTTTAATTAAAAGCAAGCATATGTAATTGGAAGATAATTAAACAGTACAGGTCTATTGATGACTTAGAGCCAGACGTGGTAATGAATAACCTTAAACCAGAATAAATGAAGTGTAGGTCAAGGTTGGTCACAATGACCTATTTTTTTGTTGGAATTTATAGTACTCATTTAGACGTATCTCCGTATGGAATTTTAGTTTATGTTTATTTGTGATTTAGAGACTTACAAAAGCCTTAACCAGAATCAGTGAAATGTAAACAAGTAGGTCAAGGTCACAGTGACCAACTTTTGGTCTGAGGGTATATAGCTCATCAAGAAGTATCAAAATAAAATGCAAATCATTGAAATGTAGAACAGTAGTCAAGGTCGGTAGTCAAGGTCGGTAGTCAAGGTCGGTAGTCAAGGTCGGTAGTCAAGGTCGGTAGTCAAGGTCGGTAGTCAAGGTCGGTAGTCAAGGTCGGGCACACTGACCCACTTTTGGTAGTATTATCTAGATGGATCAAAATGAAGGGGTATGTATTTATTTAGTTAAAGGGGGGACAATCAATTCATTTTGTAGTTAAAAATTAGATTGAAACCGAAATAGATGCATCTGTGTAGTAAGTCTGATGAGCTTATGGCTATTACATAGAAACAGACTACACATCTGAAGCTGAATCAATGAAGTGTAAAAAGGAGGTCAAGGTCGGTCACATAGACATATTTCTGTCTATATTCTCCAAAGTTTTAAGTTGACAATATGCATACCTGTTCCAGGTTTCCTCTCCAACTTCATCACCGCCATGACACCCTCGTGGTCGGAGAAGCTGAATGGTTTACCCGGAACCTTTCCCATTGTCACGGAACACTCGCTGATCTCTACATCCACATCTGTAATATATACGTAGAATTATAGGTTATTTGATTTGTATTGGGAGATATGCACGAGTTCTTCCGTGTAACAATACTGCGTGACTTTAGGAGCGAAATATGTATACACATAAGAACGTGTGCATATATCCCAATATAAATCTAATATTCTTTTTAATGCATACATATTTTTAATATATAAACAAATAATTAGAATAAAACAATAGGTTTTAACATTTAATTTTCACCAAAAATATTTATTTGAAACACACATAGTGGGAATTTTCACAAGGAAATCAACATTGTTTACATTACGTGACATGAAAAGAAAATTGCACCAATCACGAACGAGTATACATTACACACCCAATATGACTTTACTACACGTCAATATGAGAGAATATTGACGTTTCCTGTTACATTGAAAGTAGACGGAGTTTGTAAATGTGTATGCAGTTATGACAGGATATATGCATTCTAGATTGAACGATTGACCTACAATGGTCCAATACACATTTCGCACCTTCTTGAGGACTCTGTACTTGCTAACACGACTCATAACAATTGAGGTAGTGAGGTTGTATATGCCAATCTAATATGTCGATACAACCATGTAGCAGTAGCAGAGAAAAATATATTTTGTTTGTATATTTTGCTTAAACCCCAGCAGGTGATAGCTGATACACACATTAGGTATAAACTGCAGTTAGTTAGTATTTCGTCTGCTTCAAGATAAGGGTTTCAGCATTCTGACCAATCACTGATCTTATTTTTACAGGTACAGTAAGTAACAGATTCACCAAAATTCAAAATTTGACAGTTAGGGATAATAGTTTTGTTATAGAAAGTATAGAAAATACGTACGTAATTTATTATTATATAATTATTTTGATATATCTGTATAGAGTAATGTCTAGTGTATTTACATGCCAAATGTTAATAATGGTTATTGGTTTAAACATGCTTTATTATTTAGAAATGTGTGATTAAATCTTTCTGAGTAGCATAATGTATAAAATAATCAGAAATGTTTCTCTGGAGCAATTTTGAGGTTATTATACTCTACCCTGGCCTTTAATGTTCTAAGCTTATTTCCCTTTATAACAAGCAAACTTGTCCTGAAATGTTGTCCCCCTATCCATTTTGTAACACACCGTCTATTGATATCCACACATTAAGTTTCATTCCATTATCTCTTAAAGCAATTTTGAACTTTGGAGTTATGAACCCTTTGACATTGAACCCTTGACCCCAAGTTTGTTGCCTGACACAGCCTACTGATGATAATGGCACAAATAAAGTTTCACGATACTATCGAAAGTGGTTCAGGATTAAATACGCAATTCCAAAACAGTTTACTGAAGTTATCAAAACTAAAATTCCCTAATTAAAACCCAATCAAGGGCAATAACTCCACAATGCAGGCATTATTATTGCTCAATGTGATATTCTTCCGTGATCTTATTGGAACAAACCTTCGATTCGATTTTCCGAACAAATAGCTAACAAACAAACAGACAATGACAACAACAGACAATGGCAACAACAGACCATGACAACAACAGACTATGACAACCACAGACCATGACAACAACAGAAAATGACAACAACAGACAATGACAACAACAGACAATGCCAACAACATACAATGACAACAACAGACAATAACAATAACAGACAATGTGCACAACAAACAATACCAACAACAGACAATGCCAACAACATACAATGACAACAACAGACAATGACAACAACAGACAATGCTTACAACAGACAATGACAATAACAGACAATGTGCACAACAACAGACAATGACAACAACAGACAATGCCAACAACAGACAATGACAATGACAGACAATGTGCACAACAAGCAATACCAACAACAGACAATGACAACAACAGACAATGACAACAACAGAAAATGACAACAACAGACAATGACAACAACAGACAATGCCAACAACATACAATGACAACAACAGACAATGACAATAACAGACAATGTGCACAACAAACAATACCAACAACAGACAATGCCAACAACATACAATGACAACAACAGACAATGACAACAACAGACAATGCTTACAACAGACAATGACAATAACAGACAATGTGCACAACAAGCAATACCAACAACAGACAATGACAACAACAGACAATGACAACAACAGACAATGACAACAACATACAATGACAACAACAGACAATGACAATAACAGACAATGTGCACAACAAGCAATACCAACAACAGACAATGCCAACAACATACAATGACAACAACAGACAATGACAACAACAGACAATGCTTACAACAGACAATGACAATAACAGACAATGTGCACAACAACAGACAATGAGAACAACAGACAATGCCAACAACAGACAATGACAATAACAGACAATATGCACAACAACAGACAATGACAACAACAGACAATGCCAACAACATACAATGCCAACAACAGACAATGCCAACAACAGACAATTACAACAACAATGACAACAACATACAATGACAATAACAGACAACGCCAACAACAGACAATGCCAACAACAGACAATGACAACAACAGACAATGACAATAACAGACAATGTGCACAGCAACAGACTATGACAACAACAGACAATGCCAACAACAGACAATGACAACAACAGACAATGAGCAATCGCATAAGCTAGTATGGCCTTTGCTCAGTAGAGCTAAAAACCTTTTTTTAAGTGTTATAAAACGTTTCTCATTATTGTATAAAGCTAACAAACTTGTCTCCATCCTTGCAAAGTGCTTACAAACCCTTTCCTGCTGTATGAATTCCTACAAATATTTTCTTCCCTGTAAGGTGCTAACAAACATTTTCCACTCTTGTAACAAGCTGTTTCATGTATATTTATGTAAAGTTCTAAGAAACCTTTTCCACCCTGCTAAAATGCTAACAAACCTTCGCCACTCTGGTAAAGTATATAATCAATCCTTTTGCCATTCGGGCATTTGGCCGACTGTTTCTTCTCACAAAAGCTATTATAGGGACAATCACACGTGTTGCCTTCTGGGTCAGTGGTGGTCGTTGTCTTCTACAAAATCAAAAAAGGTTACATTATGGTGTCATGCTTTATCCTATAATGAAGACTGCAAGATAATTAATCATATATATATATAGTCAAACCTTTAGTAAGAGATCACATATATTAGATAGGTCATTAAACTGTATTCAACATATAAGACACAAGCAAACTATTATAAGAATTTTTCACGGGTATCTGGTAAAGATCGGGAATTCCAACCTGAGGCATAATTTTTTTATCCGAACCGAGGTTGGCATTCCCTATCGGAACCGGATACCCATGTCTGATTCTTTTTCTTGCATATCACTGATAATTTGTGCGTTGCCATCTCCAATTACTAATGTTTTGCATGTTGATTTACACAATGACGTCATACAGCTGTCATTGTTGATATCAGCGTGTGACTTTTACCTTCCTCCATGTGTAAGATCAAGCTTTTCATCACCCATGTAAAATGTGGATAACCTTGTCCGGTATGCAAGAAACACTAAACCTTAAATTTTTAAAAGGAGATTTTTACTGAACTAATTTTATCTTGACTGGCTAACAAACCAATAGTAAGAGATCCCTTATATTAGATAGGTCCTTAAAATGTATTCAACATATGACATTAGTGAAATATACAATAAACCTTATATTTTAAAAGGTCATGTTTACTGAACTAATTTTGTTATGATTGGCTAACTTTAATACGCTATCTTATATAAGCTACTCCATCTACAGTTAATACATTGCAGTGTTATATCCCTAGAACCAAACTAGTATATACTCTGTTATACTGACACAGTCATACATGTTGACACTGAAGAGTTCTAAACCAATGTGCCGGTTACAGTGCAGATGCAGACGGCATGCCTGTTGATGCCGCTTAAAAAAAGCACTTCGATAAATATTTGCTTAGAATTGTTTGACGAAATTGGTTTAGAATATTAACATTATTATTATATCACCCGCATCCGATATTTAGATGATTTAAAATTCTCCCACACTGGCTGCCAACCTTATCTAGCCACGAGTCCCTCATGTAGCCATTGGTCCTGATGATCCTGTAGCCGAGGTCCACCGACTCCAGGTTCAAATCTCCACAAAGAACTGCAACATCAGCCTGGTGACTGGTGAACTTGATGAACTGGCTGAGGTTGAAGGCCTGCGACACACGATGAGCCAGATATTCATCGTTCTCTCTGTTGTACTCAGCATGCACCTGTACAGAATTATAAAGGAGGTAAGTGTGTGCGTTGATGCTGCTAAATTCAAAAAAAATAAATGTTTATTTACACAATGAGGTCATGTAACAGTTGATCAATGTTATTGACACCATTGTGCTAAATACGTGACTTTTATCTGCCACCATGTGTAAGATCAGGTTTTCCAGCATATCTGTAAAATGCGGATATGCTCATTCTGGTATGCAAGAAAAATAATTTTACCATGTAGTTAATAAATACTTACACAGCAGGTCCACTCGAAATGATGAACTTAAAGATAATCATTCCACTGACTCAGACTGAAAATGTAACACAACCGATGAACTCCTAGAGTCGCCAATTATCACCTAATAAATTGTCTGGAAGGCGGTTCTTTAAAACAACCTGCCTTCTAAATATATCCAACACTCTGGTTATCTGTTTGGCATAGTAATTAAAATAATGTTGTCAAATATATTGTAGATAACCATGTTACGACAGAATGATTGCAAACATAGCATGAGTAAGATTAACTAATGAAACTATTTGCTAGTATGAGAACTGAATGAGAACTTTACAGTTCATTCTAAGAAAACCTCTAACAGTTACTTTGACTAGAACATCATGTGATGATGTGTGTATTATATATATTGAATTTTATCCTGCTTATTTACCAGCAAGCTTAAACAATATGAAAAAGTTCAAAACAGCCATTTTGTAGCATAATTATTAGTTATTTTATTATAGTTTTCCCTTGATATATATATAAATAAACACTTACATGTGTAACATACAGATGCATTTTGAAGTTGTCTATGTTAATGGTGGCCATCCCGACCCCCTTCCCTCCAAACCAGTCTCCATGCTGGACCTTGTGGGCGTAGCCATTCAACTCAAACTTGTGATATAAGGTCTCTAGGATGGGATACTTGGAGAATAAACACAACCCACTACCTATTGAACCACTGAAATAAAAAATAAAAATTCTGACTGCATGGTTCACTTAATAAATACATATTTTTTCTGATGGGTTATTCTTTTGAGGGATATTAGTAGAAAGAGCCCACAAGCAGAAATGGCCCATTAAATTGCCACAAAGCATTTTTTTTTTTAAGAAGTGTATTCATATAATATCAAAAGTTTGATGAAGAAATATAAAGAATTGAAAAAGTAAAACTTAAGGTGATCTTTTTGTGGCAAAATATTACCGTTGAAGTGTTTATATTAACGTTTGATGAAGGAATATGAAGAAATGAAAAGGTTACAGACAAAGTTAATTTTTTGTGATGCCGGACCGTATGTACCATTTTTTGTTGAAAGGCGACACAGAAAGTAGTAAAAACAAATGGGATGGCATTACTCACTATACCTACCTATAGAAGTAGTGACTGTATGGTAGTGTGTCACCAATTTTGTTTTTTAGAATCTCGTAATCACCTTTATGCCAGATCTATAATATAAAAGATAAATAATAAATCATTTTACAATACAGTTACTAAAGCCACTGTCAAAGATACTGGATGTATTAAATACAAATTAAAACAAGGGTGTTGATGAAGAGCTAATTCACCATGCTGGATAACAAATTCAAATTTAAAATAAATAAATATATACGATTAAATAAATCTTAACATTGCTCTGATAAGCTGAAGGTGGTTCATATTTATTTATCCTTGAGTTAATAATGATCAAAAGTGTCTGAAAATGTACTGTCACTTTGTATACCTCCTGAAACACTGCTATTTCATAGGATGATTTGGCAATCTCTTCTCCGATGGCAACCATTCGCTCATGTCTAAGTTTACACACCACTGGTACAGGAACCCCCCTGAAGAATAAACATCTTAGTTGATAAGTTACCAGACTAAATAATTAATAATATTAAACAAGAGCACTACAGGTGCTCGTCTGTTTAAAATAAATCAGAACAAAATAAATGGTGAATGCCCTCAGATGTGATAAGCATTCATGCAAAAGGAAATCCAAATCTGCCATTTAAGAGATACAGAGTTACCCAACTTTTACCATTGAAGTCTACATACAACCTTGACCTTGGTGACAGGACCATGAATTTAAAGTAACACAACACGCAGATGGTTGTCATAATTTAGCGTTTATAATAAATGTATGAACTCACTAACTTAAGTATATTAATGCAATGCAATCATCAAGAGTTAGGCTGGGCTAAAGAGCAAAATGAACTAGTTGATTACAAAAATGCCTATATCGGCATGATATCATTATATTTGGGGAGTTTTATGCATGGACATTTGGTTATAAAGGTCTATTCAATTGAAATATGGATGTTGTTAATGCAGACAGTGCGTTATCAGTCTAGGGAGTTATGTCTTCAGAAACGTAGTCAAAAAATGCTGTTTGTTTGTTTGGGGTTTAAAGTCATTTTAAAGCACATTTTAGGCAATGTTTGATATTCGATTTTAGTGGTGGAGGCAGACCGCCCTCTTATTCCTGGGTAGAACCAGTACTATATACCTCCCGCCACCCGAATCAACAGAGAATCAACACTTTCTCACTTATAAGTCAAGCTTCCAATGGTGTTTGAACCCACAGCCGTGAGAAACGATTTTTTTCCAAAACTTAACGTCTTTATCCCGTCGACCACGGAGGCACCATAAATGCGAACTGAGTCCTTGTGCATACTCTACCGATTGTTCAAACCTGAGGATTCATAGCTCTGTACAGAGATCTCTGCTCTATGACAGGTAGCCTACAGCAGAGATATCTGCTCTATGACAGGTAGCCTACAGCAGAGATATTGGCTCTATGACAGGTAGCCTACAGCAGAGATCTCTGCTCTATGACAGGTAGCCTACAGCAGAGACCTCTGCTCTATGACAGGTAGACTACAGAAGAGACCTCTGCTCTATGACAGGTAGCCTACAGCAGAGATATCTGCTCTATGACAGGTAGCCTACAGCAGAGATATCTTCTCTATGACAGGTAGCCTACAGCAGAGATATCTGCTCTATGACAGGTAGCCTACATCAGAGATATCTTCTCTATGAGCAGAGATCTCTGCTCTATGACAGGTAGCCTACAGCAGAGATCTCTGCTCTATGACAGGTAGCCTATATCAGAGATATCTACTCTATGAGCAGAGATCTCTGCTCTATGACAGGTAGCCTACAACAGAGATCTCTGCTCTATGACAGGTAGCCTACAGCAGAGATCTCTGCCCTATGACAGGTAGCCTACAGCAGAGATATCTGCCCTATGACAGAATACAAAATGATAAGAAGTGCTACTATCACGTGTTGTTTTAATCTATTTTGTGGGTGATCGTTATGTGAGTATGTAAGTTCCCGGTGTTATCAGTCTAGAGAGGGAACATTTTCTCTCACTCCATCTTGGGCAAGTAATAATTAATAGGAATAATCGCTTACCAACAGTTTAAAGTAAGAATTTTCAGAGATTTTGACATGTTTTGTTCCTGTTTTGTTTACTTTTGTTCATATACATTCAGACGCTAGAAAAATGGTACCTTGTTATTATTTCTCCCGTTTCACAAACCAAGGGCAGCCGGAGACCAGTTAAACGCTTGTTTGACAAATGCATGTGTTTTACAGGACGAATACTCCTATGTCACCATCATCATGTGAAGGGGAGCTTGGATGGAGCAGCTAGGGAGCCTCACTAGATTATGTACCCCCATTGCACATATGGGGCACTAAAAATAAATGTTTCAGTATCATAAAGAGCCCAATTCAATTCTTTATCAGGTAAATTATTCAATAACAGGATTGTCACCAATACTTGTAGAAGTCTTAGCACATTTCTAATGGTCGGCTTTTGCTATACGTTGCCTTTCAGTGTTTTACCTTCGCGATTTTAATTAATTTTTAACAGCGAGTACCTTCGACTTATCCTCAAAATTTGTCTCAGCTTCTTTTTCTGTATGTGGTCCTCGGGAGAAAATCGTCATATAGAGCCCTGGTGGTCCTAAAGAATCCCAATCGAAATTAGACGATCATCATCACTTCATAATTTCAAAGATCACCTCATGAAATTGTAAAATTGAAACTTATATTGTCTCATGGTGGTCTAGCTAAGTATGTTGTCTAACCATGGGATAAATATGAGCTGTTTAAATTATATATTTACCTAAAATGTATATTGTCTTGTGCATGGTGGAATAGCTTGTGTGCCGCCACAGACCTAATAACATTTATTAATATGTCTGTGATGCCGCCTAACCACAGACAAATATAAGCACCTTTGTTATTAACCATATTTTAAAGTTCATCATTGTATTAATCTTAGAAATAATTGTGCATTGTTTTTTTTAATATATTTCTAGACATGTTTTATGCCATATATAACATTGTTTCAACGAATGTGTGTATGTAAATATATATGATTTTGTTTGGGGACCATATGTCAGACTGGCTATAAGCCAAATATGTTATCCTTGATAAAATAAAGATTAGATATTATTTTTATGATTATTATTATTATTATTTTGTTTTGGGTAGTAGATCTTGACAAATTTGGGTACTGAGACCTAGTCCAAAATTTTAGACGTCATACAGCCGTTTTTTTAAGTTTATTCTTCATTATTGTGATATTTATTTTTTATGTTCATTGCTGCTGTCGCTTTTGTACTCGCACGCACGCACACACGCACGTGTCGCACGCACGCACGCGTGCCGCACGCACGCACACAAACAACAAACAACACACTTTAACATCATAAAACATGAAATATACCAAATGCGAAGTGTTTTTATGAAGGGCTATCTGAACCCCAACAAGCGTTTTTATGAAGGCTATCTGAACCCAACAAGTGTTTTTATGAAGGCTATCTGAACCCCAACAAAGACGTAATAAACCAGAGATCGGAAACATATGCTTTTAGATAGAAAATACTGCACCTTCATTTGTAACTGTATAGAAATTGTCATTTCATTAAAGAAGGTCTGTAAATGGTCTCAAATTAAAGCAAATTATGTTTAGAATGTAATGGTACTTAAAAACATCTCTATGTTTACTTAAAATGGCGACAAATATTATTTAAAAAGTCCGACAATGGCCTATATATGATACTTCCTGTTGTTGTTATAGTCTTGCTGAAATTTGGAACTGTGTAGAATTCGTCATTTTCACAGCAGGAGTCTGCAGTTGGTATCAAATCAAAGAGAATAATATCATGTGTGTAGTTATATTAGTATATTCTTTCTGTCTTAAATATAAGAAGAGAAAGTAAAGAACGAGATCTTGCTTTGTACCTTGTGTCATACGCGATTATGTTAGATTTTAGTAATTACGCAATCTCTATTTCTTAAGTCGCTGGGTCAGAGAACAGCAAATCAACACTTTTTTTAAGAATGGTCTGAGCTATAATATTTTGTGATACAACTTTGAGGATGTCTTAATTTATATTAATCCAAACCATTACATCAGTTTTGGGTAGAAATTGAAAAACAAAATGCTTATTAATTTGATGGAAAAGAATTGCCCTTTTAAAAAAATCAAAAAAATCACGCATGTACATTTTTATTTCTATTATCATTTTAATGTAAAACAACAACAACAACAACAACAACAACAACAACAACGACAACCTTTGACAGAAACAATCGCCCCACACACAAGGTTATCAGTAATATGTAATGTCATTACGCGTGACTCTAAGCCACATACTCTCCAGATGTTCGATTACCAAATGTTCGATTTCCTGCTGCTCAGTTTCGAAGATGACTTTTACAAATCTAATATGTTCTTGATCTCTATTTTTTAATTTGAGCGTATACATTACCTTAATCTATTTCTTGCGTACATGTTCAAGTGTAGGGATTCATGGAAGTAATCCCGCGATACAAGGTTGTTAATGCAATTTATACTTGAAACGTACGTATATGATTTATAACTAGTAGTACGTGGTTTTGGAAAATGATTTGGAAAAAAAGGGGAATGTGATACAAGCGAAATTCAGCCAATACAAATGAGCAGCTGAGAACTTAAGCTAGAATGCCAAAGCACGCGACGTAACTAAGTACGTATATTAATTATCAAGGATTGTATTATAGTATAAATTAAGGTAAGAATGTATTATTTCTTGAAACATTAACACCGAGCAATTTCTTTGAAGGCTTGCAAATTTTGGTCCAAGACCGATACATTGACATATCGATGCATAAGACCGATACATTGACATATCGATACATAAGACCGATGCATTGGTATATCGATGCCATAAATAATATTTATACATTTATATAGTGTTGTCCAAGACCGATACACTGGCATATCGATACCCAAAACGGACGCATTGATATATCGGTCCAAGACTGATACATTGACATACCGATGTCCAAGACCGATACATTGACATATCGATGTCCAAGACTGATACATTGACATATCGATCATTGACATATCGATGTACAATACCGATACATTGACATACCGATGTCCAAGACCGAAACACTGACATATCAATGTCCAAGACTGATACTTTGCGAAACGATGCCCAATACCGATACATTGACATAACGATATCCAAAGCCGATACAATGAAATATCGATATCCAAGACAGATACACTGACATATCGATGCCCGAGAACGATACATTGACATATCTATACCCAAACATGATGCATTGATATATCGGTACCTAGCACCGATACACAGAAATATCGATGTCCAAGACCCGATACATTGACATATCGATGCCCAAGACCGATACATTGACATATCGATGTCCAAGACTGATACTTTGCGAAACCGATGCCCAATACCGATACATTGACATAACGATGTCCAAAGCCGATAAATGAAATATCGATGTCAAGACCGATACATTGGGATATCGATGTCCTAAGCCGATACATTGACATATCGATATCTAAGACAGATACACTGACATATCGATGCCCAAGAACGATATATTGACATATCTATACCCAAAAATTATGCATTGATAAATCGGTACCTAGCACAGATACACAGAAATATCGATGTCCAAGACCCGATACATTGACATATCGATGTCCAAGACCGATACATCAACATATTGATGTCGAAGACTGATACATTGGGAAACCGATGCCCAAGACCGATACACTGACATAACGATGTCCAAGACCGATACATTGACATATCGATGTCAAGACCGGTACATTGACATATCGATGTCCAGGTCAGATACATTGATATATCGATGTCCAAGACTGATACATTGACATATTGATGTCCAAGGCTGATACACTGACATATCGATACCCAAAAATGAATCATTGATATATCGGTACCAGCACCGACACATTGACATATCCATGTACAAGACCGATACCTTGACATATCGATGTCCTAGATTGATACATTGGGAAACCGATGCCCAAGACCGATACATTGACATAAAGATGTCCAAGACCGATACATTGACATATCGATGTCCAATACCGATACATTGACATATCGAAGTCCAAGATTTATACATCGACATACCGGTGTAAATGTGACGTTTAATTCTACTTAAAAGGGATATATAAATGTTGCCATACTCAATTAATTTCATTTACAATGGTGTGGCTATTATACTTCATAGCGGATTACAACGATGTAAAACTATATATACGCATTGCAGCGAAATGGAAACAGAACGTTTTGTTCAATTTTAAAATCAAATTATTTGTTTTTCTTAGGCTACATGTTTACAAATATAGCAATAACACGCACGCACGCACGCACGCAAGCACGCACGCACACACGCACACACGCACACACGCTTGCACATACACTGATTTAGATTTTAAGGCAGTACATCTATCATAGTAGTTCAGCTACAGAGAGATATCGGAAGAAAATATACGAGCTAGGAAGAAACTGAGGGTTGGTTAGTTGAAGGGTGTTTTACGTCATTTTCAGCACATTTTAGGCTTAATACAACGGTCGATTTTTAGTGGTGGAGATAGACCATCTCTCTTTTCCTGGGTAGATCCAGTACTGTATACCCCCGCTATCTGTCATAATCGACACTTTTTGTCTTACAAGTTGAGGATTCGAACCCGACCGACACCCAGCGGTGGGAGTGTGGGGAGAATGATGACAATTCTATGCTGAACAAATATATAAAAACAGTTAATGTTTGTTACAGAGACGAAAACAGCCTCTAAGACTAGATTCTTTGATAAACAATATAATCATTGCGACATATTTTCATTTACTATGGTTAATAAATGTTCAGCCATTAATGAGATAAATGCGACCAATCCTTGTATATGTTGATGATTTATAACCTGGTGAAGATATACAAGCAAGCATTTTATGTCAACCAGAAGTGGAAAGATAGGATGTTTTTTTACTTGTCGTTATAATGATAATACTTTCGTAAAATATAAACAGCACTCTTACATCCTAAAAGGAAACCTTTCCGATTCTCTGATCAAAACATACTTTCCATGCATTATCATGCATTATATTGTTGTGGGTACGCGGACATTTTAATAGTAATCCATTTTTATGGATAAATTCATACTCACACTGGGAGCTCGACTTGTAAGTTCTTACGGATGGCGGAGGTGTACAGTACTGGTTCTACCTAGGAAAAGTGGGTGATCTGCCTTCACCACAAAAGAAATCGACTGTCATATATAACCTTACATGTGTTGAAAATGACGTAAAACACCATTCAAACAAACAAACAAACAAACAAACAAACAAATAAATAAACAAACAAACAAACAAACATATTACAGCTTATCGGAGGCTTAACGTGAAACTATTGTATCCCGTTCGTTATTTATAATTAGTTACGCTAGTTTCGCATTTACCTCTCGTCGTCTCTATTCTATTGCTATGTTGATTGAATATACAAGGCGTAATACAGTTTTATTTCTTTTATAAATGTATTTTTTTTAAATCCAGCGGCGGGTGCTTCTTGCAATACTGTACCCGTTACACATTATAAACCAAAAATAGAACAAGACACGGACAAAAACACCCACCACCCACAAATATTAAACGTACATATTATAAATACTGCATTATAGATAAGATTAATTTATAGTCGCATTAGATGATAGCCTTTACTTTTACTGAAAACGCTTACCAGTAGTTGATCTATGTCGTGTATTTTCTTAAAAGATAACACTCAAGAAGGGCGCTTTGTTGAACACTTTAATTAAATACATGTCAGTGTCGTTATACGTTAAAATAATTTCTATTGCTTTGCCATTGCAAACTACTTTCATAAAACCTGGATATTTTTGTTACTGGATGATAAATACACCTATTGAAATTTAATTGACAAAATAAAGGTAAAACCACTATGACTTATGTATTGAATTTCATTTGCAAGCTTATTGTTTTCGATTAATCGTCTGACGGTTCCATTGTTGAAAAATGGCGAATTGGATCGGATTTCATAATGCACCATATCGGCGTCGGATCTAAATCAATTGACACGGCGTATCGACTTATGTTCTTTGTAATTTGGTGACGGTTTTAATCAAATGCGTGAAAACATGTTTTGTATTTCAACTTTTCCTAGGAGATTTATAAAGGCAAGCAACGGAAGTTTGTTTATGATACATTTGTAGTCAGTTTGCAAACAATGATGTGTTAACTGTATGTAACCTAAAAAGTGCATATAATTTGTAATCAATATAAATTAAAGATAAAAGGAATTTAACTTAAAACCATTGATTTTAGAAGAATCCAACACTTTGAAAGTAAATTGACACACTTTAGATATATGTGTGTTTGATTTCTTTGATTTTTTTAAAGAATAACCAGCCCAGAAAAGGAAAACAATCGTCAACATGACAACGCATAATGTGTTGAACTTTTAACAAATGGGACGTCGACATAGCCGAGATATAGACGTACACGTTTAATCTGCTAACTTGTAAAATGTAAGTATACTTCTTCTTCTTCTTCTTCTTCTTCTTCTTCTTCTTCTTCTTCTTCTTCTTCTTCTTCTTCTTCTTCTTCTTCTTCTTCTTCTTAATCTTCTTAATCTTCCTTCTTCTTCTTCTTCTTCTTCTTCTTCTTCTTCTTCTTCTTCTTCTTCTTCTTCTTCTTCTTCTCTTCTTCTTCTTCTTCTTCTTCTTCTTCTTCTTCTTCTTCTTCTTCTTCTTCTTCTTCTTCTTCTTCTTCTTCTTCTTCACGATGTTTGATGGGAATAAAACCAGCATAAGCTTTTCAATAGATACTTTGGAAATTACTATTTCAATTTTTATGTCGCTTTTAGCTTCCATCAGGTTTTGTTCAAAATGTGTATATTTTTAAAAAAAATAATGTTGAAACGCAACCATCGTTGAAACCCGATAATCGTTTCAACCATCGTTGAAACTCGATAATCTTTAAAGAAACGATTATCGAGTTTCAACGATGGTTGCGTTAAAACGATTATCGAGTTTCAACGATGGTTGCGTTTCAAAAAAGAAACACTGTATACTTACATGAACTATTGGCCATTTTAAGGTCACAGAAGAAACAAAACAAGAAGGGGTCAACATTCCAAGACCATTCCAAAAACTGATCATTTTCAACTCTGACTGAACTTTTAGAATTAAAACTCATAATATTATTATTAGATTACCGACACTTATATATCTTCGTAAAGCCGGATTGATCCAATATTAATCGTATTTAGCTATTGAATAAATAATATATTGGTTGAATAGGAACTTAGTAGAAAATCTGCTTGCGATATTATAACTATGTCAATCCTAAAATTGCTAGCCAAACACCCATGTTTTCGGTATAACACCCATGTTTTCGGTATAACACATGTTTTCGGTATAACACATGTTTTCGGTATAACATCTATGTTTTCGGTATAACACATATTATTTCGGTACAACATATACATGATTTTGGAAGCATTCTGTACAATACCCATGCTAATACCCATGATTTCGGAATAACACTCATGTTTTTTGGAATAACATCCAAGTTTTTGGTAAAAAAACGTATGGTTTTCAAGATTACGTCAATTGGTTTCGGTATAACCATGTTTTCGACATGTTTTCAATATAACACCCACGTTTTCGACATAACACCCATGTTTTCGACATAACACCCATGTTTTCGACATAACACCCATGTTTTCAATATAACACCCATGCATGTTTTTGACATAACACCCATGTTTTCGACATAACACCCATGTTTTCAATATAACACCCATGTTTTCAATATAACATCCATGTTTTCGACATAACACCCATGTTTTCAATATAACACCCATGCATGTTTTTGACATAACAGCCATGTTTTTAATATAACACCCATACATGTTTTTGACATAACATCCATATTTTCAATATAATACCCATGTTTTCAATGCAACACCCATGTTTTCGACATCACACCCACGTTTTCGGTATAGCAACCATGATTTTGTAAAAAAATATGTGCAACAACTAAGTTTTTGATGTAACACCTATTTTGTTTCGGCATAACACCAATGTTTTTTGTTATAAAACCATGTCTTCGAATTAACACCCATTTTTTTTTGTACAACACCCATGACTTATAACGCTCATGGGTTTCGGTATAACACCGATGTTTTCGTTATGTATATATAAACCAAATTAATCTCATGAATATTCATGAAGATGATTTTAAGCATTCGTTTAAATTTCACACCATATCTGGTAAAGGTCAGTATTTTGTCTTCCTTTTGCATTGCTTTTCTGCCTTGACACGTTGTTCTTATGTGATATCCAGTAAACAAATTAGTGAAGTATAAATGAACACTGTATTTCGTTTACCAATGCATTTTATTTACCAATGTATTCCATTCATCAGTATTTTTCATTTATCAATGTATTTCATTCATCAATCTATTTCATTTTTCAGTGTATTACATTTATCAGCGTGTTTCATTTATCAGTGTATATTTCATTTATCAGTGTATTTCATTCATCAATGCATTTCATTCATCAATCTATTTTATTGATCAATGTATTTCATTTATCAGTGTTTTTCATTTATCAGTGTATTTCATTTATCAATGTGTTTCATTTATCAATGTTTTTTATTTATCAGTGTATGTCATTTATCAATCAATTTCCTCTCTCATGTATTTCATTTATCCATGCATTTCATTTATCAGTTATTTCATTTATCAGTGTATTTCATTTATCAATCTATTTAATTTATCAATGTATTTTAATTATCACTGTATATCATTTATCAGTGTATATCATTTATCAGTGTATTTCATTTATCAATGTATTTTATTTATCAGTGTATGTCATTTATCAATGTATTTTACTCATCAATCTATTTCATTTATCAATGTATTTTACTCATCAATCTATTTCATTTATCAATGTATTTTAATTATCACTGTATATCATTTATCAGTGTATATCATTTATCAGTGTATTTCATTTATCAATGTATTTTATTTATCAGTGTATGTCATTTATCAATGTATTTTACTCATCAATCTATTTCATTTATCAATGTATTTTACTCATCAATCTATTTCATTTATCAATGTATTTCTTTTATCAGTGTATTTCATTTATCGATGTATTTCATTTATCTATGTATTTCATTTTTTATTAGTGTATTTCATTTATCAGTGTATTTCATTTATCAATGTATTTCATTTATCAATGTATTTTAATTATTAGTGTATTTCATTCATCACTGTATTTTATTTATCAATCTATTTCATTTATCAATGTATTTCATTTATCTATGTATTTCATTTTTTATTAGTGTATTTCATTTATCAATGTATTTTATGTATTAGTGTATTTCATTTATATTTGCATTTTAAAACATTAAAACAAAATGTTTTTTTAGCTTAAATTATTTTCTTCCAATTTCAAACTCTTGTTCTTCTTCAAAAAACACAAAGAAATACAGCTTTAAACCCATCTTGACTTTAAAAGTTCTATTATTATTGAAATAATTTTCTCTTTGAAAGACTATAGAAGTATTTTTATAAACATGTATATTATTTAAGGATACACAATAATAAGATACACATCGGAGGTCAAAAACACGACAAACATTTCTCATGAATATGTCATGAAAATACTGCGCCGTATTTACAATTCAAAAAAATGTTGTTGATCCAAACCGTCCTGACTAGAGGGTTCTCGGCAGTTAATCTTACTAAACCAGTCTTATTAATCGCATACATGGCCTCAGTTCAGGAATACTTTCAATTGACATGTTCTTTATCAGGTTGTCACATCACTCCTAATTGTGTATACCGCTGAAGTATCTATGCAATGTTGACAAAAACAACAGTTTAAGTCAACAGTACATTTGGAAATGACGTTTTCAAGATAACAAAAGGTGCGTTACTGACAATAATAAATAAGTTGTGGTTACAATGTACTGATATGGGTTTGCATGATACTGCATATCGTACATTCTTACTACATACGTACATACATACAATCCTCAATTCATTGCATGCCAATTTTCTGGTTAAACAACAACATTCAAAATGATGGAACACGTTTCCCATGGTTTGCCCCATAATTTGATTACTGCGCCGGGCCTCTTCTCTTGCTAGTTATTGTATATTAACAAACATTGATTTACACCTGCTGCGAACGTTCAAACTTATCAATTAATTGTAAATCGCCATTCGATCTATAAGTAAAATCATTGACTTAACTATCGATTCCTATTCTTTTCAATTCACATATTCACCTCTATTGCTCAAGCGCAAAATTACCTGCCTTTGAGGAGGGTGGAATTTCATTTTCCATTATCCGTTTTATGGCGAAAAGCTTAAACTGGCTCCCGAAATCTATTTCCACAAAACGACTTTACGCTCTAAGGCAGAGTACCAGCCATATAATTTAAAATTGCTCTCAGTATTGTAAAGAAATAATAGCTTAGAAATAATGTGTTTAAAATAATAAAAAAAATCAACAGCAAACATGTGATATTTGTGATGTAGGAATCATTGACCACACAAAGGTATGTGTATTGTCTTTTTCAGTTTTTAAAACATTCACTTTTTGAAAACTTGAACTATGTAAATAATATTATGGTATACTGCAGTAGCCAGTAATTAGACAGTTCTGTAACGATCAGTTATTAGTTTGTTTGTATGATGATGTTTTATGTCTCCGTGGCCGAATGGTTAAGGGCGTTGCGTTGTAAACCTTCGCCTCTCACCGCTTCGGGTTCGAAACACACCGGGAGCTCGACTTGCACGTGAGGAAGTGTCGATTATTACGGATGGCGGGAGGTGTTCAGTACTGGTCCTACCCAGGAAAAATGGGTGGTCTGCCTCCACCACAAAAAATCGACCGTCCTATATAACCTTACATGTGTTGAAAATGACGTAAAACGCCATACAAACAAACAAACAAACAAACAAATCAACACAAGGCAGATTGTATATAACGGTCGATTTGCTTTTGTGGTTGAGGCAGACCACCAACTTTTCCTGGGTAGAACCAGTACTGTACACCTCCATCCGTAAGAATCGACACTTCCTCACTTGCTATGTCACAAGCATGCAGCTACTAACTAAACGTATTGTGCATTTGAATATTACATCTATACTTGTATACTTAATTTTCAAAAGAAAACTAGCCGTAATTTGTTTAACCATCGTTCGTCTAATTAAAAAACACATATACACATGCAATCGTCTAGTTTTGGATTTAAGTAAACACAGCGATTTTAAATATAATATTGAATTAAAAACCGATATTAAATGCATATAGAAATAAAAACTATTTACTTTATGGTTTGAGATATTGATATTTGAGCTTGATGTAAACTGGGCTAAGTAGGTTCACTTTTTAATTAGGTTCGGATTCAATCATGCAGTAAACCGAACCTAATTAAATATGGTCCCAAGAGCTGGTAAATAAGACATTGTCGGCAAAACGTGCCCAAGGTTCTAGAATAAAGCGCTGGTACAAAACACAATAACCTTACACCGACAGCCATCCGGCATAGCACCAACCATCCCATGCATTATTTCTGATACCAATGTGAGGTAATACTGACAGTGATGTACACGTGCATGTCATTGGCACCATATTGGTATACACATGCATATTGATACAAACACACACCTGATGTACCATGGTGGTACAAACTTAAATATATGAATGATGCACCTTATTGGTACAAACACACATCTGAAGGACCATATTGGTACAAACACGCATATGATGCTCACTATTGCTACACCACGTATTTGACGTACACTATTGGTAGGAACACGCATCCGATGCATCACATCGGTACAAACACGCATCTGATGCACCATATTGGTACAAATACGCATCTGATGCACTATACTGGTACAAACACGAATCTGATGAATCATATTGGTACAAACACGCATATGATGCATCGTATTGATACAACCAGGTATCTGTTATACCCTATTGATACAAACACGCAACTGATGATGCACCACATTTGTACAAAAAGGCATCTGATGAATCATATTGATACAAACACGAACCCGATGCACCATATTTGGACAACACGCATCTGACGTACCATATAGGTACACACACGCACTGATGTACCCTATTGGTACAAACACGCATCTGACGTACCATATTGGTACAAACACACATCTGATGTAGCCTATTGTTACAAACACGCATCTGATGTACCCTATTGGTACAAACACGCAACTGATGTACCATATTGGTACAAACACGCATTGATGCACCATATTGGTACAAACACGCATCTGACCTACGATATTGGTACAAACACGCATCTAATGGACCATATTGGTACAAACACGCATGTGATGTACCGTATTGGTAAAACACGCATCTGACATACCCTATTGGTACAAACACGCATCTAACGTTCCTTATTGGTACAAAAACGCAACTGATGTACCCCATTGGTAGATGCACCATATTGATACAAACACGCATCTAATGCATCATACTGGTATAAACACGCAACTGATGCACCACATTGGTACAAATACGCTTCTGATGTACCATATAGGTACAAACACGCATTTGACGCACACTATTGGTACAAACACGCAACTGATTTTGTAAAATTGCATCTGATGTACCATATTGGTACAAACATGCAACTGATGCTCCACATTGGTAAAGACACGCAACTTATGCACCATTTTGGTACAAACACACATCTGATGCATCATATTGGTACAAACACGCAACAGATGTACCATATTGATACAAACACGCAACTTATACACCATATTCGTACAAACACGCATCTGATGCATCATATTGGTACAAACACACATCTGACATACCATACTGGTACAAACACATATATGATGCATCATATTGGTACAAACACGCATCTGATGCATCATCTTGGTACAAACACGCATCTGACATACCATATTGGTACAAACACGCATCTGACATACCATATTGGTACAATTACGCATCTGACCTACCATATATACACACACGTACATGATGCATGATATTCGTACAAACACGCAACTGATGCACACTATTGATACAAACATGAATTTGATGCACCATATTGGTAGAAACACGCATTTGTACAAACACACATCTGAAGGCACCATATTGATACAACCAGGCATCTGATGCACCTTACTGGTATAACCGCGCATCTGATGGCACCATATTGATTCAACCAAGCATCTGATGTACCATCTTGGTACAAACACGCATCTGATGATTCTACCAATATGGTGCATCAAATTCATGTTTGTATCAATAGTGTGCATCAGTTGCGTGTTTTTACGAATATCATGCATCATATACGTGTGTGTACCCATATTGGTACAAATACGCATCTGATGCACAATATTGGTACAAACACGTAACTGATGCATCATTTTGGTAAACACATTCATCTGATCCAACATACTGGTACAAGGACGCATCTGATACACACTATTGGTACAAACACACATATTCGTACAAACACGAATGTGATGCAAATTCCAGAGCGACACACACACACTTACATTAGATGATAAAATGGTACTAGGGACGACGAAGTTATATATAAGGTTATAAGATCCGAACTTAAAGACATTTAGTCTGACCACTTCATTCCGCGCTATATCACATTTTTGTACCATAGCTCTAATGGTTTTCCTTTGTTTTTGCTTATGATATATTTTTCATAAACCTGAAGATCTGAACCTAAACCGTGCTATAAATGCCGGTTTATTTCAGCCATTTTACACGCGCATAGTTGTAAGTTTACACACAACCTGTCAATCAAAATGTCAATTACCTGCAATGGCTAAGGTACAAAACATTTATAGCATACTTTTCTCGTATGCGATTTATACTGCACTCTCGGGCCTGCGGCCCTCGAGAAGCAGTATAAATCGCATATACTCATAAAAGTATGCTATAAATATTACAAAAAGTATTGTGTTTCCATACATTTTTGCCATCCATTTAATTATATGATAATACCTTTTTTTATTGTTAATTTTAAAGATTAAGATCGTTCAAGTTATAATATGTATGTTATAATAGTACTACTACTACTACTACTACTACTGCTACTACTGCTACTACTACTACTACTACTACTACTACTACTACTACTACTAACGACAATACTATTACTAATAACAACAACAAGAACAACAGCAGCAGCAGCAACAACAGCAGCAGCAACAACAGCAGCAGAAACAAGAACAACAAGAACAACAACAAGAACAACAACAATAATAATAATAATAATAATAATAATAATAATAATAATAATAATAATAAAAATAATAATAATATAATTAAAAAAAATGTATTTGTTTACTGGAATAATAATATCTATCTTTCTCTACCCGGATATATGTCTGGTTTCCGTATATATGGTGGGCAAATAACAAACAGCACATGTAAAGAAAAGGCATTTGAAAAACAGTACTTTGGGATAGAATAAACGTTGTTAAATGTATTTTACCTCTTCCGGACGTTTGTTATGGCACACAATGGAGTCTGGGTAACATTTCAAAGTAATTATAGTATGCATTTAAAGCTTTAAAGGGACACACGGCAATCTTGATTTTTTAAAAATTCACTGCGTTCCGCTAGTTTTCCTCTTAACGTGCATTTGTTCAATCATTAATATTAATTGTTAGAATAGTTCAAAGCAAATTCTTTTTGCATATAACGAACTTTTTATAATATTGCACCAGTAATATATTTAAAAATTTGGTAAAATATTGAAGAAAGTTGAAATCTCAATTTTTTATTTAATTATATGCAAGCAGTTTTAACGTCAAAATGACGCAGGATAAGTAAACTGAGGAGCAAATTTTAATGTTTGAATAAAACTCAAGATTGCCATGTGTATCTTTAACTTAAACAAAATACGAATCTCTGCTTTCGCTGTTATTATTGACATACAGTAAATGCCTTAACTTGTCGATTTTAAAATATTTGTACAAGTCTGTACATATTTGTATAGATGATAACTTTTATCAATTTTCAATATTTCATATTGCCTGTATTGACAAACCAGAAGAATCAGATAAGTTTCTTCTGTATACCAAATTGTCAGTTTGTGTTTGTGTGTGGAATTTAATTAATAGTACTTGAGATGTTTTGCCTCCAACCGTATTTGGAAATGCACATGACTCAGTACGGTTTGCGTTAGCTCTAAAGTGGTTTGGGGGTGGGGCGGGGTGGGAGGAATTGCCGAAGTCTGAATTAGCGGGTTGAAGTAGAGGGTGAACTTGCGGATAGAAATATGGATCTGAGAGAACAATGAAGAAAAAATACCGATATTAAAGACGCTAACAGACTGGAGAAAGGACACATATCGATAAGATTGGATCCGGCCGGGAGCGGGGAATACATATCGATAAGGTTGGGTCCGGCCGGGAGCGGGAAACACATATCAATAAGATTGGGTCCGGCCGGGAGTGGGGAACTCATACCGATAAGATTGGGTCCGGCCGGGAGCGGGGAACACATACCGATAAGATTGGGTCTGGCCGGGAGCGGGGAACACATACCGATAAGATTGGGTCCGGCCGGAAGCGGGGAACACATACCGATAAGATTGGGTCCGGCCGGGAGCGGGGAACACATACAGATAAGATTTGGTCCGGCCGGGAGCGGGGAACATATATTGATAAGATTGGGTCCGGCCGGGAGCGATGCACACATACCGATAAGATTGGGTCCGGCCGGGAGCGGAGAACAATACCGATAAGATTGTGTCCGGCCGGGAGCTGGGAACAAGCATACTGCTGTTCTCCAATTTTTGATGTTAGCGCTGCAATTTCGACCGTAACTAATTATAATATTGTTCTTTTTTAAATCGTTTTTGCGCACATTTGAACACAAATTGTATTCTTCTAGAATTACTTCGCATGGAGTCACGAGGTGAAGTCACCTGTGACAACGCATTATTGATTTTAATTTTAGTGATCTCTTTAAAAGCACTTAATTAAAAAAGGAAATATATAATTGAATGTATGACCTATTTCAGTGCCCCCACATTTTCAGCGTATTAGTGATTTATATGTTCGCAAAATGTATACATGTTTAAGTGTTTAAACTATAATCGATAATTGAAATGAATAATGTAAATCTGTTCAATACCTTTTGTGAAAGTTTAATCAACTCATACTTAACGGTAGGGGTTGAAAGTCGAATCACGGAGACCGTTTTATATATAAATTCAAAATAAATGGGAAAATTGCCTTTTTCAAACTATATTACAATAATAAGACGATATAAATAAAATAATTAAAAGTGTCTTACGGGAAATTCGTTTACTTAAGTTATTATGTGAACTAAGAAGTATGTGTTATTACATCTCTGTGAGAACAAACTGAAGTTCTCTTATTTTGTCATAATCAAGGGCAATAACTCTGTAATACGTGCGTCGATTATGTCATAATCAAGGGCAATAACTCTGTAATGCGTGCGTCGATTATGTCCAGTATACAACATTTACACTTATGTATGTATTCAAAAATAATCGATTGCCTTTAAACTTTTACGATGAGCAAATATTTTAAAATTAAAACGGTTTATCAAGCTCTATATATATTTATTTTATGTTCACAGGTCTTTAAAAGTTGGACACAGCACCAATGATAGACGAGGGTTTGGAAGTCGAAATGTACAACTTGCTTCAATAAAGGACGACTGTCATAAAACATCTGACGTCGACATTGATTTTGATCGTTTAGTGCAAAACATTGAAAAAACCGTAATGGCGGACCAAGCAGTTGTTGGAATTACACCACAGGAACTACTTGTGAGGAGCAATCCCGCCATGTATGCGGCGCATGAATCTGTGATTTCCGGTCCGCCGCGTGACTTAACAAATCCCAGGGAAATGTACAACATTCTCTCATATAAAACGAAGTCGACGGAGGATTTAGCAACGCGGTTCAAACAGGAGTTGGCGAAATCGCTTCAGACACCTGGAATATTTCCAAAACTGTCACGGACGACAAGTATGAACGAAATCCGACGCAGCCATATTAAAGTAGACAGATTAAGTAATAAGCCTTTTCAAAGTACTTCAAACTTGTTACACGCAGACAAAAAGGTGAACGTTGTAGTGTTAGCTAGACACAGAACCAGTGTTGATGACTTTAGAAAGATTCCGGAAGAAGACAAAGAAAATTCTCTGAACTTGCCAAATATAAATCGCAACATCAGTCAAGAAGGTACAGGTTTGGATGGGAAAAAGGATAACTATGAAAAGCAAGTAGAGTTACCGAACTTAACGGAAGAGCGTCAGAACACTGCCGGGACCGGAACTGGTACCAAGACAAATAAAGATATTCAAAAGCGGAGGTTACTACGAGTGAAAGAAGAACTATCGGCATCAGATTCCAAATTGGATAAGTGGTTTTCGGAGATGCCGAATGAAGTGTTTGATAAAGCTCAACGGGCATTAATGGAGGAGAGTATCAAAGATCGATTACAAAAATATCAGAGTAAGAGGAGTAAAAAAGTCCATCTTCCACATCAGAGCGTAAATGTGTACGTGGGATCTAAAATGAGGAAAGTGCCAAACACGTACCTCGAACTACATGTCGATTCATTTGGCAAACATTTACAAAACGACACCGGTGACAAAATGATCAAATACAAGATGCATCAAAAGTCCATGCTCAAGTTGAAAATGAGAGACCTGGATGAGATTGAAAAAATGGACAGAGGTTATGATGATACAATTCATAAACCTTCTTTGCAGCATCGTTCACTTACTACGTTAGCGCTTACTAAAACAAAGGTTGCGCCGCCCCTGAAACAAAACACTATGTTACTTCACATTCCAACAGATAGGGGAATGAAAACTGTTAACATGAACGACAGGGTTGATTTAGAATCGGAGCAACGATCAAGACAACATATGAGTTTTTATGAGGAATATACAGAACGGCTAAATATGATGAAGACATCTGCAGATCTTCTCCAAACACAGGAACAAATCAATAAAGACCATACAGAATACGGTCGCCCAAACAGTGCAGCTTCAAACGAGCCTGAACCGGGGACAACTCATGACAATACAATAGAAAAAGATACGACAAAAGCAAAGATTGTAAATCTGTCTTTGAAAAATGAAATCCCAAAACACAGTATTCCTGTTCACATTGAAAAGTCGATGAAAGAGTTGGGCACTTTTGAGAAAAGCATAAATAACGAACCAGAAGTTAACGACGTTCTTCCTGACTTGGACGACAGAAAGTACTTGGATAGCGAATTGGATGATAATGAAGATGAATATGTATTAACGAAGGCTGACCACATTATTACAAAAATACCAACCGCACAATCAAGAGGAACGTCCGAATCAAAATCAACATCGTCTTCTATTTCTAGAGCAAACAAATCTCCGCTTAAAACGTTTAACATGCTTGAAGTTTTCGCAGAAACCAATAAAACCACTGAGGCTAAAATGCATCGCAGAAACTATCATAGTAATAAAATACGCGATACTGAGCCTAAGGAAGTCATTCCACCAGTTGTAAAACTGGACCTGAATCACTACCCGCACCAAACACGCAATCCATTAAGAGAAGACGGGGATATAGCCAGAAATGAAGTCAGGATGCAGGATGTCGTTTTCAGATTTGAACCCGGAGAAGTGTTCATTTCAACAAAGAAAGCAAACCAATCGCAAACATACAATAGGTCAAGTGAGCGTGCACGGATTATATATGGGAAAGTTATACATAGCAAAGATGAAAGAAAAGATTATGCGAAAGGGCGATATGAGACTAAAGATAATAGATCGATTCACACACAGAGTACAAAGCTAGATGGTTACCGATCAGAGCTTGGACGATTTGAAAGCAGAGCCCTCGATGGCAGTATAACATCTTTCTCGGGCAGGGACGATGATGGAACATTTAATAATATTTGTATAACCTCTTCTAGAAATGCTCCAATTCACGAAGGAACAGAATACTCAGCCGATATGCAAACCCATGAAAAAAATCCGACGGGCACTATTAACGCAAAAGGAGTACAGGTACGCGATATCTCTATAGAGACGGATGTTATTGGGTCTGTTAAAGGTTCATCGAAAGGAAAGGAAAAACCTGAAAGTGGAAAGGCTTCTGCTAAAGCAACGGACACTTTAAGATCGAATTCTGGATTATCTGATTTTATTGTAGATAATAACGACGGTGAAAGCCTGGACAGTGATACCGAAGATGAACTACATAGAGAGAATATATCAAAACATAGTGTATAACCTACACATTTGAGATATTTGAGATATCTAACGTAGCATTAAACAACACGCAAGCAGTTGGAAATAAACAGCTGAACCCCAAACGGACTGTACTCGGCCAGGTCTGGCTCAAGGAGGGTGTTTAACAATTTCATATTTCTCGAGCTGCGGCTAGGTCTTACTAGGTCTGGCTAGGCTATGTCTGGCTATGTCTGGCTAGGCTAGGTCTGACTAGGTCTGGCTAGGCTATGTCTGGCTAGGTCTGGCTAGGTCTATGTGTTATTTGATGGTAAAGTAATGTTTTGATATACAAATAGAAACTGTTATATTGTTTCCAAAAGGCACCACTTTAATAAATAAAACACTGACATCTAGTTAAATATATGTTTTAAATTCTTTTGTGAATGCTGTTTAAAGTGAAACTGTTTGTTTGGATTTAAAACTTATAAAATATTATTTTAGTGTACTGGGTGTGTATTGCAATGTTGAAACATAACACTCCTATCTAAAACAATTGGTAAGCCAAATTAATAACGATGTAGAGGAAACACTGTATTTTTTTTTCACTGTCAAAGAGCTTTTCTGGTTTGACCAGGTAGGGTAGTGCGAAGGCAAGTCAACACACACACACACACACACACACATACACACGGAAATCGGTTTTTTTTTTAAATTATATCGAGGAACAAAACGTTAATTGCTCTTCAATGGACACTGAGCTAACTGTAGGCTCAGTGAATGAAACGCAATATAACCGGTGGCATCCGCTACGGACGGAGCGCCACCACGCGAATACAAGCCCAGTAGTTGACGTCATCAGCAGGTGCACGAGATGATCATTCGTAACGAAGATTTTTGTCAACTCGATAGGTAAACACATGCATTTCAGCTCTAATTCACAGTCCATACAAATACAATTGTGCCTAAAGTACGGCAATCAATGGTAAAAAGGCTCGGTTAATATTCACTTCTGCTAATACTCAGCGATCAAAGAAAGTTATTTTAGCGAGATGATTCTCAGCGGAGTTTTTTCATTTTTGTTGTTTTTATGTCAATTTTTGGTCTTTATAATGTCATGTGTTGACCTTTCATTTTCACCGATAACAGATACGTGGTGTAAAACGTAGACAGTTGTCATTTAGATCATGGAAATATGGGTTTCGACATAGATGTAGCGAATTTATGAAAATGATTCTCCGCGGAGCTGGGCGATGAGACGATAGTCCGCGTAGCCAAATTTTACACATGTCTCTTAAGTTATTTGGTCTTTATTTTATGGTATCAATCAGTGTTTTTTATGCCTTTATTATGTATATGTATAAGAATTATATATAGTGAATACGAGTACATTTGTACATACTGACGTCATATCCAATTTTTCAAATTCATCACTGATATTCGGCAGTTGCTCTACTGATTTTTCAGGACTTATTGCCTATTTCATATTACTTCTAAATGAAGTCAAAGTCATGCACCATAACAAATTATTCACACGATTCTTCCATACGTACAAGGATTGTCTTTGTTGGGTATCGTCTTCACTGGCGTGTCCTGCGTGATGAGGGCCGCCATGTTTGACCGGACTACTTTCCCCCACATAATATCAAGCGCCAAACACGAGCGAGAATACTAGTATCGATCGAGGGCGAGAATGCACATGGTCTCAAATTATTTTGTCTTTGTTTTATAATATCAATCAGTTTTTTTTATGCCTTTATTATATATATGTATAAGAATTATATATAGTGAATACGAGTACATTTGTAATGCGGTCTGTATTTAAAGCCGGTATACGTGTAAGCTATAATATACGTGCGGTAAGGCCAAACAAAAAAATACCTGTGTTTCCGGTGGCCCGACCGACCCTATTTTTAAGGGGCCGACCCTAAAACTATTTATGATTTTTTTTTTTTTTTAAAAATATTTAAAAAAACAACAAAAAAATAATTAAATTTGTTCTGAACAATGATTTATCACAATATATCGAGGTAAACTGACATTACAGAGAAACTTTCAGTTGTATCATCAACTTGTATGGGTTTATGAGATAAATACATGTAGAATCTCAAAATATCTTGCTCCAAAAAAAAAAAATAAAAAAAAAAATGCCTACCTACCGACCCTAATTTTTTAGAGCATGCAATAGGAAACACACCTATTTTTTTTTTGCCTAATGGGATTGCGAGTTGTCTGTCGTCCGTACGTCGTCGGTTAACTTTTGCCTTGTGAACACTTTATGGCCTTCATTATTAATCGGATCTTTACGAAACTTTGTCAGTGTCTTTATATTAATGAAAGCTCGGACAAGTTCGAAAACTAGCCTGATCGGATTAGTTTCACCGGAGTTATGGTCCTTGTTTTGCTGAAAAATGCCATGTTAAGCCTTGTGAACACTCTAGCACCTTCATTTATTATTTGATCTTTACCAACCTTGCAAATATTGTTAATATTAATGAAAGATGGGATAAGTTCGAAAACCAGTTAAATTGGGTCAGTAACACCAGAGTTATGGCCCTTGATTTTTCTGAAAGCGCCATTTTATGCCTTGTGAACACTCTAGCACCATCATTCATTATTTGATCTTTACAAAACTGCACAGATTGTTAATACCTTTGAAATCTTGGACAAGTTCGAAAACCAGCTAAATTAGGTCAGTAACACCAGAGTTATGGCCCTTGTTTATTCTGAAAAATGCCATTTTCTGCCTTGTGAACACTATAGCACCTTCATGTATTATTTGATCTTTACCAAACTTGCCCAGATTGTTAATATCAAAGAAAGCTCGGACAAGTTCGAAAACCAGCTAAATATTGGCAGTAACACCAGAGTTATGGCTCTTGTTTATTCTGAAAAATGCCATTTTCTGCCTTGTGAACACTCTAGCACCTTCATTTATTATATGATCTTTACCAAACTTGCAAAGATTGTTAATACCAATGAAAGCTTGAACTAGTATGAAAACCAGATAAATTGGGTCACCAACACCAGAGTTATGGCCTTTTATCCCCTGAAAAATGCCGTTTTCTGCCCTGTGACCACTTTAGCACCTTCATGTATTATTTGATATTTACCAAACTTGCACAGATTGTTAATATTAATGAAAGCTTAAACAAGATAAAAAAAACCAGCCAGATCGGATAAGTAACACAAGAGTTATGGCCCTTGTTTTTTCTCACAAATGCCATTTTCTGTCTTGTGAAAACTCCAGCACCTTCATTTATTATGTGATATTTACCAAGCTTGCAAAGATTGTTAATAGCAATGACATCTTGGACGCGAAAAACAGCAACATCGGACCATTTATGCCGGAGTTATGGCCCTTGTCTTTGTTAAAATATGCCCTTTTCTGCCTTGTGAACTCTAGCACCTTCATTTATTGTTTGATCCTTAACAATTTATTTTTTTTGTGTCATTTTTTCATTTATTAATTTTTTATTTTTTAAATATTTTTTTTTTTATTTTTTATTTTTTTATTTTTTTATTTTTTTTTATATTTTTTTATTTTTTATTTTTTTTTATTTTTTTTTATTTATTTTTTTTTTATTTTTTTTTTTATTATTATTATTTTTGGACTATGGGCTTTTCAAGCCCTAGTCCTTAGCAGGCGACACAATTCGAGCACGCCAGAAGCCGCAACAGATCTTCACTGACGTAATGTATCACTACGCTAACAGTCAGCTGTCATTTTGATTGGATGTTCATTCGCATAAAAGCGGTAAACACATCCCACCATCCTTAGAAATACACACACACACACACACACACTCACTGTATGCATGTTCATAGGGCCCTGGCCTTGTGTAGAGAAGAAATAGTTCTCCGGATCAGACAAATACCATCTAAATCGTAAATAAGCTGTGGGAAATGGAAAGAAAATTGAAGAATATGATGTTTGGGCCTATACTTTTTTCTACTAAGACAAAAAACAAGATGATATATTTTATCTCGAAATATTATAAACCCCGTTTGGACCCCGTACATCTAGCTTTGCAAACCTGGGATAAAGTAACTCATTTGCATATTAATGTCGAAAGGACCAATGCTTCCGAGCAAAAGTAGTTATTTTTCAGCAAAAAATAATAGAGGTAAACATTTGCGATATCAGCGGGAAAATGGAACATCCGTCACCTAATGGAGACAATCTTAAAGAAAGTCTTCGTCAAAATGTTATAATTGCAGAATATACAAATTGTATTACTACGCTGTAGAAGCGGCATTTCAGACGCAGTAGATTGAACTGATCACGCGTTGATTTTGAGTTTACCCGCGATCACTATTAGTGGAGAAGATTTTTTTCGAATCCGACTTTGTACAGATATGAATAATGTTGCTCCGAATTAATAAATGATGGAATACATAGCACAATAAAAAAAAATATGTTAACAATAATAAAATTAGATGTAGTCGGAATTTAATAATTACAATCTGATCCCTTCGAACTCAAGAAGACGCTTTCCGCAAGTTTTGTCAACACAGAACCAAATTGATACTTTAAGTACAGTCCAATAGAAAATTGGAAAAACAATGCACCGTTATTGATAACAATTGTTCGCTATACTGGTTTTTCTGTTACCTATTATTATTCAATGGTCAGTACTAATCCATTTGGCGGGAAAGAAAACACCATGGGCTGTAGTACCATTCAAATACATACGCAAGGTCAGTGCATACAATGTTCTTAAATGCACTTACACCATGTACAATGTACACTCAACAGAACTGTTCAATTTCCAAAGTCCCTAGTCCATCAGTGCTTTCAGCACTTTGATTTTTTTAACGCCATGATGGATTTGACGAAAGTTAGCGGGAAGCATTGGTATGATTATTTAGTTGTGCCTTTTACGATTTTTTCAGGTTCGTTGATTTTTGATGGAGTTACGGCCCTTGACATTTTTACTTTAAATTTCTTGTTGGCGCTACTCCTCCTAAACGCCTTGTTGGATTTCGAGGAAACTTGGCAGGAAGCATCGGTAAGATGTCTAGTTGTGCATATCGCGCTTTTGTTCCAATTCGCTGATTCTTGACGGAGTTATGTCCCTTTGTCATTTTTACTTTAAATTTATTGTCGGTGCCACTCCTCCTAAACGGTTTGTTGGATTTCTACGAAATTTGGCAGGAAATCTCGGTATGATGTCTTATTGTGCAAATAGCGGTAAATCAATGCAATATTTAAAAAGTTCGGAAAAAAGAAGTACTGATGGGAATTTTATGACGACAACCCTTGATATAAGAGCCGTTTTAGTCAGTAGAGCGTCTACAGGCCCTCTTGGGCCTCTTGTTTATATTACCCATCGGCTGGGTCACAATAGCAAGTAATTATAAGGCCCAGCCATCGTTTACATTTTCTTAAAATGTTCAATTGTTTAAATATGTATTTGTATCATTTTAAAGAGCGATTCAAATGTCTTCCGATGCATTTGATTATTATGCAGTTACTGTTATAAGGGGATTCATATGTCCATTTATAAAGCGAAGAACATACGATTTTGACATTCTAACGCGTAAAACAAAATAATTTCAAACGTTATCGTATGCTTGAACATCTCTGTATGTTGTAGGTTGAGTTTAATAAAATTTGCAGTGCTGGGTGCAGAAGTTAAATATTTAATTTGATGCAAATATTTACACCTATTCCCTTTTCAACTTCGCTGAGACTGAAAAACAAATTGACGTCGAAAACCTGTAACACTCTCGAAAAAATTACACACTCTCTAATAGTACAATTTCTTTCCTTTGTTTCGGCTATTGTCCATCAGTCAGCGACGTTTATTGTTACACCACTTAGTTATAAATAGGCCATTTGAAAGTTGATTATTTGTACACTTAAACCTGGTTCTAGGGTGCATCAAACCTCACATTTACCCTACTGCCAACCCAATAAAACGGGACAGTGTAAATAAAGAATTCCCCGCCATGAACGTTTCTCTAACTAACAAGGAACAAGGCAGCATTGGTAGGCAATATAAATAAAACACAAAGATGCTCGTGTATATATAACTACAAAAAAAAAACAATAGCCTAGAAAGCAGTCACAAAGAAGGTACTCAGTTACTTGGCAGAAGCCAGAGCAACAAGAGAATAAACCATTGAGGGCACGACAAGACAAGACTGCAGACAAACATCAAACGTCACCGTCCTTTTGGGCTTTAGGTAGACGTCATCATAGGGTCCACAGCTTGTCCGGTCATTGCACAATCAAAGAGGAAAGCGTTTTGGCGAACTGTAAATGGGTCCACCACGAAGCATGCAGTGCGTTGCAAAATGATAGGGGCATAACCTCTTTTGATAAACCTTTTAACAAGTTTAACAAAGACAGTACGAAGGTGATCATGACCAAGAATCTTACGAAGTTTGTAAATCACGTCACCGTAGAAGTCAGGTTGTGATAGTCCTTGTCGCAGAAGAGTTCTTAAATTACTTTTATATTTGGAAAGAAGATCAGGGTTACGATAATAAATCTTTTCAAAGGTTTTACGAAGTTTATGGTAACGGTAACCCTGATGGAGTAGCTTTTTAGTTATACAAAGATTACGAATATTAAAGTCCTCAACTCGAGTACATGCTCTAGAAAAACGAATAAGTTGAGACACATAGACCCCATAAGAATTTGCTCGGGGAACATCCCCATCTAAATGGGGATAATTAACAATATCAAAATTAAAATCATCTCTTTTGTCATAAATTTTGCTACTTATTTCACCATTTTCAATGGAGAGATGTAAATCGAGAAAAGAAGCGTTAGTATCAGAAATATTAGCTTTGTTAAGTTGAAGTTTTTTACGGTATATATTATTAACCATAGTAGAAAAGAAAGGGTTGTCAATGTTTAATATGTCATCCAGATACCGGTAGGTGTCATTAAAGGCCTCAAAAACATCTTCTTGGTGAGGGACAAAACATGAAATCTCTCTTAGCAATATAAAAACAAATCTGCGACAAGTGGTGCACAGTTCGTACCCATAGGGATACCAACAATTTCTCTATAAACAGTCGTTCCATACCTGACGAAAATATAATCTAATAGGAAGATGAGTGCTTCACAAACTTCTTGGCAAGTCCATTTCGTGTAATTGTCTAAACTGCCGTTAGTAAAAAACGCTTTAATATTATTACAGGCCAAAAATGTAGTATTTTCCCTAGCTAATTTTTGTTTTTAATAAGAGAAATAAGCTTGTCTTAGATAAGGTGCTGTGGTAAGGTTATATATAGTGTATAGAAGTCATAAGTGCTAATAGATGGAACTTTACGTTTATTGCACATTTTATCAAGAGCGTGTCCTGAATTTTGTATAGACCAAAACAAATTAATCCCAGAGTTTTCATAAGTTTTATCACAATATTGTTTAACGTGATCTTTAACGGCAGTTAGACAAGAAGTTAAAAGTTTGGAGATGTTTGTGGTGATGCAGGCATCAAACAATAATTACATTATTAGCTGCTTTATCAGCAGGAACTAAACGAATTTCCGGTTTTAAATTACAAAAGGAAAACCTAGGTCTCGGAGGAAGTAAAGAGGGGTTAGCATTAAAATTGACTTTTTTTTCCATGTAGAAAGAGGATTTGGTTCCGCATGTTCTCTACGACACCATTTAATACTGAAATCCTCAATGGATTGGGCGATCTGAGCACGACAGGCATTAAAGTCGATAGTTGATGGTAATCTATACTTAGGGTCTTTCGAAAACAGATGCCGAATACGTTTATCAACAATATCAAAATTACCAGTGATGACATGACCTGCTGGAGCATAGAAACGTTTTGATGTATTACATTCACATTCCTAAGGAATTTTCTTTACTATATCAAGGTCAGAAACTATTTTGTTGTAGTTGAAAATAATATTTCTAATAGTTTTTTTTTATACTTATATCAAACTACAGGACTTTGAGAATTTTTGAAATATTTAGGAATAAAAATGTCAAAGGGCCATAACTCCATCAAAAATCAGCAAACTGGAACAAAAGCGTGATATGCACAACTGGATGCTTCCTGCCAAGTTTCGTCGAAATTCAACAAGGCATTTAGGATGAGTAGCGCCGACAAGACATTTTAAAGTAAGTGTCAAGTAATTAAAAAGATAATTAAAAAAAAAAAAAATTAAAAAAAAAAAATTAAAATCAAAAAAAAACAACAAAAAATCAAAAAAAAATATCAAAAAAAAAAAACAAAAAAAAAATTCTAAAAAAAAATAAAAATAAAAATTGAAACAATTAAAAAAAAATATAAATATTTTTTTTTTGAAATTTTAAAAAAATAAATAAAAAAAAATTAAATTAAAAAAAATAAATATAAAAACTGTTAACCCCGGGGCGCGTCCAAATTTGACACGAGGGTCACCATTTGAACAAACTTGGTAGAGGACCATAAGATGATGCTACATGTAATACATGAGAGCTCTGTGCCGCGTGGTTCCAGAGAAGAAGATTTTTTTCAGTTTTTGCCTATACAAGCCTAAGTAAAACTGTGACCCATATACGTAATAAAGGCATAAAAAACACTGACTGATACCACAAAATAAAGACAAAATAACTTAAGAGACCATGTGTAAAATTTGGCTACGCGGAGTATCGTCTCGTTGCCAAGCTCCAAATTTGCTATATCTATGTCGAAACCTACTACTGTCTACGTTTTATATCACGTATGTGTGAAAGGTCAATACATGACATTATAAAAACCAAAAGTTGACATAAAAAACAACAAAAATGAAAAAGCTCCACTGAGAATCATCTTGCTAAAATAACTTTCTTTGATTCTGCTCCCAATCCGCTAAGTATTAGCAGAAGTGAATATTAACCGAGTCTTTTTACCATTGATTGCCATACTTTAGGCACAATTATATTTTTATGGAGGTTTACCACCACTTATTACATGTAAGCCTCCGAGGTGTAGTGGAATGTAGTTCCTATAATAAAAAGTAATCCCTCCTTTTTTTATGGAAACGGGCATTATAAGTAGGGGAAAACTGCCCATTCCTATTCGATTTTATGGTTGTATGTATAAGAAGCGTATTAATAAGTTTTACTAGATCACTGATGAACATTTTCGAAATTTCGACTCTATGCTTACACTTTGTGAGCAATGAAAACAGTCAATCAATGAAAACAGCTGTACCCTTGACCTGTTTAGTAAACAAACAAGAACTGTCTTACGTCTTGTGACCTCACGTTTTCTGGTGATTTTTCAAGTGGAAAATTAGTTTTCTATATGAACATTACACTGCTGCATTATCCATACTTGAGTTGAATTTGCAGCAAATTATTAATATGTGACACTTTAACATTGGTGTCTATCATCGGGGGAAAATATTAGTTGTATAATACCTATAAGAGATACATGCAGTAATTAAGACTCGTTCAGATTCGTATCTAGGGACACTTTTCCGATAACAATTGGTAAAATAACCTCAGAAATAAGTTTTCCGTAGTTTTTACGTAGGTTTGGAGCTTTTTTAGTCAAATTTTGTTTATAAATCCGTAATTTTGAGTTTCAATTATTTTTCGTGTTTAAAATGACGTGTTTGTGAAGGGTTTGCAATTGAATTATGTTTTTTGGTATCAACATGTAGGGTTGCATGTGTGCAACATGTTTTCATCAATTAAATCTGCATGGCAACAGGTTTGGTAGGCATGAAACCCCTAAATCTTTCCCCTACCCCCCTAAAATATGATACTGTGAAAAAATGAAGATGTGAAAGGTAAAATATTGTTCCTTATCATTCAAACTCGACTTGTTAGCGTTCAGCTAGTATCAATTTTGATTTTAGAGGTATTTTTGACATTAATGAGCTCGTATTCGCTACTATAATAAGGTATGGTACCACCAATTTTGAAGAATGTGCTTACACAATCAATTTGGCATGAAAATCGACATAAATTGGCATATTCATCGTCCTAATTGTACCTAAAATGCATATTTTATTAATGTCCATTGACTGTTCTAAATATTGTATCTATTTAATATGGTTTATTGACAAGAAATGACCTTTGGTATGACAATTCAGATAGTGTAAAAGTTAAAAAAAAGTATCTGACTTTTGTCGATTTCAGACTATTGTCCTTGATATTCACAACACCATATCTCCGCAAATAATCATTCGATTTGCATGAAGTAGGTGTTTTTAAGCTTGTTATGAAAATGACAACATAAAATTCTCATTTAAGAAACATCTGAACGCGTTTTCTTCTCTTATAGGTTTACCACCACTAATTACATGTAGCCTCCGAGGTGTAGTCGAATGTAGTATGTGACACTTTAACATTGGTGTCTATGGGGAAAATAATTAGTGGAAAAATACCTGGACTGGGAATTAGAGCTGAAATGCATGTGTTTACCTACCGAGTCGATACGGATGATCATCTCGTGCACTTGCGCGCACCTGCTGATGACGTCGATAACTGGGCTTGGAATAATAAGGGTAGTAACTCAAGTCTTACATATTAGCAGTGAGTTTCTCTGTGACAAAGAGGGGTGTATAAAATGCGGATCCGACAGCATGCGACTAAAAAAACACAACATACTTTTACTGAAAAAAGTTCAGATTTGTTTTGGATCGTTCGCGTTCGGGCACACATACTGTTAGGTCTCCACCTATATGATTTGAACATACGTTATTGCCAATATTATACAGACAGAATAATACCCACATACATACAATAGAAATATTATAATGACAAATGGGTCGGGTAACAAGTTCTACCAACATTAGTTTAAACCCTTCCCTTCTCCACCTATATTATCTCCCTGAAGGCTCACGGACCTAGAGACAAAAGGAAAACTGAAAATAATTCTATTCCCCCCCCCCCCCCCCCCCCCCCCCCCCCATGAATTTGATCCGGCTGTTTATATAACTGCGTGTAAACAGTATTTGTTTGAATAGGGTTTTACATCATTTTTAGCACATGTTACACCATATATGACGGTCGATTTTTGCAGACCATCCCACCCCCACCCCCAAACCACCTCCCAAATTGTTCATCATTATTTTTAAAACATGTAAAATCGTTCCCTTTTATAGTAGCTATCATGCACATTTAACAACACATATAAACCATTTCTAAGCTTATAGGCCAATAATTATAGCCGAAAATAAGAGACAAGGTCAAACAAATTCCAACAGAAAGTTTTTTAGGATTTTTAGAATCACTGACATGTAATGAGTTTCAGAAAAAAACTCCTCAAGATAAAGATAATGGGAAATGCTAAATTTTTGGGGTAAAGGTTGCGTTTTTAAGAGAAAATCTCCGGAAGCTGGAAACATTTTATAAAAAATCATTTGAGCAAATAACAAGCATTTAATAGTGCGGAAATGCTCTTTCAAATACATCTCCATGTAAATCAAGGTTTTATAGATGGATATTGGGTTAATAATATGAGATTTTGGAGCAAAACCTGGAAAAAATGAATAAAATCGTTGATTTCTGTAATACATTTGGGTTGCTAGGCTATAAATTAAAAAAATACTGGCTGTGAGTCCAATTAGAGGAACAAAATAATCTCGCTCCCTCTTCAGTCTATATGATAAATGTAGATCTACATCATTAGCCACTGGATTCAACATGGAAATGTTTAACCACAATCTGGCTACATCCACAACTTCTGCTCAGAAGTTTATCTAAAATCTCCAGTTGAAATGAGTTGTAGAAGACAGTGATAGAAGTCATGGTTATAATAAATGTGATGTACATAAATCATGGTAGTAATACCTGTGGTATACATATAAAGTGTTATAAAGTTATCATGGTAGTAATTTGGTATACATTGATCATGGTAGTAATGAACATGATGTTCATATAAAGTCATGGTTATAATGTGGTATACATAAGTCATGGTTGAATAAGGCCATTATTTTTTGATAAATCGTTTTACGAACCCTCCTACGACAAAACGAAATTAGGTATTTTATTTTTCCATAGGGAATTTGATAGTTATTTTTTCTCCTTCCTGCTACAGCTATTCTCCGTCTTGATGGTTCTTAAAACAAATAATAAATATAATAGCCTAAATGTGATATACATTGTCATGGTAGTATGTAAATATTGCAATCCTGTAAGGGTGACAGTGAATAGTTGTCAACCTTCTAAGGCTGTTTATTTTATTATACTGAAAAATATGTTTGAAAAAGATATTTGGTTCTGCTAAATATTCCTTTGAAATAAAACAACCATGCGAAAACATGGTTACTTCTCTCTGTTCAAAATCACTATCTTCAGCACATAGAAAATATTTTCATAAATGTTCACTGATTTTCATTTGCGTATGTATATGGCAAGCCAATTGTCCAATAATTGCGTGATCCAGCCCCAGCCCAAGTTCACGGTCGAAAAACTAGGATTAACGATCGATAAACTAGGTTTTTCGAACGTAAGAGCATGTTAACCTATACTTTCGAGCGAAAACATAGGATAACGTCCGTAAACCATAGTTCACGCTCGTAAACGTAGGTTCACGCTCGTAAACCCGAGTTCACGGTCGTAAACATAGGTTCACGTTCGTAAACTATGGTTCACGCTCGTGAACTCAGTTCACGCTCGTAAACATAGGATAACGACCGAAATTCATAGTTCAATCGAGAAACCTAGTTTATCGAACGTAAACCATGGTTTACGGTCGATATACTAGGATTATCACATCAACTATGAATTTCGGGCGTGAACATGGGTTCACGACCGTGAACCTATGTTTACGACCGTGAACCATAGTTTACGAATGTGAACCTATGTTTACGAGCGTGAACCATAGTTTACGGACGTAAACCTATGTTGAACCATAGTTTACGGACGTAAACCTATGTTTACAACCGTGAACTATAGTTTACGCTCGTAAACTATGGTTCACGCTCGTAAACTTAGGTTCACGCTCGTAAACATAGGTTCACGTTCGTAAAACCGGGTTTATCGACTTGTAACTATGCTTTCGGACCGGTATCTGTGATTTACGAGCATAGCCAATCACGACCGTGAACCATAGTTTACGAACGTGAACTATAGTTTACGAGCGTGAACCTAGGTTTACGACCGTGAAACATAGTTTACGGACGTGAACCTAGGTTTACGACCGTGAACCATAGTTTACGGACGTGAACCTATGTTTAAGAGCGTGAACCATAGTTTACGAACGTGAACCTATGTTTACGACCGTGAACTTGGGTTTACGAGCGTGAACCATAGTTTACGAACGTGAACCTAGGTTTACGTTCGATAAACCAGGTTTCTCGAACAAATCTATGATTTTCGGTCGTTATCCTATGTTCACGAGCGTGAACCTATGTTCACGGTCGTAAACTAGGGTTCACGCTCGTGAACCCAGGTTCACGCCCGTAAACACAGGTTCACGCTCGTGAACTTAGGATAACGACCGAAATTCTTAGTTCAATCGAGAAACCTAGTTTATCGAACGTAAACCTGGGTTGGTTTACGCCCGTTATCCTATGTTTTCGCTCGAAAATATAGGTTAGTATTCGATAAACCTGGTTTTACGTTCGAAAAACCTAGTTTATCGATCGTTAATCCTAGTTTTTCGATCGTGAACTGGGTTATGGGACAATTGGCTTGCCATATATGTATACATATACTGTAGACATCCCAATACATAATTATAAACTTGCTTTGACTTCACGATCATAAGACAGATGGGAAAATAACAGTCTATTGACATTTAATATGGGTGTTTGACATGAGGTATATTATTAATAAATATGGTATCAGTTGTCATGGTAGTAATAAATATAGTATGCATAGCTCATGGTTGTAATACATGGGGTAATCAGTGCTCATGGTAGTAATACATATAGTATGCATAGCTCATGGTAGTAATACATGGGGTATTCAGTGCTCATGGTAGTAATACATGGGGTATTCAGTGGTCATGGTAGTAATAAATATAGTATGCATAGCTCATGGTAGTAATACATGGGGTATTCAGTGCTCATGCTAGTAATACATGGGGTATTCAGTGGTCATGGTAGTAATAAATGTGGTATTTAGTCTTAGTAGTCAAGGTAGTACTGTGATATACAGTGGTCATGGTAGTAATACGTGTATATATGCAGGTAAATGTGGTAAATAGTAGCCATGCTAGCTATACATGTGATGTTACTAATCAATGTGGTATGCAGTGATCATGGTAGTATTACAATACAATGGTCCTGGTACTTGTGTGATGGACTTTGTGAATATCATCAACAAGTAAGTGGACTTAAGAAGCAGCTTCAGCCACATGCAATGCCATGTTATAGACAAAGATATGCGCTATATGCCAGTGTTAATAAGAATAGTATGGAGCATGGTAGTCATTGCCCTGTACAAGACAATCCCCTACACCACCAAAAAAACATCCAATCGATTCATTTATTAACACCAGTACATGAAATTCTATCCACCAAATATGGAAATATCCATATTAAACAACAGCATTCTCCACTATTTAAAGTCAATTTTAAACAAGGTCACTGACACGTCTGTCTCACCAACCATGGTACCAGTTAATTCACAAGGTCAAGTCTTAATTGTGGAGGTAAATAGGTGGCGAGTGAGGTGAGGGTGTAGAGGTGCGGGGAGCGGGTGGTCAGTAAACATATATACCGAATATCAAAGAAAGATCTTCAATACCCCAGAAAGAATATGAACTTGAAGAGGGTGGGTGAGGGGAAGTGAAGTGTTACTGAATAGGGAAAAGACCCAGAAATAATACAGTTTTTTCATTGGGGGAGTCTAAGGTGGAGTGTGTGTGTGTGGTGGGTTGGGGCTGTTGAGGGGAGGGGGTTGGAGAGGGGCTGGAAGAGAACAAGATGCAGACATGGTAACTGAAGTGAAACCAAAAATAATAGAATACATATTTGTCTATCTGGGGTGATGGTGGTGGTGGTGTAGAAGTGAGGAAGGTGTGGGGTTTATGGAGCTAATGACATTTACAGGCTTGCCATTGTTATTTGATGTATGCAGTGAGTTTCATTGAAATATATGAAGCTGCTTAAAAAACTTTTAACTGAAAATCTAAGTTGAAAAAGAAAATATAATCTGGCTAAAATGAAATAAAAACGTTATGAAACATGTGTCTGATCGAAAATAGGCTACACCCCCAGCCAGCCTTCTATATCGCTCCGACATCAAACCGATGTCGTTGTCTAGATCGGCCCGATGTCGGTTATAATCTCGGCTGCAGATAGGCCCGACGTCGGCTTACGATATTGGCCCGACATCAACCCGACGTCGGCTGAAATATCAAAATGACATCTGCCTGATGTCAACTAAACATCAAATTCATTCATTCGCAACATACAATATTATCATTTTTTGTTTTTGTTTTTCATACTATATTATCGGTCCAAATGTTTGATCAAATCGATACAATTAATACTGAAAAGTTTTCATTATATATACTACCTATATAATATCTGTCTGTTGGTGTTGGTAAGTAAACACACGCATTTCAGCTCTAATTCTCAGTCCATAAACATATAATTATGCCTAAAGTATCGCAATCAGTGGTTAAAAGACTCGGTTAATATTCACTTATGCTAATACTTAGCGAATTAAGAGCAGAATCAAAGAAAGTTAAAAATGAAAAACTCAGCTGAGAATCATCTCGCTAAAATAACAAAAGACTCGGTTAATATTCACTTCTGCTAATACTTAGCGAATTGAGAGCAGAATCAAAGAAAGTTAAAAATGGAAAAACTCCACTGAGAATCATCTCGCTAAAATAACTTTCTTTGATTCTGCTCTCAATTCGCTAAGTATTAGCAGAAGTGAATATTAACCGAGTCTTTTTACCATTGATGCGATACTTTAGGCATAATTATATCAAAAAGAACTTAAACCAGAAATTCAAAGTAATAAAAGGCCCATACTTTTGCTTAAATGCCATACAGAGTTATGGAACATGTGTCTACCAGTGTCCTTGATGGTACTGATGACATATTTCAAGTTTCACTGACCAGTGGTTGCTGAAATAACAGGACTTGGCCAACAACTGAAAACCAACCTTGACGCAGACGTTGAGTAGACCTATAACAACTCTTCTTATTCTACGAATAGTAAAAAAAATAGTCTGGCCAGTGTATTAGGCGAAATAAAAATCCCGGCTTTAAAGAAAATGAAAAAAAAATACTCCGGCTGAAAGGAAAATCCCAGGCCCCAACCCCACAAACTCAAAATGGTCGGTCCCATTTATTTTGTTTTGGAACGTCAGAATGAATCGGTGATGTCATCTATTTGAATGCGTGATATCACCTTTTCAAATCAGTGATATCATCGATTCGAATACTAGTAGGTGATATCACCAAATGTTTTTAAAAAGTAATACGGTGCCCCATACCTTTGAGGATTTACCCCCCCCCCCCACACCAAAATCAAAATTAGACCTTTATTTACATTTTATGATTTTTTTGTACATATTTGGATACATTTTATGAGTACTAAATACTAAATAGTGTGTTGTGCGAGTACTGCGTACCAGGCTCATGCGTACTGAATACCGCCTAAAAAGCCCTGAATACTGCGTACCAAAAGGGGGTGGTTTCAGCCTCACCTGTGATAAGGCAGGAAGTTTTCATCTCTGTCAAGTTGACACATTAACGGGATACTGTGCAATCCCGAGGTACGTAACGGGTAACAGACAATTGCATCTTTTGATTATTACTAATTATCTATGATTATTAAACATCAACCTACTAAACCCCCTGTTCAAAAAACTGAAGTTACATATACGTCACGCACATGTTAGTACTTGATAATTACCTCCCTTTTATAAAGAAAAATAAATAAACAAAGCACAATTGGTATTGTCATCAAATTGGTAAGTAAAATATGCATAAATATAACGCATTGATTTCCTCAACATGTGTACAATTACGTATAAACTATTTTTGATTGATATTAGTGAAAACTCTATCCACATTTAAAAGTTATCATTAAACTCTATAATAATCACGTATACCTTGTCACGCATTACATCTAGATAAAAATATGCCAATGGTGTGTCGGAATGGAAACTCACTTCCAACACGTAATTTGTCAAGCCCTTTGTCGTAACTAACGACAGAGGCAAATACTTAAAGACTATTCATTTTGATTTTGAAGATAGGCAGCAACTGTTTTTATCGGAACCAAGTTGCCGAGGTGGGCCGCCGATTAAAACAGTTATAGGTTTAATTACTAAATATGCAGGATGTGCCCGACTGGTGCATTCGAAAGTAGATCTGCATTAAAGAGTGTTAATCTTTAAAATATTTTGAAGAGAAATCTAAGAAACCGAAAGAAATGGAGCGTAGCGACGTGGTTTATTAATGGTGAAGATTTCTCTTCATATACTCTATCCGGCTTAGTGTTTACGATAGGTTTTATCGATAGTCTCTATATAGGTCACACTCTAAACCACGAAGAGCGCTGGTAGTAAAATCTTCACGAATAAATGTGCAAGGATTTGAAATGCTGAGCCATCTGATTGGTTTAAAAAGTAGAGTAAACACTAACTTTGTATAGGATAGAGGCTATGAAGAGAAATCTTCACCATTACGAAACCGCGGTCGTTCGCTACGCTATGAAGAGAAATCGGCGCCGAGAAATCTTCACCATTAAGACACCGAAAGTGAGAGAGCGTAGCGACCGACTGCGGTTTCTTAATGTTGAAAATGTCTCTTCATAGTCTCTATCCGGCTGAGTGTGAACGATAGGTTTTATCGAAAGTCTCTATATAGGTCACACTCTAAACCATGAAGAGCGCTGGTAGTAAAATCTTCATGAATAAATGGTGCAAGGATTTGAAATTCTGAGCCATCTGATTGGTATTGATTGGATTGAGCGTAGCGACCGACCGCGGTTTCTTAATGGTGAAGATTTCTCTTCATAGACTCTATCCGGCTTAGTGTTTGCCTTAGGTTTATCGATAGTCTCTATATAGGTCACACTCTAACCTGTGAAGAACGCTGGTAGTAAATTCTTCATGAATAAATGTAGCCAGTATTTTAAATTCTGAGCCATCTGATTGGTTTAAAAAATAGGATAAACTTTAATACCAGTTAGCACGTTAAAGGGGCACACGGCAATCTTGAAGTGTTTATCAAGCATTGCAATTAGCGTCTCGATTTATTCATCCAGTATCATTTTGACTTTAAACCTTCTTGCATATAATTAAATACATTTTCAGTTTTCATTTGTTCGTCTTATTCTACTATAGGTTTAATAGTATGATGCTAGATCACCATGCACACACAATTTGCTCTATCCTATTCTTACAATTAATATTACATATTGAACAACTGCAAGTTAGATAGAAAAAAATATATACTGAAAGGAAAAAGAAACGCAGGGTTCGTATTTCCGCTATATATTGCATATACTGCACACTTAATTCCATATATATTCCAAGGAAATCCCAAGATGTTTTGTAAAAAATAGAGCAGTTAGTTAGAGAAAGGACACAACTGTGATGTTGTAGACGTTTTAATCACAGTACACGTTGTAACAAGAAATTCATAAATGCTGAAGTTCCTCTTTGAAAAATTGAGCCAGTTCAGTACTGTATTTAATGTTAAGTGATTGCAACATTTAAAGCCTAAGTTTGCTCACCTATTGAGCCAAATGCGCATTCTGACGATAATGAAACTTTAAAGGGGTAACCATTGGTGTGTTCAGTGCTGTTTAAACCTTCTTTCTAAAAGGACAGGCCTAATGTCGTCCTGTACCGTTCGATTAGCAGTAGCATATTAAACATACAATATATAGCGGAAATACGCACCATGCGTTTCTTTTTCCTTTCAGTATATATAAAGGCGCGAGTTTAAAAAAAAATGAAGATTGCCATGTGCCCCTTTAAACTTGAGGTCTGTTTTTACATATTTCACGCACCGAAACAAACAACCTCTAAAGTGTCTTCCTATGCATTGTTGGCATTAGTGCTCATCACTTATCACCAATACTACCAAGGTCAAGGTCATCTTTTGCGTTATTGTCACAAAACTTAGCCCTGGTTAGGTAACTTAACCTCAGTTTTCTTCTGAATGCCTCATTTCTTTGATATTTGGTCATATGTTTTGTTGTCATTAATAGACATTACTTAACACCAGTATTACCAAGGTGAAAGCCATATTTTCCGTGTGTTTTGTTTTCGCTAAAACATAACCTTGTTAGGTGACTTAACAGGAGTAAATTTTTTTTTGATTACCTCACTTTAGTTTGTTTGATAATGGCTCATATGTATTGTCATTGGTGGCAGAGACATTCTCAGGTCGAGGTCTTGAATAATTTTAGTTCACTTGAGCCGGTGGCCCAGAGGCTTCGGCTCAGAGTTGAAGTAAACTTCTTTTGTTGAATAATGAATCTCGAGTTTTTTGTTTTTCGATATTCATTTTTTTTTGTTGAATAACGAATCTCGAGTTTTTTGTTTTTCGATATTCAAAACTATTTTTTTGAATAACGAATATCGAGTTTTTTTTGTTTTTCGATAGTCAGAATTTATTTTTTTTGAATAACGAATCTCGAGTTTTTTGTTTTTCGACATTCAAAACTTGTTTTTTGAATAATGAATCTCGAGTTTTTTGTTTTTCGATATTCAGATTTTTTTGGTTGAATAACGAATCTCGAGCTTTTTGTTTTTCCATATTCAGATTTTTTTGCTGAATAACGAATCTCGAGATTTTTGTTTTTCGATATGCAATTTTTTTTTTTGAATAACGAATCTCGAGTTTTTTTTTTTTTCGATATTCAGATTTTTTTGGTTGAATAACGAATCTCGAGTTTTTTGTTTTTCGATATTCAGATTTTTTTTGTTGAATAACGAATCTCGAATTTTTTTGTTTTTCGATATTCAGATTTTTTTGGTTGAATAACGAATCTCGAGTTTTTTGTTTTTCGATATTCAGATTTTTTTTGTTGAATAACGAATCTCGAGTATTTTGTTTTTTGATATTCAACTTGAATATCGAATGTCGAATATCGAATATCATGCTAACTTCTGGCCGCTCCCATGTGCCTTAAATACACAAAAGATACACATGAAAAGCGTGCACTTACATTGTAAACTGAAACATGCGGTATGGTGAAACGTTCGGATGAACAGTTTATTAGATTTGTTATTTGGTTTTATGGTGGCTGATATGTGCCATCTCGTCTTTTCGTTATTTCACCGCGAAATAACGCCGAGCGAAATAATGAAAAGACGAAAAAACGCCGAGCGAAATAACGAAAAGCGAAAAAACGCCGGGCGAAATAACGAAATAACGCCAGGCGAAAAGACGCCGGGCGAAAAGACGCCAAGAGAAATAACGAAAAAACGCCCGGCGAAATAACCCAAGCAAAAAGACAAATAGTCAGAACGCCAGCAAAAGACAAAATCACGCGACTGGTTCTATGAAGTCCGTCTTGGCCCATCCAAGAGTCGGACGGCGACTCGAAACAATTCACAGGTGTTAGAAGGTGTGGGTTGCTGAGGTGGTAAAGCGTGCTCATTAATTCACATAATCTAGCACCCAACACGCTATCCTATCCAAAGTATTCACACAACCTTACTATGGACACTCACTCCAATCCCAGCTATCCACACCTCACCAAGCACGTTATCCTATCCAAAGTATTCACACAACCTTCCTCCGAACACTCACTCCTATCCCAGCTATCCACACCTCACCAAGCACGTTATCCTACCCGAAGTACTAAATCCTCCTAACATCGAGCACGATATCCTACCAATACTATTAGTGTCTCTTAACACTAAGCACACTATCCTACCCAAGCAATTCATAGCACGCTATCCTACCCAAGTAACTCAAGCCTTCTAACACCGAGCAAGCTGTCCTACACCAGCTACAAGCAACTGATATCATACCCTAGCTACCCATAGCTAGCGTCGAGCTCTATCATGCCCCCAGCTGTTCATATCTTGTACCAAGTGCGCTATCATGTCCGGCTACTACACATCATATCACCGAGAACGATATCCTACCTAAATACCCACATGTCCTAGCATCGAACACGCTGGCATTCCCCAGCTATTCACAGCTCCTAGCATCAAACACGCTATAATGTCCAAGCAATCAACATGTGAGGAACCGAGCATGAACGCTATTCTACCCCAGCTACCCACACCTCCTAGCACTTGTGAGCTGTTTCTAATCGCGGTCCGATACTCGGATGAACGAAGGCGGACTCCACATGACGTGGCGGGGTTTTGTCTTTTCGCACGGCATTTTGACTATTTGTAGTCTTTTCGCTTGGCGTTATTTCGCCCGGCGTTTTTTCGTTATTTCGCCCGGCGTTTTTTCGTCTTTTCGTTATTTCACTCTGCGTTTTGTCGTCTTTTCGTTATTTCGCCCGGCGTTATTTCTCGGCGAAATAACGAAAAGACGAGATGGCACATATCAGCCACCATAGGTTTGGACCATTTTTGTTCGAATATAGACATGCTAATGATCAATTGGTTTTGTTTGGCAATGTTTCTATGCAAAATAGTCACTCAGTTCTGTTTAACACATCCACAAATATAGTTGCTGGTTATAAAATTTTTACAGAGAAAGTCCGTCAATGTATTCATATTATAACATTGAGATTATTTCGAAACCACATGCCATTGAAAGAATATCTTTGCCTTTTTACAATGGTGCAGTTCGAAATTTGGATGATGTGATAAAATGGCTTATTTTATTTAGAAATAATGTCTCGTCTGCTCTCGCTGGATAAATTGGAACAATTTATTTGAATAAAATTGCTTCATTAAAAATGCGTCATACTTATCGGATATAAAGGGCACAATTTCAGCCATATAAGTATTCTTTCTGATATTATGTCCACTTAAATAATATTAAATTACTGTCATGTACTTTATGGTTGACATTGCTCATGCCTAAAGTATGCATTTGGTTGAAATTTTCACTTGACCATACCCCATCTATTTTGGAGGTTGTTTTTATATAAAGATGGCAGGTCAATAGTCCTTAAATATACATCAGCAACGGGTGTTACACGTGATGCAAGTTAACATAGGGTAGATACAAAGGCAATGTTGCAAAGAGGTTTGAAAGACTAGCATAGCAGTCTTTGCTTCAGTTCTTGGGAGTAGGAAATCGTTCTTAAACGAAAACAACTGATTTACAAAGTAGTTTGCGTATATGATTGCTGAAAGAAAAGTATAATCTAGATACCGCTACGTCAATAGGACAGAGCATCCTGAAAGACATGTTTTGAAAGACAGTAGTTAAATATTATTAAAACAGCAGGTTGTCTAAATGGGCACACAGTCTATTGTAAAAACTGATGGTGAGATTTTCCAACCCAATTCACAACGCAGTAGGATGGGCATACAACAAGCCGTTGTAATGACAACAAGCCGTTGTAATGACAACAAGCCGTTGTAATGACAACAGCCGTTGTAATGACAACAAGCCGTAATGAGACCCTGCAATAATTATCAACTGGGTATCAGTAAATAACAAGCAAGGTTTTACGCCAGCGTAAAAAAGCTGCCGATAAGTAAATAAACATGACTGTTGGCCTGTGAACTGATAGGAATGCAAACAATTGTTTGTATAATTAATGAAAATCTGAGAGTTATCAAGCTCAAGTAAGTGTTGCTGTTTTTATCAAAAGCAATAACTATGCAATGGATGCGTCAATAGTGTTCACTGTGAAACTTGGCCAAGCTCTTATTGATATAATCCTTAATGATTGTTAAAACAATTAACAACACAGACTTGTTAACGTTTCGGCTTGACAACCTTCATCATAATTTAATTTTCTGATATAATCATTCAAATGCAAAGTCAAAAAGTCATTTTAAGGACAATCTGATTTGCTTCATTTTGGCATTATTAATAAAACCGATATAACGCTAAACTTTGTCGTTATATATTCATGGATTCAATAAATTTCATATATCTATTCGATAATAAGAGTAGAGCAGGTTCCCGGATTCCTATGTATCCCTCCCCTCTCTCTGGGGCGGCTCTAAATAACCTATACTGCCGTTAAACAACAGTCAATTCAATTCAGTTCCATCCATGAAAATACTTTTAAAGACTTGCACTTATTCCATTCCAATACTTGCGATTTCATTCAGTTGCACTTACGATTTCATTTTGCTCCGTAAACATCCCGGACCCATACAGATCCCGGAAACATTGCCGCATTCTACACTGAGTAGACTGATCTACGAAAACGTCAATTCCACAGGCCAAACGGTAACCTCTGAACGTTCCAAAATATGTGCTGATACTATTCAAGTTTTTAGACGAGTTCTCTAGGAATTCAAGTTGTAAAGCATGCGTATCGCTACTTACATGAGTCACAGTCTGTTAAACATAGACAGATACAAAACCAATAAGTATCAGCTGCCTTCGGAAGCTGAATAATCCAGTGTCTCATGACAACGGCTTGTTGTATGTCCATCCTATAGCGTTGTGGATTGAACTGGTCAGCTCTTGATGAGCAGTATTCCCCATACATATGCAGCAGCAACAGTACAACATTTGCATACCACCACGTGCAAACAAGGACCTCGGAAAGTCTTACATACCTTTAGACTTTGTTATAAGGCCTGATATAACAGATGACCCATCTGTTCCTTTACAATTTCGGAATGTTATCAAAGTATCTTGCGAAACTTACTCTACACTATTCTTGCAGAAAGCATAGACTTCCCTGTATTGTAACACGGTGTGAATGCAGGGGAGATAGTTGTAGCATGTATACCAGATTCAGAATGTTAACATGCGTCAACATTCGGCAGATGGAAACGTAGTATTCTGTTAAATATGTTAATATCATGATTGTCTCTTACAATAGCTTTGAGACGTATATTATTTTCCAGGCTGAGTTTTCTTTAATTAAAACTACGTTTACTTCTGAATATCATTTTTTGCAATCCAAAACTGAAATATCACTTCTCTCGGTTCTGTTAATAGGCATATATTTTTTTGCAATAGTTTAATAAAATACATTTTTGAAAACTACTTTGTTTTCTCCAAAAATGTCAAGATGTATAAAGTTTGTTTATTCCAAACATTTTGCTCATGTTCATTAATATAATAGAATGTTTAAAGAACATTGAACTCCCTTATATTGCAATAAAATGGTATTTTAAATAGTCCAGTTTTCGACGGTTTTAGTTTAAATTTCGATATTCTGGGCCAAAAGAAATGGCATTTTCAAATCTCTGATCCTTTAGGACTGTCTCTTCTGTAGCTCATAACACCTTTACATTTAAAGAAATACTACGAACAACCTCTGTTTTGCTATATTTTAATCATAATTTAAAATGTCATAACTATTCAAAAAATCAGCAACTTCAGTTAATTTTGTGTTGATTTCCCCCAAAATTTCAAAATATATATGTTTTATTCATTCCAAATATTTGTTTTCATGAACATGTATCAACTTTTGGCCCAAAATATCGCAGGTTTTCCAAATCTCTGATCCTTTGGAATTTTACCTATATCTCAGGACATCTTTAGATGTATGAAAACACTTCTATTTTGTTTAATTGGAAATGTCAATATTTTTTAAAATAAATATTCCAAAAACCAGCGATTTGAAGGCTTTTTGGATGATTTCCTCAAATTTGCATGTTTTTGCCCAAAAATAATGTGTTAAGCTACGTTTCAGAAAAACTATCCTGGCTATTACTTATTTACTAAGATATATCTAAAAGATGGTAGCATTTAAAATTTGCCAGCTGAGTTGGTACCGAAAAGTTGAGTAGCACATGGTCTTAATATATTTGGATGTTTCCTAGGTTTAATAGAAGCATTTCCAACGGAGGAAAAAAACACACATTACCAATGTTTGAAATGTCCCCACAAGTAAAAGAACAAAACAACAAAAGAAAAGAATATTACAGTTATAAAAGTCGTTTACTTTGGCGTTCAGTATATATGTATTTTAAACCGGCTATATTGGTCATTTTAAATTCAAATTTGTCTTTAAAAGCCGTAATTTACTACGATCAGGCATAATGCCACAAAATGTTGTGATTGCCTTAGCAATCTCGATTTGGCATAAAACTCGAAAAAGTTACGTTATTCAAAGTAGATGTAAATGTTGAACAGGAAATGAACCATTCGAAGAACTCAGTCATCCAAATATCGCACATTCTCAACACACATCAATTACTAGTCTTGATCATCTTCGACGATTGATTGTAAAATTTTGAAACTGGAAAAACGTGACCTTTTTTTTTATTAAAGTATTTCTGACCATCCGCATTTAGTTCGTCGATATAATAATGAAGTTTCCCTCTTTGTTTATCTCTGTTTATTAATAAATGTATTGTATTTCTGCCTTTCTGTATATCTTCGATAGCAGGTGTTCCTGTTCTAGACTCTCAGCCAATCAGAAACGATACCAGAGTATCGGCAAAAATCAAACTTTGTTCAGGAAGACTGTTCAAGACGTTTGTCTGTCTTGAAACAAGCAAGCGTCGCAGATGATCTAGACGGTTTAATAGAAGCAAAGTTACCAACAGTGGTACCACCTTGGAACGTTCAATCGCAAAACTACTGCTGGGGGTTGGGGGGGGGGGGGGGGGGGGGGGGTGGCTGGGGTGAGTGTAGGTGGTTAAACCAGGTTATAGGGTGCACTGAACCTAACTCTGACCCTATTGTCTTCCTAGTTAAACAATGAAATTCCGACAGTCTATTTCCTCTGTCTTGTAATGGATTCGTAATGGAAAATGTTCCAAAATCCGACCCCATGTATACTAATAAAAAGTCGTCGCCATACTCGCAAATTTAACAATCAATACAATTTGCTAACTGCAGTTTTGCGTTAAATAAGGGGAAATTGTTTAAACTTATGGAATTATGTTATTTGACTAGGGTTATTTCCTTTCAGGAGATTAGTAATTATGATGTACTATATATATATGTTAAAATATATTATTGGTGAAAATATTATTGGTGAAACATATTATTCAACAATTAATTATATGCAAATTTATACAATTTTGAGTTATTGAAATAACTATTAATAATTCATTATCATTATACGCATGTTACATCTTGACTATTGTAGTATCATTTGGGGTAGTACAAAACAATCAAATATCCAGGTTTTAGTGCGATTACAACGAAGAGCATGTCGTATCATTCTAGGTGAACAATATACCACTTTAAGCGAGGCTTTAAATATAATTAATTCTCTTAATATTGAACAGAGGGTTTCACTTCATAAAGCCAAATTTATGTACAGGGTATCGCAAAATGCAGTCCCGTCATATATTCAAAATATGTTCAATTACAATGTCAGGCGTCCAAATCATTTACGTTCTTCAAATAAATCGGATTTTTTAATTCCCAAACCAAATATAGAACTTTTTAAAGGGAGTATGTCTTACTCTGGGGTAAAAGTATGGAATAACATTCCAAATGAAATAAGACAGAGCGAAAGTATTAAAAGTTTCACAATAAATTATACAAAGTGGATAAATTCGAATCAACAGTCATAAAGCTAAAATTGTAAATATGGCCATATGTAAGTCTGTAAGTTAAACCTCTGCCGCCATATGTATGTATTATGTTGTTGTGTAACATTGTTATCATGTTGATCATGTTTATGAATAATGCTAACTTTGAATTTGTTATGCTGATTGTTATATTGCTATATAATTGTGTATTTGTATGTATGTAAATATTGCTTTAGAGGGCCCCAAGGAAGATTAGTTTATACTAATTGGGTTACCCTCTGTAAATAAAGACTTTCATTCATTCATGTTATAGAGAAAAACTACCGGGAAGCCGCAAGTTTAAAAAAAATCAAGATGTGGCTAAGAGAACGTGCCTTTCTTGAGGGAGACACCAAAGAAGTCCTGCGGCGCCGGTGAGATTTGAATACGTAATCGCCGGATTCAGAGTCTGTCGTGCTATCCTCTGAGGGCTAAATGTACATTTAGTGTTTAATATTTTCTTTTTCTCTTCTGAAACAACTATCTTCCTAAGTAAAAACAAGTTTAGTAAAGACCGAATGAAAATGAAAAATGAATAAACTGCAGTGTTAACAATACATTCTAATAACACTTTTTTTGGATCAAAGCACTTTTCATTCACTCAAGGGCCAAAACTCTGATGTTTCTGCTAACATTTGGCTGGTTCTTCAACTTGCTCAAACTGTTTTATTGCAATATAAGCCTCTGACCAAGTTTAGTACAAAGCAACATATAACATTTTCAATAATTCAATGGCTGTAACTCTGAAAGAATAATCCAATAAATGAAACCTGTCCGAGCCTTAATTCAGCAATCTTACTGAGTTTGGAAAACATCTGGTTAATAATAAAGGTATTAAAGCGCTAAAGAAGCAAAACTAATATGTCAAGGCCTATAGCTTTTTCTAGTCCAATTCGCCTGATTGCACAGCAAGTTATCAAGCTCACCAATCTAGGACAATATCCGGGCGGTGGATCCGCATTCATGATCAGCCACGACGTGTCAGGCTCTGCTGCTCATTTTGAAGCCACAACCAACTGGACGTTCGTTCAACTGCAAGACCGAGTCATCCTCCTATTCTTGCCTTTGATGCCAAGTGCGTTTGACAGCCTCCATGCTGACTGACCAGGAGATCCTCTCACACCAATCTCAGCTGGGAAAAGCCATGTGTGCCAACCTTGCATGCCTCTCCTGCTCAATATGCCCTGTATACTTGGCATTTTCCGGCTCAAACGCCTACTCACATCTAGACTCTCAGGGCACTGTCAGCTCCACCATCACCAGTTCCCCCCCCCCCCCCCCCCCCCCCCCCCCCCCCCCCACCCACCCTCTTCAGATTACAAGTCTGGCTTCAGGAAAGGATCAGCTGGAGAATAAAATTGCTAGAGTATAAGCAAAGAGATAACGGAAGGACGACGGATTACAGTCAAAACGTACCCTAGCCAAAACGTACCCCTAATTTTTGAGTCAAAACGTACCTATGGAGAAGTCAAAACGTACCAATAAAAAAGTGAAAACGTACATATGAAAATGGTGTGTAATTCATTAGTTTGTTAATTATAATTTTAAAATACACTTCAGGTGAGTTATATTTAGGTTAAAAATGTGTGTTTGCCGAAATAGCGCTAATTATTAAAAGTTGATTGTATTGATAATTGTATTTATAATTAATTAATTAGTTTGCTTATTTTATTATTTATATATGAGTTATATTTAGGTTAAAAACATGTGTGTTTGCAGAGATAGCGGATCCATTATAAATAATGCATTTGATGCAATTGATGCAATTGCTACACCAAACTCAATTCATCCAGGGAGTACGTTATAACGTACTCCCTGATTCATCTGATCGCAAATAGCATCGGTCAGTGAGATAAAACAAACAAAAAACTCTGTGCAGTACTCATATCTACAAGTACATTATGCGAGCAATTTTAAATAAAAAATCAATATAAGTAACATAATTTTCGAATCATAATCAAAAAAACATGCAAGCAATGTATTTATTCATTAAAACATCAATATGTAACTTTAATTTATATATTGTACGTTTTGGCTTCTGTAAGGTACGTTTTGACTTTTGTTTGGGTACGTTTTGACTTTTGTTTGGGTACGTTTTGACTAGGTACGTTTTGGTTAGGGTACGTTTTGACCGGATCCCAGGACGACGACCGACAACGTGACATCTCATAAAACGTGCATGGCCCTGGCTTTCTGGCAGTAGAGCTAAAATGTGCCGAAGGCGGATTTTAAAGAAAAAGCAAATGGTTTTCATCCATCAGAGCAATTCCATCTTGACGTATATGTGTTGTTGCATTGTAATCATGGTACATCACTGCATGTGATGTATTAGAGATAACAACAAGCATATCCTGCAAGTGCTGACATAAGATATTATTAATTAATATAACATGAAGATTCATCAGAGATAACAAACATAATATTATTGTTTGGTAACCTGACTATTGATAGGGGGCGCTTGACTCAGCCAAAGTGCTTTTTTTACTTTCCAGACCAAATACATCTCGTAGCTAAATAAGCTGTATATCAGTGAAACAGACATTTTTAGTGGTAAATAAAAATACCTTACTTTTCAAAATTGGTTGAGAAATAAAAATGTCATGCCCGAAAGCTGTTTTTGTTGGGCATTTTCAATGAAAAAATTCTGCTGCATGAAAAATATCTTTTATAGAATTTTATCCGAAAACGGTTTTAAATCGTTGGATATTCGTGAATTAAGACAACCTGAAAGTTTTATAGCAACCAATGAAGGCTAACTGAAGTTATATGATTTTTTTTTTAATTTTCTGCTGTCCCACGAACAAGGAATTTACATGGGAAAAGTCTCATCAAAAGATCATTTGCGCTGTAAAAAATTTATTTCTCAACCGATTTTCAAAACTAAGGTATTTTTCTTTATCACTAAAATACGGGTTCTACTGATATAAAATTGATGTATGTAATATTTAAATTGCTCAAGCTACTGCAGAAAAACCTTTGGCTGAAACAAGCGCTCCAAACAATAGTCATTATGCAACGGAAGTTGGGATCGGTGCAATATTAAATATACAAATACCTGCCCTTTTTAATACTGAATATATATTAATATTGCACACGAATGCATTTATACGATACGCCGATGAAAAAAGGGGGAGAATACGAATCGTAAATCTTATTCTCCCCCTTTTTTCATATGGCTCAGACACATTTTTTCGGCGTAGTCGTATAAATGCATTCCGTGTTTGTTGTTACAGACGCGTCGTATTAAAGCTACACACGTTATACTTAAATCGCATGCCACTTTGTTGGTATGTCTTTTTCTGTACTTTTATGTCGATCAGCTCATGGCGAAATCTGGTATTTAAGTGATCACATTTAAAGCACGATTCTATTAACTTTATACACATTGAGCTGTGCACATCGTAATTGTGCACAGGTAGCATTACAATTTACAGGGATGAAAGGTTTGCCATTCTCGGTATTCGAACACATGACTTTCTAATTTACAGTTAGTCGTTCTAACCACTGAACTATAGGGACCTATTGAGGACCTGGTATATTTAGTACCATTTATAACGATGCAAAACAACTTAACATATTTGAACACTCACCACAAGATATAGCAGTATATAGTCCATCCTTTCGCACATGTAATTAAATACTATATGTTATCTAATTGAAACATGGATTCCCCCTCGAAACAACTTATCTCGATTTGTATTTAGCAACAATGTGCGCGCTAGTCATGGCTAATGCCTATTTAGTGTTAAAAAACACATATTAGTGGTCAAGAGGGTATACACCGTCAGGTGTTGAAGAACAAATAAAAGCGGGATGTTCCTTGTTCAAATCCCGTTCTGGGCAAATGCTTTTATTTTTTTCATGAAATAAAAATGCATTGTTTTACGCATCGATATTTGGAAGATTGTCGAATTAATCCCTGACTCATTCATATTCATGAGCTAGTAAGTAAGTGTAAGTATAGGGCGATACATTGCAGTCCCGTTCTGGGCACAAACTTTTCAAAAAGTATTCGAATATATTCCAATGCCGTATGTTTATTTATCGATGTCACCTGTACGAAGGCTAGATAAAAAATATTATTATTTTAGGCATCGATTTTTGGATGTTCGTCGAATTAAAAATTTGACTCAGTCATATTTAGGAGTTAATACTAGTGTACGTATAGTGCCACATATTGCAGTTAAATTGTAGAAGACTGATTTGTCAAATATGCCTCTTTCAACCAAACAACGTTTTACTGTGCTTAATTTGTTGCGTTCACTTATTCTAGAACATAACTGAAACGGTAACATATCGTTTCGTACCTGATAAATACAACTTATTTTTCAATAACATGTTAAGTGGAATGTATCATTGTACTGGAAAAAAGCTTAATTATTGAGAGTTCTGAAAAACTTGGAAGATGTCGAAAGAATTATTAAAATCGGACAATTACCAAAAGGTATGTCTATTTGAAGTTTGTTCAAGGAAACCGTCAGTTTGAGAACTATGACGTTACAGTTCTAAATTATCATATATGGAATATTTATAAATATCATAATTTACTCATTTATATCAAAGAAAATAATCGCAACAGCTGTATGAAAAAAAGGTATACTAATGTGTAATAATATACTTAATGATTATTTAAAGATTCTACATTCATTTGCAGTGAATTTCTTTGCTTTAAATGATATTTATCAAAATGCCAAATTTGACAAATTAGAACCTGACGTCATAGTTCTAAAAATGGCGGCTTCCATTAACAAAGTTCAAATGGTCATATCTTCGTTGCTTATCATGCGATTTTTATTATTGTTTTATCATTTTCCAAGTTTTTCAGAACTCTCATTAATAATTGTTTTTATTTCCAGCACACTGCTATATTTCATTTAAAGATGAATGGCCACCCTTTTTGTAGTATTATAAATTAACACATTTAACTCTTCAACATCATATGAACATTTCTTGATAGTCCCGGAGAGAAACATATATTTAAAACCTAAGTTGTATGTACAAATAAGTATTATTTGCAAGATGTAGATAATACTTTTACCACTGCGTGACAGCACGGGGTATGAGGTGTATGAATTGTATAGCTGCACAACTATTGCCAGATAATTGATACATACATTTACCTGTGGATTAATTTGCCCGTTCAAAGTTTCCTACGTCATCAAATAAAATCTTATTTTCTCTTTTCACAGATATTGCAATGTGTGAATTGTGAATATCTATTGTTGTGTATTGATTTCGATTTGAACAAGAGCATCAAGAATTGCAGTGCAATCCATAGTCCCCCACCGGCCCAGACAAACATTTGCCAGACATTTTCTATGATGGAGGTCAAAGGTCAAGGTCACAATGACCTTATTTTGGTACGCGACAAACCGCTATCCCAAGATGTATTCACATACCAAGTTTGGTATCTCTAAGTGTTATAGTATTAAAAATACGGTTCGGACAAGCATTTTCTATGACAGAAGTCACAGGTCAAGGTCAATGTCACAGTGACCTTATTTTTGGTAGGCGAAACACCGCTATCCCAAGATGTATTCACATACCAAGTTTGATATCTCTAAGTGTTATAGTATTGAAAATACAGTTCGGACAAGCATTTTCTATGACAGAGGGTCAAGGTCACAATGATCTTATTTTGGTACTCGACACATCGCTATCCCAAGATGTATTTACATACCAAGTTTGGTATCTCTAAGTGTTATAGCATTGGAAATACGTTCCGGAGAAGCATTTTCTATGACAGAGGGTCAAAGTCACAATGATCTTATTTTGGTACGCGACACATCGCTATCCGAAGATGTATTCACATACCAAGTTTGGTATCTCTAAGTGTTATAGCATTGAAAATACGGTCCGGAGAAGCATTTTTTATGACAGAGGTCACAGGTCAAGGTCAATGTCACAGTGACATTATTTTGGTACGCGACACACCGCTATCCCAAGATGTATCCACGTCCCAAGTTTGGTGTCTCTTAAGTGTTATAGTATTGAAAAAACGGTGCGGACAAGCATTTTTATGACAGAGGTCACAAGTCAAGGTCAAGGTCACAGTGACCTTTTTTTGGTACGCGACACGTACAGAATTGTCTTTGTTGGATATCGTCTTCACTGGCGTGTCCTGCGTGTGGTGGCCGCCCATGTTTGACCGGACTACTCTCCCCGCCATAATTCCAAGCGCCAAACACGGGAGATGATTCTAGTATCGATATCGACAGTTCGGTAACCCGGATTAGCACTAACGGAAATTGACGAGGCTGTTCCCGACATATTCTTGCCCACCCCGAACAGCCGCGTTAATTTCCGTAAATGTCACGGAAATAGTTTCAGCAGTATATTTGCGAGCGTAAGGAAATGGATAAATATAAGCCTATAGCAAGTATTTATCACTTTTCTTCAAGAGCTAAAATAAAACTGATATTCTAAGTTCCTAACCAATGAATTTATTCATCGTGTCACTGTTTTGAATGCCATAATTTACCTGAAAAATAATGAAAACAACAGCTCACGTCTACTGCGTTCGAAATATAAATGGAGTTCTTTGTGTCAAGGGCAGTAACTTTAGCGAAAATCGTGTTTGGCATTTATGTAAATGTATCTTGACAATAAACGCTCATTTGATAATGTATTGCGTTCCTAAATTAACAAGTATTGAATCATATGAAGTTTAAATAGTCAATGTTATGACTCTTTAAGTCAAGTATTATTTAACTGTTTTACATGTTCACATTTTCTATCTTTTAAAATGAGGAGGGTCAAGGGAGTGTCTCATAACAGGATTACAGCAAATCGAATTTGATGATAACAGACAACCACGATTAAAAAAAAAAGGTAACAATAAATAAAAATTTTACCATACGTGGGTAGGGGTGGGGAACAACATTTTACTCGTCACTCGATACCGATTGTGGATAACAGATAACAGTATATACATATGCTCAATAACAGATGAAATACATTTCGCCACAACAGATAACGTTAAATTAACCAATTACAGGTATTATTATTTCACAATTATAGAAGGAAAAATATAAATAAATTATGTCCAGAAAATAATATGTCTGCTTTCTTTTGTTTGTCATTGTTTCTGACAACTTTAAAAAAAACTTTGATCCGTATTCATAAGGCTTCTGAGCATTGTCTTAAGAAAAAACGTATCAATTTCTTAAACACCTTTTTCTCTCATTTCAAGACATGTTCTTTATAGTTGTAATAATGCCCAGAGCTAAATATTTATCTTAAAATAGATGCTATATATAGTGGCACTGAGAGTTTAATAAGGATATTTGAAAATATGCAAACATCTGAAGTTTTGACTGAAGTAATATGTTCTATTTAAGTAACTTGTTGCTTTATTATAACGGGCCCTAGGCATTAATAATCTACAAGAGAATGCTGGTAATTCGTCTTAAAATAGATTACTTAAAAAAACGAAGTGGATTCTCTGATGTACCGTTGGTGAGAAAAAGGCGGTGTATTTGTCTGTGGTGCACCATGGATTCAACAGAGAGGAAAGCAACCATGTAAACCAAATCATCCAAACGTATATAAAAAATATAAAACGTATACTGTTCATATGGAAAACAATAGACTGTACTGTTTTTTTTGTTGTCAAAGGTTTTATGCATTCGTACTCAACCATTAATTTCCCAAACATAATGTTGAAAAATTAAAGTATTATTTGCAAAATATTAAAATACTGGCTAAAAACCTACCGCCATTAGTTTTTGTAAGACTCAGTATTGCCGTGTGTTTAAAATGTACTGTAAGGGTATATGTTCATCCTTAAACTGGCATTGTTTATATCAAATTGTATTAAAAGAATGCAATACAAATGTAACATGTTTTGTGTTTTGTTTTTTGCTTTTAGATGTTCTTTTTTCAATACAGGGACCTCTATTGATTCACCCTCAATGTACACGCACACACACACACACACACACACACACACACACACATCATATTGGGTATCTCGAACATCAATTTGCTCAATAACTTCCCAATTTCAGGACCAAATATTGATTATGTATGGTTTGGTAAAGGATATCTACAACATCTAAGCAATTACAAGTGACCCTAAACGCTTTATGTTAAACACTATTGTATTCTCAAATATACATAATTATAATGATTGTAGTCTATAGACAACAGCTATAAATCAATTTATGTACAATTTAACAAACAATTTGAAAATGTGATTCGAAAAATAGCTTAAACCTCAAATCCAATATTTTCCGACAATTGCTTAATTTGTGATGTCATAAACCATTGATAACGCATCGGTGGGAACCTGACGGAAGCTGGCTACTGTTGTATAAGTATGCGTCTCATGGTTCATAAATATTTAACAGGTTGACAGATACCATGTATTCCGGACGGTTAAGTATCGGAACGGCAGTCCGAAATTCCCGGGTTCAAGCCTCGGCCCGGTTCTGCTACACATTATTCTAGCCCTGTGGCATTTGGCGATTCAGTCTAACTAGATAAACTCAGATTTTCGTACCACGCGATTCTCTGTCTTTGGATATTTGGGGATGAGGTGAATATATCACCCGGACTTTATTAATATACGTATATTTCTACACTCTGATGTCATGGTTCAGATATCTAACAGGTAGACCAGTACCTGGTTACATACGTACATATAGCACACAATATCAGACTGTGCTCGCGCTATAGTTTAACCTATTTCATAATAATAACAAACATGACCGTTATTGCTTTCAAATCTACAATAGTGTGCTCAATATCATGTACTAAAGCACTATTTCGCATGGCAAGCTATACAACCCAATCATGAAAACTCGGCCAATCCCGTCATTCTTCGGGCTCATGCATATCATTTGAAGAAGTAAGCGAGATGTTGCGAATGGCTTCAACCACGACGAAAGATATAGCAGCGTTGTGGTTCTAATGTTTTCCACACTACAAATCGACAATGAAAATTAGCATGGCAGTTTCAATTAAAGTGAGGATTGTCCCACTTATGAAGTATACCGAACCGGAAACGGGGAAGAAATGGGGAAAATATTTGTTCAGTACTCAGTTTGCACGAGTCTTCATGTGTGTCACTAAGCAAGGGAAAATCGGAAGTATTGTTAAATAAATAATATATATGGCTAACCTTAATTTCCGTTAATTATTTCATTTAATTATTTAACTGCATTTGGAATACATTATATAATTATTCTGTTGAAGTTTTGGAAACAAGGCTAGCGCGTACTCGTCTTTGGCTGCGAACAGCTCTGTAAAATACCACGGCGTGTCACAAAATGTCACGGGTAGAGCGTATTGGTCGTACATAGCCCTTGTAAGCACCTGTTAGTTACACCGTAATTAATTGTTTAGTTGAACCAAATTCACAATGTTCATGATATATTCAGGTAACACGGAAAACCGTGCACATTTTAAGTGGCCGCCAGAGGGCGTCCGGAAGGGCCGTTTAATAAGTTTAGTTTTGTGCTAATGCATGTAAAAGTATGGGTCTATCTCCTTAAACGGCAAAATTGTGTAAGGGTCCTTTCGTGTAGATTTTAATACTGCGAATTTAGCCACGTATGTCACGGAATGAACGGGGGAAATAATGGTTTGGGCGTAACGTTTGCTACATACAATCCATTGTCTTCTAGTTATGGCCGGGATTGCTTGATAGTTGCTTTGTTTGGAGCAGGAGTTGGACGGCGAAATTCACAGGCAATATGTGCCTAAGCCATCCAGGTTTGGATATAAGCCATCCAGGGTTGGATATAAGCCTTCCGGAGTGGAGCTAAGCTTCCACGCATAACGTTAAGAGCGGTGGAGACGGTCCCCGTACCTGCGCAACATGGCCAGGTTCTAGTAGCGACAACCACCGGGACACGAGGTGGGCCCTAACAGTCCTCACTGGAGGAACATCATCCACAACCTCAGTGGAGGTTAATCATCATACATATCGCGTCATCAACCCTTATAGAAGGCATTTGATGACAATCACTCATTGGATTCGCGCATCATCATCTTCATGAGCTCTCGCGCATCACAGTTATCGCGCTAGATCATAGATCAACATTGTTATAACTTTAACAACACTTTAGTTTCGTATATAATCAGGCGACACATTCAGTATTTGTTACAATACTAAGAACGTCTTAAACGTTCATGAGAACATTCTTTTCATATTTCATCTGTGTATTCGCTTGTTTTTTCAGATACTTGTATATATATATTTATCATATTTTAAAAGTTGCATTAAACTTATGTAAATGCATTCACCGTCATTGATTCTTTCCTGAGTTAGCCCCAACCACTAGGGTCATCCTGCGACACGGCGTAATACGAGTTTTTTGAGAAACTCATTCGTCCTAGGTCAAGCCCAGTAATCGACGTCATCAGCAGGTGCACGAGATGATCATCCGTAACGAAGATTTGTCTCGACTCGGTGGGTAAACACATGCATTTCAGCTCTAAGTCTCAGTCCATAAAAATATAATTGTGCCTAAAGTATGCCAATCAATGGTAAAAAGACTCGGTTGATATTCACTCCTGCTAATACTAAGCGGATTGAGAGCAGAATCAAAGAAAGTTATTTTAGCGAGATGATTCTCAGCGGAGTTTTTTCATTTTTTTTTTTTTGGCTTTATAATGTCATGTATTGATCTTTCGCGCATACTAATAACAGATACGTGATATATAACATAGGCAGTAGTCATTTAGATCATGGAAATATGGGTTTCGACATAGATATGGCGAATTTAAAAAAAAAATCTCCGCGAACTTGGCGTCGAGACGATACTCCGCGTAGTCACATTTTACACTTTGGACTGAGAATTAGAGCTGAAATGCGTGTGTTTACCCACCGAGTCGAGACAAATCTTCGTTACGGATGATCATCTCGTGCACCTGCTGATGACGGCGATTACTGGGCTTGCAGGTTCAATCTCACTGACAGTGGAGATAATTTATGTGACTATAGTACAGAACGTGCTTTTATTTGTGACACTCCTATACTTGGAGCCTATGGGAATTGATCTAGATGTAGAAAATCTATCTTCCCCTATAACCAGCCCATAAATACAGAATGGAATTAGTTTTAAAAGGCTTGAAGCGTTTACGTGCATCTAAATAACTCAAACAATATTGACAAACATATAGAAAATATTATGTCAGTGCCTTTTACTATCAAGTTTATTAGGCGAGGCTTAGAAAACGAAGAATAGCCGAGCCATTCAGCCTTTCTTCGTTTCGTGTCGAGCCTAATCAACTTCATAATAAAAGGCACTGACATAATATTCTGTTTATCATGTAGATTATCCACATTTTCTGTACGATTTACTATTATTATCTATTTTGCAGAATGTTACGCTTATCGAGGACACCGCCATGTTGTTGTTTGTTTGTTTTATGACGTCATATAACGTCACGTACTTGACGTCAGATAACATTACGTACAATAAACGCCGAGGGATTCCGCATTGATTTGCTTTATTGGTCAGTGCCTAATAAATCAAAATGTATTAGGTCACCCCTTTATTAGGCAGAATAGTGCATATCTGCATGATAACTGCATGATAAAAAGAAATAGACGGAAAATATAATTTCCGCCTATGCTACGCTCTGGGCAATGGTTCGCATTCAATATCTCTTTATGGAGAAAAGTACTTTTCTTCACACTATAAAAACTGTAATCCGATTTATAAATGGTATTTTATATATTAAGGTTCGATACGTGCAACAAATAAACCGTTTCTATTCAGCAAATCATCTTATTATTGTGTTCTGTCTAGTAGCATGTATCACATACTTGCCTATAAATATGTTGTTTTTGAATATACGACATGACATAGACCTAGCCAGTCATATCAATCAGGATTAAGTTGCCGGGCAATAAAGCTTTATCATAAGGGTGAAATAAAGGGTAAAAAATGTAATATCACGGAAATAACCGAATGTTCATCTCGATTCTTTTACCGGAGAGACAGGCAAATTACGAGTGTATACGATTTGTCACGCGTATGGTTTGTCGTCTGCGTTTTATGTGTTGCTTTCATCCTGTTTTCGTGCCAAAGTATTGGCTATTGAATCATTATCCACTTATGACCATTCAATTTCTTTGTTAGACAATTTCAAAGTCAATGGCATTTATATTAAAAATCAAGTTTCGGGGGGAAATAAATGTTGTGCATCACTTACGCGACAGACATGAACTCATCAGAATGGACTAGATCTATTACTAACAGTAAGTGTTTCTCTCTAGAAAACAGCGTAGTAAGTTATCTGAAGTTGGCAGTTCAACAAAGTCATTGCTAAAGCTCTCGGGCTGATATGGCGTCTCAGGCCTGATATAGGATGTGATATGAAAATATTCATTTATTATTCTTTATGTATCAGTTACCCGAAATTGGCGCGACAGTTTCGATTGGTACCAACGTATCCGCATGCCGCATTCGAGGAGTATTTATCACGGAAATAATGTTTTGGTGACAGAAAAAGACAACAAAGGTGCTAGAAATGTTAATGATGGATCTTGAAGCACGAATACTCTTACGCATATCACGTACAATACTGAAATGTATTGGCTACGAGCCTGAAAAATATGGCGTACATGCATCTATCTGAATTTCAGAATGAATATCTACGTTTTCTTCATAACCCACTACAAATGGTGCTTAGTATATAACAGTGTGGGATTGACAGTTATTGTTTTGCTTCCAGGGTCGTAGCCTTCGACATTAATGCTTTAAAAAACAATACCAGCATGGAACATAGCGTACAAAGGCAATTCATGGCTGGATGACATTGGTTTTGGCTTGAAAATGAAAAACAATGCTAATTCTAATAATAATTTTAAATAATAGCGATCCGACCCCTGAGTAGACCCAATTCTTCTTAGCTGGGTGTGATTCAGCAGCACTTCCCATCAAATTATAAACAAGTTGTATACAATTATTTCTATGACATCCAATTACCTTTATCCAATATTTCAAAATATTGAAATACCGTTGGTTAGTTAGCTTAATCCTTCCAAGTTCTCAATACATAGAATCATTTTGTGTTGCGGTATTCTAAATATAGCATTGGCTTAACCTGAGCCGGAAGTGAAAGGTCGCAATAATCAAAACATGCCAGATAAATGCTTCAAAATACATTTTCAGAATCGTTAATGAATTAATAAATAACTTGTTTTTTTTTAAATGAGAGCATTTATTTTTACCAAATGTACTTTTTAAACTCAAAATCGGTAAATCTTTTACTGCGGTTACGGTTGTAAACAAATATGGCGCCTCCAATGGAAAGTTCTGTAGGGGAAACATGCTGAATTTTCCTTTTAGCACATTGGACTTGCACTTACCTTGAAAATAAGACACAACATTTTGAATTTGTAGGTTTTGTTTTACTTTTTATCTTCGGGGCTTGTATTGTGGCCTATGGGAACGCCGTTAGATAACTGCAACTTTTAACATGGGATACCTTTTTACAAAATAGGGTATGCACTCTTTCAATATTCAAAACCGAAGCAAATCCCCATACCTCAACAAACACACCCGCTTTATGAAAAAATATAGACTAGTTTTCTGCTCTGTAACTGTATAAACATGTTATAGGCATACAGGAAGTAAAATATATAATCCATAACTTTTTTGTGATAAAGGCATTTCTTGAGTATTTAAGGTCTGCTTTTATGGCTGAAATGACTTTATTGACTTGTTTGTGAGAGCTAAGAATCATTTGCATGGTTGTACGATGATCTTATTTATCAACTTGAAAGTTTTGAAAGTGGAAGTAGAGCACATGTAAGAGGTGCCGAATGAATGCAATTTGTTCACGGTGTCAACACAGATCAGAATTTTCTTTTCTTATATGCCACATGATCCCTACCTTTCTCAGCAGTTTTCTAGAGAGGAAGGTCTCATGTCCGAGAATATGTAAGTGAATCTTAGTTTGAACTTCATTTTGAAAAATGGCAAACTAGAAAGCTTGGAAAATATTGTACATGGCTCAATGGGATTTGTTTTACTTGCGGTACGCCTATAGGAATGGCCGTAGCAGTCCCCATTTAGAAGACATTTTTGGATGCGGTTTTGCTTATGCGTGTCGGTAGGCTGTACAATACTCAAATATCAATGAATTCTGAACCCCCCCCCCCCCCCCCCCCCCCCTCCCCCCCCCCCCGAAAAATGCTAGTTATTACCACTCACGGCAACCGCAGAATGCACCGCAGCTCTTCTGGTTACTGTTCAGACGTGTGTATACTGACGTATCTGATAATTGCATTGACATATTATCGGCACGTGTACGAATGCAAGTAGGCTATATCTTTGCGGTTAATTAGCCGTATTAACCTCAACTATTTCCTATGATTCATAGATAAGGTATCGTCTTAGAAGTTGAAGTTGCAGATATATTATCCGTGCCGTATGAGGCTATACTTTTCAAAAACAAAGCAAAGCAAAAAACACATACACACACACAAAACATAAAAAAGAGGGAAAAAGGAGAAAAAAAGAAACAAAACACACGCACACGCGCACGCACATACACACATACACACACACACACACACACAAACACACACAAACAAATTGTTCAACCTATTTCATTTACTACACTTTTATGGCAATATTATTGCGGTATCATAAACATGTTATTTATGAAAATGATCTTAACTGTGTATGACATCATCATCAATTGACCAATGAGTGATCACCATATTTGGATAGGGATGAAATCTGTGTTGATCGTCGATACTCAACTAACTGTTTGTAGTGAGAATTCTATTAATCGTTTTATTGTTTGTTTACAGCTATGTACCTTCTTTTGGTGTTGTCTTATTTCAAAACAAATTGTGGACACATTTAATTTAAACTATGTTAGTAGTGTTTACTCTACTTTTTGAACCAACCAGATGGCTCAGAATTTCAAATACTGGCTACATTTGTTTATGAAGGATTTAATACCATCGTTCTTCGTACAGTCCACACTCCATTGTGCCTAGCTATACCGGGATTCTCTGGTGGCTATATTCCTTAGACGCACGCGCGAGCACACACACACACACAGCGCTCTTCGCGGGTTAGAGCGTCACCTACATAGAGACTCTCGATAAACCTATGGTAAACACTAAGTCAGATAGAGTCTATGAAGAGTAATCTTCACAATAAAGAAACCGCGGTCGGTCGCTACGCTCACTCCTAATCGGTTTTAATGGTGAAGAACTCTCTACATAGCCTCTGTCCTATACGTAGAACGAATACTAATAGAATCACTAGAACAGAACAAAATAGCAGTTTATTTGACTTCTAGATATGTATTACGTCATGCAAGTTAAATACTATAGTATATAAAGCATCATCATGCCAGTGAACATGTATGCATGGATTATTTAAACAGTTATTAAATTAAAGAGTAACACACACGTACTTGCGTCAATTATTTAGTAATTGCTTTATTTCTATATTACACTCAATGACTTATAGTCAAATTTCGGAATAAAATGGGGAAAAAACCCCACAAAGTACACACACAAAAAATGTAGATTAGGTAAAGAGGAAGAGATTGCGGGAGGTATACAGTACTAGTTCTACCCAGGAAAAAATGGGTGGCCAGCCTCCATCACATAAAAATTGCCCGCCATATAATACCTAAAATGTGCGGCATTTATTCAATACTCATTGAATTTCACATAATAAATGCATATTTTAAGAACCTAGATTCACTGAACAGTTGGTTTAAAAATATTTTATTTCCAAATAGCTACAACAATACACAATATTTGTACACAAAAAACAAAATGATCAAATCTTATACAATTCATTAAATGGTTGTTTACATTAATTGAATACATTTCAACACACCTATTGAAAATATTAAAATACAATGGAATTCATCTACAATATCAAAGGAATTTCAAAATTGCAAGCTCTTCGTCCGTTGTCAAAACAACTCGTTTAAGTAATATTTCGCCATACTTAATAACCTATAAGTATCCTCGCGATCTACTGGAATGTATTGAATACAATATATAAAAGAAAAATAGTCTGAAATATTGAAATATTGAAATATTCATATCATTTTATTAATTTTGATTATAACAGCATGGAACGAGTCTTTTGTTGCAAATAAAATTTTGGATAAAAGATACCTTAAATGTAGTTGCTATTTATTTATCGTTCTCAAATGTAGTTGCTATACATGCAAATAATGAAAGATAATGTACTTAATTATATTTTAATTGTTAAATTGTTTTTAAGAAAGTGTGCTACACTCTATGATCCTTTAACGTTCTACGCGTATTTTTTAATTCTATACTCTGTAAAATAAGTTTTGGACCATGGCAGTGTTCGAACCCGTACACTGATCGCTGAACCTTGACATTCGACCATAACCCTTATTATCTCAGTTGATAATTCACAATAGATCAACAATCAACAACAATTATTGTTTACAATGAAAGTTTGCCAAAAAATAATAATCTTTTTATTGGTTACTCGAATGTGTCCGTAACTGTTACTTTTAATGGACTTTGCAACATTTTTTACAGACCCTTTGTGTGTTCGCGATATTTTTTAAAATCAAATCTTGTTTGGAATTTAATGTTTCTGATACCAAATTAACCGGGTAGGGTATAGACCTTGGTTACTAAAAAAAGATACTTAAATTCTGTCAACTAGTTTTATTTTTATATGACTTTATATACCCTGGTCCAAAACTTTTTTTACCAAGTATATATTGAAAACTGCTTGTGTGAGAACAACAAACAAGTTGATATCACTATACTTCGACTACACATCCACTCGCTAACTGTTGGACATTTACCTGCATCGTTTACATTACCATGGAATGTAAAACCTGTGGCAAATCTATTCAGGCGGATCTATCGTACTGCGATTATAACGGCACACCGCTGTGTTATCGTTGCAATCGAATATCGGCGAGCAAGTACAGTAATTTTGAATGAGGCTTCTTCGTCCATTTGCCGTCGGTTGTGATGGTGAGGACCTCGCACACCGGGCCCGGACTCGTTTTTCTCTTTACCTGCCCGGTGTCAGGTAATTGGACATGGACTGATACACTGTGGGCCGTCTTTACCCGCTGGGTGAGTTTTTTTCCTTTTTTATTATATAAATCTTATTATTTTAATATAAAAAATTACTTGAGGACATACATGTTACGATGAATATGAAATCATTATATTGCGTTCAGAACCGGAAAACAATTTGGTATGCAGTACAGTTTGTGTGAAGTTAATGAAAGAGCATTGATGTATTATAAAAACACGCATTTATTTCTTCTTTTAGTTGGTAAAACATTTATATATGCATTTGTGCTGTATTCTATTTTGCTAATTCCTTGTGTCATTAAATCCCGTCTTGCACCCCTCGAACCAGCTGATTTCTTCTTCGAAATCAGCTGATTTCTATTTGTATCTACATAATATATTAATTTATCAACATGATAACGGGCCGATCCGATAAAAGCAATCCTACAAACAAACCACATTCCATTATATAGAACAATGCAACTGCATACATGTGTACTCTACTGTGTATATTATGCACCTACTGTGTACATATATGCACTCTACTGTGTACATATGACGAGTGCATCCATTTTATAAAATCATCGGCAAAAGTTCCTATATCTCATAAATGGTTAGACGATGCGTTTAGTTTGTTCTGAGATAAGCTCTCTCAATGTCTTAATCGTATGAGATAAATATACTTTTTCCTTCAAATAATGCACATTACAATATAAAACAAAGGAATTTTTTACCAAGCCCATGCTGTCAAAACAAGGTTTGTTTGTATTGCTTATCGGATCGGCCCGTTACCATGTTGATAAATTAATATATCTGTAGATACAAATAGAAATCAGCTGATTTAGAAATATCTGTAGATACAAATAGAAATCAGCTGATTTCGAGGAGTGCAAGACGGGGTTTATAACACGAACATGAATGCATGCAAGACAGCTTTACTTGTTTCCTGATGCTGGGAGTAAATGCCGTCCAAGTGTTCAGCTATCGAACTATTGAATCTTTGTCTTGATCATCTTTGACGCTTGGTTGTAAACACAAACGTCTTGTCCCTTTGTGCAGAAAAAAGAAAAGAAACCGGAAACACGTATCTGTAATTATTATTTTTTTATGATGATATTTTCGACCATCCGGATTTAGTTCGTCGATATAATGATGAAGTGTTCCGCTTTATTTATGATATTATGATTTTAGTGTCTTTCTGTTATTCTGTATACCTTCGATAGAAGGTTTCTGTATCAGCCAATCAGAAACGATATCAGAATCTCGGCAAACTTCAAAATTTCTGTAGAAGAACTGTTCTAGAATTTTGTCTTGAAAACAAGCAAGCGTCGCAGATGATCTAGACTGATTTAATCTCAATTCTTATAATGAGAAACAACATTTATTATTACAAATACGTTTAGGTCAACAATATCTTTCAATGTGTTTTGTTGGTGTTTATTTTTGTAATGTATTGTTAAGACAACTTTATGGGTAGGCTTTTATTTTTGGCTTATTCGTTTTACGAAGTCTCCGTGGCTGAATGGTTAACGACTTTGCGTTGTAAACCTTCGCCTCTCATCGCTGCGGGTTCGAATTCCACGGGGAGCTCGACTTGTAAGTGAGGAAGTGTCGATTCTTACCGATTCTACCCGGATTCTACCCGGGAAAAGTGGGTGGTCTGCCTCCACCACAAACAAATCATATATAACCTTACATGTGTTGAAAATGACGAAAAACACCATACAAACAAACAAACAATCAAACAAAAAACGAACCATTAAGTCAGAAAAGTGCCGTAGGAGAAGGGGAAACAATAGAAATAAAAAAATGGAAAATATATGACATCTATTTTTTACCAACATCGCACCCCACACCCCCACCCTACCCCCATCACGCTCCCACCCAAACCTCCCCCAACCCCACCCACCCTGCGATAAAAGAGAGAAAATAATCGAGACTCGTTATTCATCATCGTTTTCGATATTCAAAACTAAGTGTAATGAATAACGAGTTTCGATTTTTTGTTTTCTTGATATTAAAAACTAAGTTGTTGAATACCGAATCTAGAGTTTTCTTGTTTTTCAATATTCAAAACATTTTTGTTGAATAACGAATCTAGGGTGTGTTTCTTTCGATATTCAAGACATACTTCGTCAATAACGAATCCGTTTTTTTTTTATTAAAACATATATTCAAATCATAGTTGGTGAATCTCGATTTTTTTTTTCGATATTCAGAACATAGTTGTTGAATAACCAGCCTCGATATTTTGTTTTTCGAGAGTTGTTCAATAACGAATCTTGATTATTTTTTTCGATGTTCCAAACGTATTTGTTGAATAACGAATCTCGATTTTTTGTTTTTCGATATTCCAAACATGAATCACGAATTTTTTGTTTTTCGATATTCAGTCTGAATTATCGAATAACGAATATCTAATATCACGCTAACTTCTGTCCGCTGTTGTTGAATAACGCATCTGGAGTTGTTTTGTTTTTCGATATTCAAACCATATTTGTTGGATAACGAATCTCGAGTGTTTTTCGAGTAACGAATATCGAATATTATGCTAACGATATATTTTCGATATTCAATTTGGGATTTTTCATTTTCATTGTTTTCCAAGATCTTGTGATTTCCTCAGACGTTAACAAAGGTTTTCCGCATTAACATATTGGCATAGTATATTATATAAAGTGGAGTCTTGGTGTGGAGTCTTGGAGTGGAGTGGAGTGAATAATTGGAGTGACCTTGGAGTCACATTTTGGAGTGGCCTTGGAGTCAAATATGGAGTAAATATATTTTGTAGTCAATTTTTGGACATGAAATTATTTATTAATTGATTATTTTTTTTTAAAATGCATGTGTCTATTAAGCTACCAAATTTTAACAACTAATCCCAAAGCTGCAAATCTAATTTTAACTTGGGCACTGTTATTACATGTTCTAAATGAAAAATCTATATTTGTGGAACAGTTAGGCTGACAGAGCTCTAAGTTTCCATAAACTTTAATGCTTTTTTGTTTTCAATCTCTGTGGTACAACTCATAGTCAGGTGTCTTCTGACAAGTATGTGTTAATTGGATTTGACAGACATATTGGAACTCTGTATACCACTGACACTGGATTTCAGATAATTTGACATCTGTAATGGCAGGCGAAAATTAAATCATAAGTGAGACTGGTCCTAATTGTCTTGCTGTGTATTCATTTTAGCACATGCTTAGACGTATCTCAGAAGAGATATAAAGATAATATGAAGGTTACATTGCACCATTGCGTTTGTGCTTCCGTGGTGTATAGTCAAATAGTGCCTAATAAAAATCGTTTCCCTGCCTTACTAGTGATACAAAATGCATACTTTTGATTGCTTTTTGTTATTATTACCTATAATTCAGCCAAACGATGCATTGTGAACATTGATTAGTGTTTGTTTGAGATATTTAATTATAATTGACATAGACAGTAAAGCGAAAGTAGAAATGAGGTAAATCTATCTGTGACGTGTCAAAATAGAACGTGACGTCATTCAACAGATTGGCTTGTTCTTACATGATACATGACCCCCTGTTTTTATTGCATTTTTATATTGGCGCACGCTCGATCGTTTGATTGATATGTGTTTTAAAATTTTCTACGGAGAAAAATACGCATTTTTTATCTCTTGATATACATTCGTCCTATATAAAACAAAGAAGGAAAATCAATGGTGCAATGTGACTTCAATAAAACAAGCATTTTACTGTTATCGGCCATTTACGCTGTCCGAACCCAAGACAATGTCTACTTTATATGTCAAAACAGCGGTATATTAACTGATTCGTATTGGGAGGGTGGTGGAAGCTTATTTTCGCATTATTATCCTAGAGTTTCTAATACGATCAGTTTATGATTCATTTTCCGATGAATTAAGTAAATAGGTGACCTTACATGAGTATTATTGTGTATTATGTGTTAATATGGTGTATTTTTGGTTTTATGCAAAACATTTATACTCAGTTACGAATGTAAGATTCTATATATCACAGAAGTAAATAAAATCTATCTAAGTCAATACAAATATCTGAATTTACACTCCAAAAATTGACTTCACAATATTCACTCTAAAAACTGACTCCAAAATGTTCACTCCAAATCTGGCTCCAAAGTCACTCCAAAATATGACTCCAACGTCATTCCAATTATTCACTCCACTCCACTACAAGACGCCACTGCATATAATATACTGTGCCTAACACATTACTAGTGTTTCTAGAACATTTTCTCCGTTATTGAAGAAGTTAGCAATTGCTGTTAAAAGTACACCCCCACCCCACCCCACCCCACCCAAAAAAAACACAACAACACCACACACACACACACATACACACACACACACGCACACACAAAACAAACACTGATATAAACCGTACGCCGTTACATAAGTAAATGGTCAAAACTAGTCTTTTTTCTATTCTCTGTTGTTATCTACTTGTCTATTTTTATATGCACAATCATTTTTGTACATGCACGATGAACTCTTATCACACGTTAGTTCCCAGTATCGCGCATGTTACTTATTAACTACTCTCGCCATTGCCAAACGTAAAAGTATATTTGGATACGTCCGCTGACCAGGGAGCGTAATTAACCACTAAGTGATATTCATAATAATTCCAGACATGGCACACTTACAGGCCATGGCACACTGACAGGCCATGGTACACTGACAGGCCATGGCACATTAATCGGTCATTGCGTTTTTATCACAGATCAGACTGACGCAATCTACAACACCACATAGTTGGCGATTAAAGCGATAAGGGAATGAATCAATGAATGTTGTTTTACAACTGGTTATATCAGGTTGGAATGAGGAGATGAGTAAAATATGGCAATATAAATAACAGAAATATAGATTAAAACGTATAATTTTGTTCAAATAAAAACACGATGGTCAGTTTCCAGCCCCAGTTGGTATATTAGCCATGCATGCATGGTAAACATGCAATAAGGCCAAGAAAAACCAGCAAAAAAACCAGGGGTGTTTCTGTTCCCGCCGGATGGGGACGTAAACCGGGCGGTCTCGTGTATCGGTCTATCCTCCGAGCACGTTAAAGAACCATAGAAATAAGAGTAGGGCAGGTTCCCGGATTCCTATGTATCCTCCCCCCTCTCTGGGGCGGCTCTAAATAACCTATACTGTGTTGATGAGCCGTTAAACAACATTCAGTTATGATCCCATGTCCACTACAAAGCGGACACTACTTGCACACTTTAAAAAACAAACAATTTTATTTCTTTGGCGGGTGCCCACAAATAAGGTCGGTCAGAAGACTTTTTATTTTTGTTTTGGCCTAAGGGACACATGGCAGTATTGATTTTTTAAAAACTCACGGCGTCCCGTCAGTTCCCTTTTTACATAACTTGCATTTGTTCAATCATTAAAATTAATTATTAGAATAGTTTAAAGCAAATTGTGTTTGCATATTACTAGCTGATTAGTAGAACCACAGACATAGTAATAAATTATTAGGTCTGTGGGTAGAACATACGAAAAAGGGAAAGTCAAACTTTTATTTTATTACATGTAATCAGTTTCAAAATGATACTGGATAAATAAATAAAAATGTGTATTTCAACACTTGATAAACACTTCAAGATTGCCATGTGCCCCTTTAGGTGTGTTCTCTCTTGGGGTAAAAACAACAACACAGCTTTTTGAAACAACAAAATGCAAAAAGGCTTACAAATGAAATTTTATGGGATTTGTAATCCTGCATTTTAGTTATTTAACGGTCATTGACATTGATAGTTTGCCAAATTTGGCGAACAATATATAGGAAACAAACCATTGTTTACAGTGTATTTGCATTCCTACAATACCCTTTCATAAATAAAACAAAAAACAACAATAAAAAAAAAAGAAAAGCATGATAAAATGCCACCAGTTTTAAAGGGACACCCGGCAATCTTGATTTTTAAAAACTCGTGTCGTGCCGTTATTTTTTTTTTTTTTTTACATAACTTGTATTTGTTCAATCATTAATATTAAAGAAACTATACCCCGACATACGCTCGTATAACGGCAAAATAACACTGCAAAACAGTTTATCAAAACTCTGTCCAGGTGTTCAGTCATATAATAATGTATATGCACCGATTTAAAGTATAGGTTTATTCACTGATTCTTGAAATACTCGTGATTGAATATGCGTAAAACGAATTATGAGTTGGTAGCTCTTAATTCGACGCGCGGCTCCAGTTATATGGTTTTGCATGGCTTGTTAAAGTCGTTAATATTATGTCGATAGAGTTTGGCTTCTCAAAATATGTAAGTTAACTAGACTCTATATGCAAGCAGGTTTTAAGTCAAAATGATACTAGATAAATGGTAAACACTTCAAGATTGCCACGTGTCCTTTTAAGAAACATATGGCGTAGGAGTGGGGCAGATACGGGTTCATTAGGGCCTAGTATTCACAATGTCAGTTTGAAAATATTTCGGTATACATATTGCGGTTTTCAATTTTTTTTAAAGGTTTCATTCTTACCAGAAAAAAGCGATGTTTAGTCAAGAGAAAACTGTGTGCAAGAAGACATCTTTTGATGCCTCGTTAGTATACGACTGCACATACACGCATATTAGGCCATTAGGCAGAATACAAATGTTCACTATTTTATTAGCCTGAAAAATCCTCTTTTGATTGCTTTTGTATGTTCAGAATCTGTTGTATGTAACGTTCCTTTGAGTATACATTGGCTCGTGTCTCTATGACGTCTCTGTGACCAGAAGTTCTGTATGAAAACGTCGAGTTACTTTACATTATCAGATCCAAACTTGAATATCTATGGCTCAATAGTATATGGATCGGTCTGTAAGTCCTGCTTATAAATGCTCGGTCCTATACATAATCAGGGACTACGACCGACCTTCATTGCCGAGCCGAAAAGCCTACGACCCAGTTTATTCCGGCATTTGCCGAACGATCACGGATAATATCGAGCAATCTCCGAGGTCGCCCAATCAAACGCTCATATAGACTGGTATCAGTCTATAAATTATACTATAAATAATAAAATTAGACAAATTAAAAAAAATAAAAATAATACTCTGCATAAAAATTGTTTATTTTATTTCAAGCTCTGTTTCTCTTCATGGCTGAATTGATAAATACAGGTTATAAGTGGAGATATTGGCCTCTTTCAGTGCTAAGGAAATTCTATAATAATAGTTAAAGGGGTTGTTGCACTATCCTGGAACTAGCTTCATTTAAAGGGGTTTTAAAAACCATGGAAAAAATTGAAAAAATTATCAAAATATCTTAAAAAATATAGGAGATATGACCTTTTGAAAATGTGCAAAAAGACTTCAATGGAGGCAGCCATCTTTGAATGATGACGTCATCGCGCCATTATCCATATATGGAAAATAGTTAATAAATCGTGTTTAAAGCAAATAAATGTATTAAATCATAAATACAAAGTGAAATATTGATACTGTATAGGCTCTTTTTACTATTTACATGTATTTACAGTGCTAGTCTATGCTTTAAATGATATGTATCAATATACAATAAATGGTAAAAAGGCGTGATGACGTCATCAATCCAAGATGGCTGCCTCTGTTTGAGAATTTTTGCAATTGTTTAAAGGATCATATCTCCTGTATTTGTTAAGATATTTTGATAATTCTTTCAACTTTTTCCATGGTGTTTAAAGCCCTTTTAAATGAAGCTAGTTCCAGAATAGTGCAACAACCCCTTTAAACGGTTATAACATTAAGGACTGATGCCAGTCTGCGTTGCCCAGTGTGAAATTAAAAACAATGCATAAATGTCGGACTATAACCTGACCGCATGGCAGATAATGTATTGTAGAAAAGCATACATTAAAGCGTATGTGTTGATACGATTCAAAACGCAATGAATATTTCTATCGTCACTCACGCACACATCATCATTACGTGGTCCGATTATTAACTTCCATACCCCATCCAACCCCTTCTCCAAGAAGCGAAAACGGGTTGGCTGGGATATGAAATAAGACCTTAATTTCGGCTTAAAAACTTTGCATATTGTAAAATTAAAACATTGAATAGGTAATTGTAAACAGGTTATCGCATTTTTTCAGTAAAAATGTTATTAAACATGTTTTATTGTCGAAATATCCGTTATAAAATACTGCTAATCTCATCGCTTAATGGAATTAAGGCGGGACCACGTAATGTGCTACAATGTAAACAATTCGAAACTCGTTCTTATAATCCGATCTAGTTTCCAAGGAATGAGTCAAGATGGTTTCTGTATAGAAGATCACTAGTATAATGATTGCGGTGTTTTAGCGATCAAATACTCATACATTAACTCAATATATGTAAACATTGAAACTGGTTAATTTGTGATTTTGATACTTCTGTGACTGTACCAGCTGATTAGTTCCTGAAGTTATGTGACTTTGCACCATGTGACTGAAATACCGAACAGTGTACGGAGATTTTCAAAGTACCGGTGAAATGGGTTATACGCTGAAACTAATGGATCATAGAGTTCTGTATTATGACATCATAAATCACATCTGCTTATCAAATACAACGTTTCATACTATGTTAATAGTTATGAACCTCATTTTTATCAAAAACCTTCAGTTGCGGCGAGCTGCGAAGTACAAAACAGTACAAAGTTCACACATTCCATCGTGGACTATGGAAACACCTTTATATAACGAACTATCATGATTTTTGTAATAAGAACAAGTCGGGTTATTTATAATCTTTCAAAGTAAATTATCAAAAAAATTCAAATGGAGTAATTTATAACATATCTATATATACGGGTGGGTCTAAAGATGGAGATACGGCAGGTGCTGATTGGGAAATAGTGTAGACAGCCGCCGGCCGAATAAGCCCTTCATCTTTTCAGGTAATTGACCACTCCTTAAACTACATTGAGGAATCTGATAATGTTATCGTTTCTGATTCCCTTTAATATATTCAAGCCGTGGGTAATATGAAACAAGATAGCCCAGTAATGCTACAACGTTTAGACATGAATGAGTTTCTAGCAATTATGCTATCCTGTTTTACTGTGTCCGCGCCGAGGCATAGTATATTATAAAGAGTGGAGTCATTGGAGTGACCTTGGAGTCACATTTTGGAGAGACCTTGGAGTCAAATTTGGAGTGAATATTTTGGAGTCAATTTTTGGAGTCTAAATTTGTGGTCTTATTTTTCCGTACAATTAATAACTTTTTAGAAACTAATACATTTAATTGAGTTACTTCATTTGCACATTCAATTATTTACTAATTGATTAAATTTCTTTAAAATGCATGTGTCTAGTAAGCTGCCCACTTTCAACATCCCTAATGTAAATAATGCGATTAATTAGGATAACAACTTTACACTCCAAGGGGTCGAACATGATGGGCTATCTCTGACCAGCAAGAGTATTAGATTACACAGATAACAGACATGGGTCAGTTTTATAAGGAAAAATAAATGTAAAAGAAATGTGTACACTAGGTTATGGTTTATTACACTTTAATTCTAGAAGATACAAATTAAGATACATGCAATGTTGTCTGAATTTTAACTGCTATTTATTTGATTCATAAGAAATACAAGGTATGTACATGTACACAATATAACGGAACTGTGTAACTCTCAAGAAATTAGCCATAATGCTGTATCTTATCTTAATCTGTTGAATGTTTAACACATTCTACAAATCGTTTTTTGATTTTTCAAGTTTTTGATTGAATGAAATAATATCTAGTATTTTGAGTAGATAATTCAATAAAATATATAAATTGCAATTAATCTACAAATACTGTAGAGTTCAATAAATACGATCATTAGGATAGACACATTATTCGTTTACTCTTACTGGCAAAATATCACTTTGGATGCCGTATTGCTTTTTAATACTAATATTTGATATTACATAATTTTTATACAAATGCGTAACATCACCTTTTGGAATCGGTTATATGAATGAATTAATGTATGAATGCACATAATACCTTATTATTATGTGAACTGTGTGGGTGTACTCTCAAGAAATGAGAGCCATAATGTTGATAAAACAATAGATTCTGCGAATCTATATCACCGATTCTGTGATATATTGTCATGTTTTCCTATTACATACATAGGTCGTCTTAGTTTAAGTCAGTTATTCTCATTACATTCAGTTCATGCAAACCCGGAGGCACTATTTATCCACGCGGAGGCATATAATTTAAATGCTGTTCGGCTGCCACTTGTGCTATTTTTAGATCAGAAAGCTATTTTTAGCTCAGAAATCTGGCCAGCCTTCAATTTTTGCCGCAACAAGTAATACGACGACCTATAAATCACATATAGGAATAGTTTGTAAGAAAAACAACCGAAGGAAGAGTATTAATAATAAAGATTCTCTGTATAATAATGTACATTCTATGCATAAGTTGATGTCACTATCAAAACAGGTTAATTGTGCGAAAGGATATTACTGCATTACAACACCCCAAGTTATTGGGAGTCAGGAAACCTAACTCCCACCCCCAATCCCCCCGCCCCCCACACCACCACCCTCCCCAAGTCAGATTAATAATAAAATATTGAATTAAAATTGAATTGATTAATAATGCACAGGCGAGGCTAACGGAAATGGCTTGCCAAAGGACACACATGAACCCACTGGCGCGCCTGTGGCGCTTTTGCAATTGGCTTGTACCGCCCCGCTAATTAGCTGGCAAAATCAATGGGGCGCGGGGCGAAAAGACGATTGATTGATTGATTGATTCTTTATTTCCTCCATAATATAAAATATACAGGAGAGTCAAAATAACATATATACACAGTGAATACACATACACAAAAACAAATAGACAGTACATGACGGTTAAGTTATATACAAGAACAAGAACAAATTTATACAAAGCAAACAAATATTTAAACTTGACAGTTTGACTTATTTAACATATGTACAAACGGACGGAGATTAACAGGAAATGTTCCTCCACTTAATAATGAAGTATATGTGTAGAAATTATTTTTATTCAAGTACTCTTGCCATAGATAATCCAAAGGCCGACATGTCTTGCCGAAACGAAACACAAGAACATACACTTCATGGATTCTTGGATTGACATAAGTTTCATATGTATTTGTTTTCAAACATGATCCTTAGAATTAAGATAAAAAGGATAGCATTTTTGAAGGTTCTAAATATTTCTTTTCAAAGATAGGTTACTGGCAAGCATATAGCAACAATTTGATTTGAGTTTTAAATCAATTATTAAATTTAAAATTCTATCTTGATATAATATTCAATACAAACATTTATTATGCAAAGTATTTGTAAATAAAACATAGTCTCATTAGTTCAAAGAAACTTAACATAATTTAAATAGGAGCCCTATATATACACAATATTTAAAGATTTCGTCATATGATGTAAGTATCTGAACGTGGTTTTAGAAATAGCAACCGTTTGTTTGTCCGACATGTTTAAAGACGGTAAACGGCGAGATTATCGTCTTTTCGACGCGCTAATGATCGTCTTTCAGCCCCGCGACCCGCTGATTAACGTCATTTCGCTCGGCGTCCCTTTCGGGCATACACTGAAACATGGCTTGGCCTAACTAGCCTGGCCTCATTGGCCTGGCCTAAAACTTGTTTACCTTAATTGTTATTGTTCCAGGTCATTGTCCTTAGTCAGGTCGATTGACCAACTTCACAATGAGGGGCATTCACAAAGGTCTAAACTTCAGATAACTATATTTGATTGCATTGAATTAGCATTGGTTATGATACGTCAATGCTTAACGTGTAGAAGGAAGGAACATAAACTTGTGCAAATGGGAATACAATAATGTATAAGGATGATATGAATAATAAAATAAATTAATGTTTGAAATTGATAATACGATTGAGTGGTTTATAAATGAATGGCAGGATATACAACAATATATTAATGCAATGATAATGATTCAATAAATAAGTTAAGGATATGTTGGTACAATATTTTTGGAAAGGTGAGATGGTGGATGTATGGTAAATAAAATTGAATAGGTAGTGGGCAAATGGATAGGTGGATGGATGGTTGAAAGGGTGAGTGGTTCCACTTTGGTAGGGTGGATGGGTTGCTGGATGGTAGGATGTGTAGTGTAATATACTCTATATAGTATTTGATTGCATATATTACCTAAGAGGTTGGTAATATATACTTTTCATTGTATATATAATGGGATTATATCATGGATATAATGATTGATGCATATAGATGGGCAGATAAAATGAACTTTAGTCAAATATTTATTAAGAGACCACTAATGGGACAAACAAATACAGGTGCATTTTCAATAAAAAAAACACACAATACACTTGGGAACTCAAATGGTGTATGGTCTAAGAGCATGTGGTATTTTAATAGAGGCAGTGTTCACATTCAAATGTGCTTTATAATTATGATAGCAACTGATATCAACGAATGTTGGTTGATATGATCTTTTTTTATTTCGCTTTGAATTTGTTTTCCCGAACCACATTGATTACGCGAAAACTATAAGAGCTATCAGGTCAAACCTTAGCATAGCTGTCCTTTTACCTCAACAATGGGCATTTTTATATTCTGACATTAAAAACTGAATTTCAAGGTTACCATATCTAAAATCTTTGAAAATGGTCCTTCGGTGACAATTTTCAAGGTGCACAACTCATTTTACAAAATTTGGTTAGTTTGGCCTTCATTGTTTAGTAATAAAAGTAAATTATGCGAACCATATTTAAAAATAAGATTAATGTGGGATTAATGACCTTTGTGTCTTATTTGAATAGATTTTCACATCACCAAGACACGTTGAAAAGTGGAAATAACCGTTGGTTTATGCAAAGTGTTGGTGGCAAATGTTAAACAGCACATGAAAGTTAGAATACTAGTCGACCTTAAAAACGAAGGTCAATATTAGATAGCTGTGATTTGCTTGAAGAGCCTTAAACAATGAAAATATTTAAGTGTTTAAAAGCGTGTCCTGTTGCTATCGTATTGCTTTACCATATAACTATTTGGCCGAATTATAATCACCTTGTAACTCTAAATGTAGTTCACAGTGATGGGACATTAATGGGTTCTGTCTGGTCAGATCAGGGTCAGATCCCTAGAATTGTAAACAAGTTACAATAATGAATGATTGCTGGGATCATCAAACCACTGTTAAATCAGAGTTCTTTATTATTCTAAAGCATGTACATTTAAACTTTATTTCAGAGTGATTTTGCATATGTTGTTTTCTTTCGAAAACTATGGAATCTTTAATTAAATAACTGTTTAGGGAAAAATGATATCATGTTATATTGATAGTAATGAGAGAAAAAAATGAGTTTTGTTTTGTCTATAAGATTCCATATTTCAAAACTATTTTAGAACATGGTCTGCCGCTCTGGTCTACCAATGGCACCACTGAGCCAATTTATGATTTTCAGTAAAATAATATTTTTCAACATTTACTTGTCTCTACCCTTGTTGGGAGCAACTGTTGATTATATGTCTATGCAAAACATTGTAACCTCTGGGGCGGGGCCAGGTTTAACCCCAGGGTCACCATTTGAACAAACTTGATAGAAGATCAAAAGCTAATGCTACATGTAATATATGAGAGCTATGTGCCTTGTGGTTTCAGAGAAAGTTGTAAGTTGGTACCGGTAAGTTGTTCAAAAAATCTGTTTTGTTGAACCTGGGAACTTCATTTGTACACTTTATATAGTCTTGGCGATCATTAATGAAGAAAAAATGTCAAAATATGTTCAGTGGTTCTTGATAATAAGCTGTTTTGACCATATATGGTAATGACGGCCATCTTGGATGTCGCATTGTCCTAATTCGTATAAATTTGACAGCAATGATCTCTAGAGAGATGTCTCTTTAAGCTACAGAGATGTCCCTTTAAACTAGAATAAGCCTCTTTAAACTAGAGAGATGTCTCTTTAAGCTACAGAGATGTCCCTTTAAACTAGAATATGCCTCTTTAAATTAGAGAGATGTCCCTTTAAGTTAGAGAGATGTCCTTTAAGCTAGAGAGATGACTCTTTAAACTAGAGAGATGTCTCTTTAAGCTAGAGAGATGTCCCTTTAAGCTAGAGAGATGTCCCTTTAAGCTAGGGAGATGTCTCTTTAAGCTAGAGAGATGTCTCTTTAAACTAGAGAGATGTCTCTTTAAGCTAGAGAGATGTCCTTTTGAGCTAGAGAGATGTCTCTTTAGATGACTCTTTAAACTAGAAAGATGTCTCTATAAGCTAGAGATATGTCCCTTTAAGCTAGAGAGATGTCCCGTTAAGCTAGCGAGATGACTCTTTAAACTAGAGATGTCTCTTTAAGCTAAAAACAACGACAACAAAAAAGGCATTTATTGAGGGGAAATCTTGATTTACTTTGCATTTATTAGCTGCATAAACTAGCATCATGGACTTTATAGGTATATGCTAACATACAATTGTACACTTTTTATGCAGATAAATACAGTACTTCTTGTGTGTATCAACTTTGCCGACAAGTGCATGGCCAATAATGACCACATACTGTGATAATTGCCCATTAATCTGCAACACTAGCATGCTTTCCTGTCACTCACATTTGATGGTTTAATAGACTGTTATACATGCATATAAGTATAATGCATTATAAAACAGAAGATGAGTATATAAGCAAATCCGCTTATATTTTCTTAAAAAAACTAAAATACGCATGTGCACATTTGTTGAAAAATAATAATTGATTCTAATAGTTTTAAGTTTCATGATTCAGAATGCAATAGCCAGCCATATGCAGGTTCATGGATAAACAGATATAATCTAGAAAAATAAAAAGAAACACAATTGTATGAGCCAATATATATATATATATATATATATATATATATATATGTATATGAACTGAATATGTTTGTATTGTGTTATAATTGTATTGTGTGGTTGCTTGTTCCTGAGGATTGCAACTTCATATGCATTTGGTTCTTGCGAACTTGTTCAAAGTTCAAAATATAAAACGCACTGTAATTATGCCAACAACAAAAGGAATATGTTTTAAATGCTATAATCATGTGATTGTTGCATTAAGCGCTTGAAGTTACTTGCTTAGAAATTATAATTGTTTCCATTATTTCATGTCAATTGTCTATTTCACATTAATAAAATCATGTTTCCATTACATCATATTATCATATGAAGACAAAAATGTGTTGCTTCAAATTGTCTATTTCACATTAATAAAAACATGTTTCCATTACATCATAAACTGGTTGCATTTTATCATATGAAGACAAAAATGTGTTGCTTCAACATGATAACTATCAAATTATTATTTCTGGATGACCCTCACAAGGTGTACAATTCCTAACATACTCCGTACAGCTGCATTGTCCCATGAGAGAGGTGCTAACCTTAACGTGAGCCACTGACCGTGTAGAAATAACATAAATGACCTTGAATAGCAAACATTAACCCCAGTTTTGAACCCATGACTCCTTGGCCTGACCTAAACTAGCCCCAAGGGACCAATTTATCTTAGGCCAGGCCAGGCCAGGCCAGGACAGGCTAATGAGGCCAAGCCATGTTTCAGTGCATGCCCAGAGAATATGCAAGTTTTACCTTTGAAGTGGTCAATGCCAGTTCAAGGTCTAGGGTTCAACGTTCAGTTCAACAGACATATCGTAACTGGCTTGAGTTTGTATTCTAATTACCAACGTTTGTAGGATTGGTATCCATAGGACATGTATAAATGATCATAATGAGCGAATATTAAAATATCATACTCTTAAAGCTTATTGATATAAATGGATATTTGAGCCCTACTGGTCAACGGTCATCTATTGGCCAAATGTCAGGCGTGCTAATGCTATAATTGTCCGCCATTGTCCATCCGTTAGAGGTTACATTGCACCATTGCGTTTGTGCTTCCGTGGTCAAATAGTGCCTAATAAAAAAACGTTTCCCTGCCTAACTAGTGATACAAAATGCATGCTTTTGATTGCTTTTTGTTATTATTACCTATAATTCATCCAAATGATGTATTGTAAACATTGATTAGTGTTTGTTTGAGATATTTAATTATAATTGACATAGACAGTAAAGCGAAAGTAGAAATGGGGTAAATCTATCTGTGACGTGTCAAAATAAAACGTGACGTCATTCAACAGATTGGCTTGTTCTTACATGATACATGACCCCCTGTTTTTATGCATTTTTATATTGGCGGACGCTCGATCGTTTGATTGATATGTGTTTTAAAATTTTCTACGAAGAAAAATGCGCATTTTTTGTCTTTTGACATACATTCGTCCTATATAAAACAAAGAAGGAAACTCAATGGTGCAATGTAACCTAGATTATTGCTGTAGGCGCGATAACTTTAGTACTTTACCTGGGCTCGTATTTATATTTAGCAACTTATGTACACAATATGACTTATACCTTTCGCCGCCAAATTACCAAATCTTCCGATAATATTTTATATTTAAAGTGGTATGGAAACCATTCTTACCCTATGGCAAATAGGGTAAGTCCTGACCATTCTGCACATAGTGTAGACTGCTTCACGACGCATGTCCCACCGTTTGATTCAAACAGCGTTAATTTTATTAACGGCTGTGTAGCAGTCTACACATAGTGTACATGTTGATCTGTGCCGATTCTGGTCGTTAAATCGGTAGTTTCGACTGTGGCGGCGAAAGTGTTAAGAGGACTGTCAACTATAGAGGATGAAACTCATTTTTCAGTCGACTGTGATTTTTACTCAGATTTGAGATATGATCTTTTTAATACTGCAAGCCAGTTAGATAACAGATTTTTAAATTGTTCGTTTATAGAAAAAATAACTTATTTGATGAACTGTGATTCTTTACAGTACAAGTTAGCAGACCTACTTCTTAAAATGTATAAAAGGCGAGTTTTGGCTTTATGAACTAATACTAATTTAACTGAATTACAATTTACTCATTATTTATATATAAATACACTAAATACACATATATGCTCTTTTAAATTCACTACTTATATATGTGTGAATATATGCGTGAATGAATATGCATAATATAGAGAGAGATAAGTATATATAATTTTAACATTTATACATATGATTTTGTGCAGTCATGGTTAATCAGCCTATCCAGATTTTTTTACTAGATATTTTAAGTAAGTACCGTATAAGTGTTTTACACATTTTGAGTAATTGTTTTACTTACTATAATATATATTAAATGTAGGTATTACACTAGTATATATATTCATTGTTAATACTCATTTATCTAGAGACAGTGTATATAATCAGTTGTTGTATTATATATTAACTCTGACTGACCAAAACTGTTCAGTTGTACTTATGATGATGGATTTTTGTAATGTATATACATTTATAGTGTAGATATAATGAGATTATTGATTTGAAATATGTGTTTTAAATGTCTCATAGGTCGTTATTACGGCCGGTATAAAAGTTTGTTTGTGTAATAATTGTATATGTTTGTAACTTTTATATGTGACACAATAATAAACTATTAAAGTCTAAAAAGTCTAAAGTCATGATACAGTCTTGAGGTGTAGCACACCCATTGCAAGACAGCTAGTGTCGACCTGGGGTATCGCATAATGGCGTAAATAAATAATTCTCATTTCTTTTTGTAAAAAAAAGCATTTTCATTAATTTAAAGTGCTATTTTTGGTTTATATCACATTGTTGATCTATTTGTTACATTTTTCAAGCATTGTCATGTTAAAATTGTGAGTTTTTAATTTATTTTGCTTATATGGAAATGAGTGTATGAATACAATATTATGGCATTTCAGTGTTTATGTTTTTAAAGGGACCATTCATTCATGAGACAAGTTCTTTCTTAGAAGATACAATGACCCCCATTTTTCTGTGGATATTTTGGCAGCATATGTGTCATTTGCGATGAGAATGTAAGTTATTCATTTCTAATTTGGGTCTAGATATGAATGACAACATGGCATTTAAATTTTAATTCACACAACTTAATGCAACAAAAGGCAGAGACTATACGGTACGGCTTTTACCCACAACCCTTACGAACCTTACCGGTGAGTGGGCTATTTAAACCTCTAACGGCGTTGCGGAAAAGAGTAACAAAAGTGTTCGTAACTGCCTAGAAAGCAAAGACCCAAATAACTCACTTCACGGTAAGTATTTTGCAGTTAGCCTTTTTTTTTTTAAAATATCTTTGAACAGACTGTCTCCGAAAAATCAATTTAAGCGTCAAAATAGTTTTTATCGGGGTACGAACGTGTTCTAACACCGGTGAGGGATACACTATGAATTTCTGATGTAATAATGCGACTGTCAACTTATTGCATTCTTGCATTTTCTGCATTTGTAACTTGTATATTACAACGTTGCTTTCTTGAAAAGTGGTGTGTATTTTTTTATTGTTTAGAAGTCTAATGAAAAGAAAACATTGCTGCGAATGTTTTAATCAATACATTAGGAAATTAAAAAATCTAGAATTGGAATAAGGCATATTGCAATTTGTCATAATGCAAGTTCAAAATGACACTTTTGACAATTTGAACAAAAGCACAAGGCATTTAGCGTTTAAGAAATTAGGAAATTACAAATCTAGAATTTAGAAATGGAATAAGGCATATTGCAATTTGTCATAATGCAAGTTCAAAATGACAAAACACAAGATTTGCTTATGGCGGATATCCCACTCTATAGAAAGCATAGTGGCGAACTGTAAAGGAGAGTATTGAGCTAAACACGCAGTGCGTTGCAAATGATAGGGTCATAACCTCTTTTGATAAACTTTCTAAATTCAATTTATAGGATGTGTGGCGCCCATTTATATTTCTACATTAATTGCATCTTTCTAAATCATTTTATATATTTGTTAATAGCTCAAAGCGAATGACCTTTGTATTTACCACTAATTTTGAAAATATTAAACCAGTCATATATATAGTTAAGAATATGGCAGAAGAACGAAGAACACTTGGGAGGTAACACATTTTATTTCGTTTAATTTAAAGAAACTAACTCGTCAAAATACCGACAAAATTACACTACAAAACCGTCCTTAAAATACGCGTGATTTATAGATTGGTTGATTGACCCGCGTAAGATGAATTATGCGTTGGTAACTCTTAAGTCGATGCTGCAGATTTGGGGTTTGGCTTGGTTGGTTAAAGCCGTTTATATTGTGTCTATGCAGTTTGGATTCTCAAAATATGCAAGTTATATACATGTATATACCTCGTCGTCAGTAGGTTTAGAAACGGTGTACATAATTTGTATAATTTGGCTGTTGTTGCCGGGATAGCTATTTTAATAATCTGCAACACGTTTTAAAGTCAAATAATAATCCGAGATGCTTATTTTAATCTGGATAAATACTTCAAGATTGTCACGTAACCTTTCTAAAACAAACAAATAAACAAACAAAAACATCCATGACATTTATAATTTGACTATTATTGACTCAAACTAGAGAGTATTGAGTTCAACTTGACACTTCAGTTGCAATGTATGTATACTGAACAAAAAAAAAGAAACTTCCGACTTTTTGCTGGTAGTTTTTTAAGGCGTATACAAGCTTAAAACAGCGTTTTAGTAAAACAATGTTTGATGTTTGTAAGCACACTTATATACTAAATATCCCATTAAACAGTTTAAAATTTGCCAATATGGACGATATGGAAATTTCAAAGGGAGGTAATTTGATGACTGTTGATAATCAAAAGCTGCCATCTACACAATCTGTGTTATGTTTTTTGGGTCATTTATTTGGTAAGGAACATAAGAGAATATTGCCTCGGACAAATTACGGTAATTTTCGTAGATTTAATTGTTCTGTGTGGCCAAAATGCATGTTTTAAGAAAAAGGGGGCTAACTCCCTTGTGTACCTAACTTTTGAAAGATATCTTTGTTTGGACTATTGTTGGCGGTCTGTCTAATTAGTCTTAACACATCATTACATTTTTTCTGTTTTGCTGTATAAACAATAGCGGACGTTTCTTTTTTTGTTCAGTATAGAACTGCAGTTACAATGTATACGTAAATATAGACGTGTCAAATAATAATGTTATCAGCAGATGACCGAATGAAATTGGCCTTTGAAGTTGCTGACCATTTACATACACACACTTACGGACTTAATTTCGGACAGTGGCGACTAACCTTCCAAGGGACCACTCACATGTAGGTAGCATGTAGGTGGCATGTTTATGTTGGCCGGATTACATTACGGAAGGTAGTGACCAGTTCAGACCACTCACCAACACGTAAGATGCTTGCTTAACTTTCCATGTAATGTTTTATAGGAATCTGAGGCAGTCTATCATGGAGGGTTTAGATAGAGCATCTTATCGATAAATCCCGATATATAGAGCGTATAGTAACCCCGATGGACTAGAGCGTATAGTTATAATTGGGTAGCTAATATAGAAACATTTATTTTTTGGTGCATTTTCTATTTAAAGTAAAATAAAAGCGTATGTAAATGGGTGGGGTAAGACGCAAAAGTCGGAGCTCTGCATTAAGATAGGTATAGTATTGAAATGTTATATGCTATAACTCTGTTAAAACTCGGTTTCTGTTAATTATGAATATAGAATGTTACATGTTGAATATTGGATATAATGTACTAAAGAACGTATCAATCATTAATAAACATAATGATGACATTGGTCTCAACATATCTTGTTTACATCCCTTTTAGAATGTAGAACGGAATGGTTCCTAGATCTAGGGGGAAAGCCTGGGATAACCTGTAATATACTACTATTGCAAGTTACCCTATGGCACCTCCTAATATATATGGTATCACAACGTTCCACTTCCTCACTGCAATCCTGACTCTATTGTGCCCATCTCTCTAAGACGTCTTATCGAGTTATGATTGTGGTGGAGGGACGTTAAACCTTAAGACGACACACACACAAACACACACACACACACACACACACTTCCTCATTGCTTTACATAACGCAGTATACATCGGGTACAGTCCTAAGAATGTGTACAGGTTCGAGTTTAGTAGAGAGAGAGAGAGAGAGAGAGAGAGAGAGAGAGAGAGAGAGAGGATGGAATTAAATAGTCGATGGAGAGTTTTAGGGGTGAGATAGGGTGAATAGGTTCAGAGAATGGAAAAATATATGGTCCAGAAATAATTCGAACATGTGTAGTGAAAGACTGTGGCACCGTTTTATCCACGGCATTTCCCTTATTACTTTTAGTAACCTTCATGGTTCCTATATATAGGGGAGAGCCTGGGATAACTTGAAAAATAGTATTCAGAAAAGTCATGCACTGTTGTATAAGCTGCTATTCGTTTCACTCAATCAAATTATTATTTTTAAAGAGACACACGGTAACCTTGAAGTGGTTTTCAAGAATTTAAAATGAGCCTGTTATTCTACCTTAGCTGTATTATTGGGGGCTTATTGTTGGCGCAATATAATAAACGATTTGTAATATGCAAAACAATTGTTTTGAACTATTTTCTATTTATATTGTAATGTTTGAAAAACTTTAACACTCTATTTATGTTGAAAAACTACATATCTTTCAAACAGGAACGTTCGAACTGTCAATCAAAACCCAGTCGAGTGTTTGTTAGGTTCTAATGATTCCCGGTACTATGCTGTTTAGGTCTCAGAAGGCCGCTACGGTAGCCAGATTGGACTGACGACGAGGAGCCTTAGTGGCCTATTCGTATACTGGTTGAATGGTGATTTACGAAATTTCCTGCACAGTTTAGGGTTTTATATGACGGTCAATTATTTACCAAGTGACGTCATGTAACGTGGCGCTTCCAACGGATAAAATATACGCGGGGAATTAATGGAACAGATGTATTTTATCGTAGAATAACATACAGCGGTCTCTCTTCTCTCTTCTTTGTGTATATGAAAGACTGCGGAGGTCGTGTTAGAATAATGATTAAAACAACGGGACACATCGAGTTTTAACAAAATCAAGATTGCGGTGTGTCGCTTTAAGAGTTTTTACTTATTAATTACATAGCTATTTTTACTGGTACTCACACTTTATGCACGTGCCTATGACTAAGCACGTTACACACTACGCACGTGTTTAATATTGTATATAAATAATATCAATAAATGCGCTCACAGAAATAGCAAGTGCAACATTGATGAAACTAGTAGGGGTTATTAGAATAATAATATTCTTTTTTTAGATTGGACCGTGATTTTACTTTTTGATGATTTGGCATTTAAGTCTATTTCAAAAGTGTTAACGTCAACTGATCAACAATCGATATAGGTTCGACCATATAACCATTATGGTATATGGGTAAAAGAAAACAATTGTAAAGCTATCATAATAGTTTAATGTCAAGTAGGCTACATTCAGGTTGCCAAATTCGCTTTTGAAAGGGTTTCAGGTACTTGCAGTTGTTACAGTCAACACAGTTTTTAAGTTCGCTCTGCAACTGGGTTGTCAAGTACAGTCTGTTGTTAAAGAGAATGTAGCGACACAATCAAACACGCGCTATTATTGAGAGTTCCGAAAAACTTGAAAATGAGTGAAAGAATTACCAAAATTGGATATATGACCATTTGAAGATTGTTCTAAAACGAATATGGGAGCCACCATTTTGAGAACTATGACGTCATAGTTCCAAATTACCATATATGGAATACTGATAAAAGTAATTTAAAGCAAAGAGATTCTCTGCAAATGAATGCAAAGTCCTTTACTGGTCATATAAAGCATTATTCTTCTTTGTTTATCATCCGATTTTGATAATTCTTTCACCATTTCCCAAGTTTTTCAGAGCTCACAATAATAACGATTATTTGGCTGTGTCGCTACATTACCTTTAAATCAACATCTCAATTATTAAAATCAACAATGTTGCCAAAAACAGTATTTTGTTAAATCAACAATTCCCCAACCACTCATTTGTAAAATCAACAGAATTACTCCCCACCACTCAGTTGTAAAACCAACAACATAGCCAAATACATTACGTTGTTAAATCAACATGGTACCCACCATTCAGGTGTAAAATCAACAACAGAATAACCAAATACATTATGTTGTCAAATCAACATGGTACCCACCACTCAGGTGTTAAATCAACAGAATAACCAAATATATTATGTTGTCAAATCAACATGGTACCCACCACTCAGGTGTAAAATCAACAGAATAACCAAATACATTATGTTGTCAAATCAACATGGTACCCACCACTCAGGTGTAAAATCAACAAAATAACCAAATATATTATGTTGTCAAATCAACATGGTACCCACCACTCAGGTGTAAAATCAACAGGATAACCAAATATATTATGTTGTCAAATCAACATGGTACCCGCCACTCTGTTGTAAAATCAACAGAATAACCAAATATATTATGTTGTAAAATCATCATGGTACCCACCACTCAGGTGTAAAATCAACAGAATAACCAAATACATGATGTTGTCAAATCAACATGGTACCCACCACTCAGTTGTAAAATCAACAGAATAACCAAATACATTGTGTTTTCAAATCAACATGGTACCCACCACTCAGGTGTAAAATCAACAGAATAACCAAATATATTATTTTGCCAAATCAACATGGTACCCACCACTCAGGTGTAAAATCAACAGGATAACCAAATATATTATGTTGTCAAATCAACATGGTACCCGCCACTCTGTGTACAATTAATAAAATTGCCAAGTACAGTGAGTTGTTAAATCAACAATGTCCACACCACTCAGTAGTAAAATCAACAAAATTGCCAAATATATTATGTTGTTAAATCAACAATGTCCCCACCACTCGGTGTAAAATCAACAAAATTGCCAAATACATTATGTTGTTAAATCAACAATGTCCCCACCACTCGGTGTAAAATCAACAAAATTGCCAAATACATTATGTTGTTAAATCAACAATGTCCCCACTACTCGGTGTAAAATCAACAAAATTGCCAATGCAATATGTTGTTAAATCAACAATGTCCCCACCACTCGGTGTAAAATCAACAAAATTGCCAAATATATTATGTTGTTAAATCAACAATGTCCCCACCACTCGGTGTAAAATCAACAAAATTGCCAAATGCATTATGTTGTTAAATCAACAATGTCCCCGCCACTCGGTGTAAAATCAACACAATTGCCAAATACATTATGTTGTTAAATCAACAATGTCCCCACCACTCGGTGTAAAATCAACAAAATTGCCAAATACATTATGTTGTTAAATCAACAATGTCCCCACCACTCGGTGTAAAATCAACAAAATTGCCAAATACATTTTGTTGTTAAATCAACATTGTACCCACCACTCTGTGTAAAATCAACAAAATTGCCAAAAAAAAAATATTATGTTGTTAAACCAACAATGTCCCCTCCACTTAGATGTTAAATCAACAAATTTCCCAACACAGAGTTTGATAAATCATCAATGTTGCCAGTTACACTCAGTTATTAAAATCAACTAGTTTGAAAAATACACTCTGTTTTTTAAACCACCTATGTCCCCAATTGCACCCAATTGCACTCAGTTGTTAAATTAACACGGTCGCTATGCTTTTAATCCAACACGGTTCTCCGTGGTGCCACTGAGTTTCGTCGGTTTTTTTTTTTGGGCAAGACACTTTTCCTTAGCCTCGTCCGTCGGATGGGGACGTAAACCGGGCGGTCCCGTGTATCGGTCTATCCTCCGAGCACGTTTAAAGAACCATAGGAATCTATTTGATAATAAGAGTAGGGCACGGTTCCCGGATTCCTATGTATCCTTCCCCTCTCCCTTAGGCGGCTCTAAATAACCTGTACTGTCTTGATGAGCCGTTAAACAACATTCATTCAATCATTCCAACACGGTTCACAACTAAATCAAGAAGGTGCGCAAGTACAATATGACTGCGGAGTAGGTTCAGTTGTTATTCAAATTATGATTTCATTAGCCGATGAAGGCTTCTTATATAATTGTTTCCACACACTTTCAATATTGTTTAAACATATTTTTGTGGCTGATTGTTTCTTTTTTAATGTTTTATAATAAAAACACACCCGTGCTTTCACTAGTTAGGATTCGAAACATAGAATAACAATATATATTGTTTTTACATCATCTGTCTCGTCATAGATGTTTAAAGAAACTAACCCGCCAAATAACGGACAAATTACACTAACAAACGTTCACCAACATGTATATGTGCCGATTAAAAGTATAGTTTTATTGATGGGTTCTTAAAATACCTGGAATTGAATACGCATAAAATGAATTATGAGTTGGTAACTCTTAGTTCGACGTTCCAGTCTCAGGTGAGTGAAAGCCATTTATTTTGAGTCTATAGAGTTTGGATTCTCAACAATGTAAGTTATATAATTATATACCTCGTCGGCAGTAGGTTAAGAAACGGAGTACATATAGAGGATCTTACATGAGTACTCATTAATTATTGAATTTATTAAACTCGTTAGCAAAAATGATATAATGCGAGGCTCTTGCCGAGTATTATATAATTTTTGCTAACGAGTTTAATAAATTCAATAATGAATGAGAACGAATGTTAGATACTATTTATTACATAACTTATAACTTCACATTACGTCAGAAAACGTACATTAACGTGACGTCCATGACGTCATTAACGTTATGTTATACCACTAGTGGAATATCGAAAATATTGAATGGTGTTATTACACTCCCACACCACATGTTATGTGATAAATGTTCTTAAATGTGGCTGTTGTTGGCGGGATAGCTACTTTTAGGCTTTGATAATGGTAGCTGGTTCAGTAGCCGATCAACTGGAGGTAGACAGGGGGTCAGGATCCACCCCCGGATATTTGTAATCAATATAACTGAGCTATGGGCGTTTATTTACTTTTGTCATTTTTAGGACACCCTTATCACAATTTGTTAGTGTTACTTAGTTTAGATCAGACTACACCAATTACCAACCAATCAGCGGGCAGGGAAAAAGTTCCAGGGTAAATTCGGAGTTATTACATAGAATCTCTTAATTTTGATTGGTTGTCAAGGTAATCAAACCAAAAAATCTTGCTAAAGATTTAAAATTCAACTTTTGAAGAGTACTTATAAAGGTTAAATCATATATTTGTGCAATGTATTCATAATGTGTTGCATAATCAAAGAAAGAAGTATATTTTACATTTTCCTCATGTTTCTGCATGCAAGTAGGTGGGTCAGCACCATCCGACCCAAACAGCTTTTTCAAAACATACTCAATGTATGGCTTCTGTATGTTTTTTTGATAAAACGAAGATAGGTCTTTCAAAACAAGTAATAACAAATGTAGCTTCCTATATTAGGGAACTCAGTACAGAGCTTAGAGCTATAAGGTAGGCCTATGGAAAATGAATTGGTTTAGTATGACCTAGAGGGAGGAAAAAGATACATAGCTATCCGGAACCTGCCATTTTCTTGCTAACAAATGTATTTCTACTATGGTTTTTCAGCGTGCTAATATACTCTGATACACGGGTCCGCCCGGTTTACGTCCCATGATCAGTGATATGAATATGCGTGTGGACTTAAGATTTTTCTTTTGGATAACAAGTCGTACATTGAATTGTAGATATAGTTTAGGCAATTTTAATCTACGAACGTTATGTAATGATATTACAATTTTATCTATTGATGCAGCGACCGCTATAATAATCTACATCATTCTACACCATTATGTAAGATCGACTGACCGGAAGACAAAGGTGTAATATTTCTTAAATACAGATATTAATTGTTATTTTTAATAATAATCATACTTACATACGAGTACATGCATACTCTATATGTTAAATATTATGTCGCCAGCGTCTCCGTGGCCGAATGGTTAACGACGTTGCTTTGTAAACCTTTGCCTCTCACCGCTGCGGGATCGAATCCCACTGGGAGCTCGACTTGTAAATGAGGATGTGTCGATTCTGACGGATGGCGGGAGGTGAACGATACTGGTTCTACCCAGGAAAAGTGGGTGGTCTGCCTCCACCACAAACAAATCGACCGTCATATATAACCTTATATGTGTTGGAAATGACGTAAAACCCCATACAAACAAACACACTATTGTGTCGTGTCTAAATACCTTATATAGTGTTGATTTGCACACCTTACTGTTCTTCTCAATGAAAAGAGCTACGTTTTACGTCATTTTAATCTAAAAGTCGATTCATTTGTTTTTCTCTTGTAAAAACTTAGCAAACACGGTTAAAGGGACAATGGCAATCTTGATTTGCGTAAAACGCGCGGCGTCCCGTTAGTTTTCCTATAAAACTTGCACTTTTCAATCATTAATATTAATTATTCGAACAGGTCAAAGCAAATTGTATTTGCATATATTATTATTTGCATATATTAAAGAAGCTAACCCGCCATTACTCTTCAAAATCGTTCATCGAAACTCTGTGCTGGTGTTCAGGTCATACACTAATGTATATGTGCCGACTTAAAGAATATGTTTAATCTTAAGGTTTTAGCATACCCGTGATTGAATATGCATAAAATGAATTATGACTTAGTAACTCTTAATTCGACGCTCCAGTTTTAGGGTTTGGCCTGATTGGTTAAAGCGGTTTATATTGTGTCTATAGAGTGTGTATTCTCAAAATATGCAAGTTATGTATATACCTCGTCGGCAGTAGGTTTAGAAGCTGTGTACATATGTTGTAAAATGGGCTGTTGTTGGCGGGATAGCTACTTTTACCGTCGATTATTTTGCACCAATAGTATATTTAAACTTGTGGTAGAATAACCAGGGCATTATATGACATCCCAGGAATAACTAAGAAAAATGTAAATTCAAAATTGTATTTAATTATACTAGCATGCAAGCAGTTTTAAAGTCAGAATGATACTGGATAAATAAAAAACCTAGACGGTAGTTGTAATGCTTGATAACCGCCCCCCCCCCTCAAGATTGCCGTGTGTCCATATTGTTGTAGTTACCTACTCTAGCAACCCCCCCCCCTCCCCCCTCCCCCCCCCCACAAGATTGCCGTGTGTCCCTATTGTTGCAGTTACCTACTCTAGGAATAGTCAGAACTGTTATTCGTTTCGATCGTTGGAGATCGCTGAGCCTGATATTTATATACAGATATCGGTGGTGCATTCTCAAATAATTTTGTTCTCAAACTTTAATTTCGAATTGGTCGTTCCACTACTCCAGCCTTTAAAGGGTTTGAGCGTTGTTTAATCACCCTTAGGATATCATGTCTGCATTTTAATTTATTATTTTGCTGTTACTTGTTCGTTTCATAACTTTTGCTCCCAAATAAATTATATTTTGCTTATTTCCTCCAATGTTTTCTCGTTTAGGGCAAAGCATTTTGTTAGAAACTGGGACCATATGCCGCTGGCAATGGAATGGTATGAAAAGACCACATTGAAGGTTCCATTTTCACTGTCATATGCATACCATCACCGGGATGGCTAAAATTTTCGTTATTTTAGATATTGAGTTCTGCTCTAGAGTAGATATCATTTTTCACTACCGTTCATGAACAGTCCCAATCAAAGCGAGACTGCAATATCTTTTATATATATATATATTGTGTTCGGCGATTTCCAAATTTCTCCTTTCATACTCTTTTTTTGTTATTAAGATAGAAATATCACTTTCAAGAAACGATTTTCTATTACATATCCATAATGTTTTTAAAGAATCCTACTTTATTTTTTCTTTAGCTAAATTCAATTTGTCCTTAAATGTTTTACTACCTTTTATCACCTGAAAACTATAACGATTCTGGAACATAATACTCTCTTTAATAATCAATCGATCTGTACTTAATAGTTTAAATTATTTAAGATATTATAGTTTGTAATTGCTAACACATTAGTAGACGGGCTCGAAGGCCTCTTGTAGCATCAAAATATGCCATGTGGAACAACACTCCAGAGAAAACGCCACATGGCATAGTGCCTGTCTAACTAAACAAACAACATTTACGAACAAAATAATTCTGGATAAATCAAACAAAACAATTAAATTGCCAAGAAAATATGTTTTATTCATTCTACTATTGCAAGTTCTGCAATTTAATTTAGTTTTGAATAAGTTTTCATATTTCCACCTAGAAAATAAATTTCGCAGATTTTGACTGTGTTATGTGTTATTACACGAAATAATGAACCATGTTCATTTATATATATATTTTTTTTTTTTTTTATCAAATTGTTTTATTTTGAATATTTAATATGAAAAAAGCACATAGTAGCACTGCGTTACATATTGCGACGCAGTATGCCATACTGCATCATAAGCCATATAAGCTGCTACAGTGATTCATAAATGGCATACTGGAGCAATATGGCATACTGCGGCAATATGGCACACTGCGACAATATGGCATACTGCGTTGTCATATAGCAGTGAACATTGCAGTTTTTGCGCCTACGAAAACTTTTCCAAGCAGAAACTATCACATGCAATTAGAAAGTATTGTTTTGCTATGAATAACCATACTTAGTTACTGACTGACTGACTGACTGACTGACTGAACTGACTGACTGACTGACTAAATATAAACCAATTAAATCCATACAAATCTATATGATTCTGTCATGGTGTTGCGGTGACCTCCTTTTATTTTTTCCCCTTCGATTGAGTACTCGCAACATGCTGTTACGGATAGTGGGAATTATACAGTACTAGTTCTAACCATAGCGTCTCCGTGGCCGAATGGTTAACGACGTTGCGTTGTAAAACTTCGCCTCTCACCGCTGCGGGTTCGAATCAAACTGGGAGCTCGACTTGTAAGTGAGGAAGTGTCGATTCTCGCGGATGGCGGGAGGTGTACAGTACTGGTTCTACCCAGTAAAAGTGGGTGGTCTGCCTCCACCAGAAAAAAATCGAGCGTCATATATAACCTTACATGTGTCGAAAATGACGTAAAACACCATACAAACAAACAAACAAATCAAAACTAGTTCTAACCAGAAAAAATGGGGTGGTCTGCCCCTACCACAAAAAAATCGACCTCATATATGGCCTAACATGTGCTAAAATGACGTAAAACGCCATTCAAACAAACCAACAAAATTGCTCGAAGCATTCAGTACACTGTGAACTCGTTTTTTTTACTACATTTTCAAATAGAGATAAACTATCCTGGTCTATAGTACATATTCATGGCACTTAAGCAGAACATTCCACAAGAAAATATAACAAAGAGTAGCTATTATTAACGAGTAACAAGGATGTGCACTGATGATTTACCTCTTAGACACATTGCAATGCACTCATCATACTCCTGTTTTATATTCATAGACCTGTACTTGAAGCGCCTTTCCACAGTATGCTCGTTCTTAAAATCTTATTCATAAATGTAATACTCATCAGGGGCGTACCTGGAGCATTTTGAAATGTACGCCAGATATGAGAAGCGTAGCTGCGAACCGAACAGCGACAGTCCTCCCCCAAGAAAATTTTGAAAATTAGGAGGCAAATGATGCGTTCTCAAGCTATATTTTAGCGTTAATATGGCATTTTGAACTTTTATTTTTTCACTTTTGCTTACGAATTGTACGCATTGGCGTACGTGCGTATGCCTGGATACGCGCCTGCTCATCATTTCTCAAACTGGGAGACTAATATTTTGATATAACCTCTGGCTGTGCGAATGACTGTTTACTTCAACATCTCTGTTTTGAGACAGACAGTCACACATGTTTCTATGAATCTGTCCTTGAAAAACAGTTGTGAATCTATCCTTGAAAAACGGTTGTTTGTAAATATATTGTGTTCTGTAAGATTAGGAATATTGTAATTAATAAGAACACATATATCTTAATTTCTCTAGCAGATGATGCCGAAATAATTTTCAATTTGGTTTATGCTTTTTTAATTTTGTAAACGGATCAAATCTCTCATCTTTTAAACATGGAAAGTGAGGAATAAACACTAAACGGACACCTGGTTTATTATAAAGGTTGGTATATCGTTATGAATGTTATTTGTATCTGGTTGAATACCAGCCTTCAGGAAAGGATCAGTAATTAAAGGGACACATGTCAATCTTGAAGTCTGCATCAAGCATTAAAATTAGAATTTCGATTTATTTATCCAGTTTCATTTTGACTTCAAACCTGCTTGCATATAATTAAATACAATTTTGAGTTTTTATCCTACATTAGTTTTAAAATATTCATTGGTGCTATATAATAAACAGTTAGTAAACAATTCCTATAATACTTATTAATAATTGAAAAAATGCAAGTTTTATAGAAAAACTAACGGGACGCCGCGAGTTTTAGAAAATTCAAGATTGCCGTGTGTACCTTTAAAGTTCTTTCAACAACATAGTGCAACACTTCTTTTAATTACGGGCATTGAAGATAGCTTGGAATACATACATTTCATTGATGTTATGAGTTGTTGATACTGAGTAAATAGAGGATCTTACATCAGTGCTTATTCATTAATGAATTTATTAAACGAGTTGGCAAATTGATATAATGCGAGTCTCTTGCCGAGCATTATATCATTTTTGCTAACGAATTTAATAAATTTAATAATAAATAAGAACGAATGTTAGATTCTATTTATCACATAACTTATAACGTCACATTAAGTCAGAAAACGTTCATTAACGTGACGTCAATGACGTCATTAACGTTATGTTATACCACTAGTGGAATATCGAAAATATTGAATGGTGTTATTACACTACCACACCACATGTTATGTGATAATACCTCATATTGCATATTTGCACAACAATCTACATTATTTTAATTTGACTGTTAATTCCGTTAATCTTGAACATAAATATGTAACATTATTTCTTAAAGGGACACACGGCAATCTTGAATTACAGTGCGTGCGCGCGCCCGCGCGCGCGCGCGTGTGTGTGTGTGTGTGTATATTTCTAAGGATTATAGTCCGTCCGCCTAAGACAGGCGTCCTACCGGACGATTATAGGCACAATGGAGTCTGGACTTTTATCTGTGTGTTTTTGGGTGTGATGTGAAGATATGTCTACTTGAAGCAGCGAACTCAATGGTTTCTTTATAGTGCTGCCACACAGGAATACCACGCCGTAGTAGACATGATACCCCCAGTCACATTATTCTGACACTGGTCAATCAGTCGTAGCACTACCCATTATTTGCTCGTCAGGCAAGGGTTACAAGTGACTACTCCATGTTTACTCCCGAATGCAAGGCAGACATCAAGCATTACAGTGGTGGTGTTCTAAGGTCTAGAGTCCCTCTACCATATGAGCCCCGGGAAGAATCCCCCGTGACTCGGCATTATGTCTGGACTTGTTCTAGTTAAGATGCGTTGTGGTATCTGTGTGTTGTGGTGTCTGCGTCGTTTCTTTTGTAGATGTGTTGATGATGTGTCGCTTTCGCTCTGTGTTGTTGTCGCTGTGGCGGTGAAGTGTTGTCTGGCGTGCTGCTGGTCCTACATCCGCTACTGGTGTGTCCTGTCCTACAAGGCCGGTGTCCTGTTATGGGGGCCACATCCGTCACAGTATGATCAAGCATTACAATTAGCCTATTGATTTTATTAATCCAGTATCATTTGACTTTAAATCTGCCTGCGTATATTTAAATACAATTTTAAATTTTCATCTTTTCTTCGTTATTCTACCATAGGTTGGAATATATTATTGGTGAAATATAATCAACAGTCAGTAATTTGCAAAAGGTAGTTTGCTTTAATCACTTCCGATAAGTAATATTAATGATTGAACAAATGTAATGAATGTAGACGAACTAACGGGACGCCGCGAGGTTTTTTAAAAGATTGCCATGTGTCCCTTTAAAGAGGAACATTTCATTTATATTTTGCTTATTTTAGATTTAGGAATTGAATCTTTTTACAGTATAAGTGGGGAGAGCGCCTACAAGTCTTTTTATAGCACAAACCGTGCATGTTGGACAGGATGGGATGAATGCTCTTCAAACCATAGGCGTAGGAGCCGGTGGGGGGGGGGAGTGGGGGTGGCAGGGGGGCACGGTTCCCTATGTCATAAAGGGGGAAGGGGTGAGGGCAGGGTATGCTTTGTCGGCCCCCCTCTTCTTTTTTGCTTGTCAAATATTTTGTCAAAACGTTTGTCCCACCCACCCCACACCCCCTCCAATAATTGAAACGTTTTAGCTTTGCTTTATCAGCCACATGTGACTAGAATACATTTTGTTTTCTTTACTCGGTCATGGGGTTACATTTTCATTCTGATAAACCGGGAAGTATACAGTACTGTTTCTACCCAGTGATGTGGGTGGTTTGCCTCCACCACAAAAAAATCGGCTGTCATATATAACCTTACATGTGTTGTAAATGACGTAAAACACCATACAAACAAACAAACAAAAACATCATGTTTCGTACACAGCATGTTTCATACGAAGCATGTTTCGCATGGTCATTTCATTATAATAATGCAAGCAAGGTTTTACGCAAGCGTAAACAAGCTGCCGACAAGTAAATACACATGAATGTGGGCCTGTGCACTAATAGTAATGCAAACACTTGACATGTTTGTATAATTAGTGAACATTTGAGAGTTATCAAGCTGAAATAAGTGTTGCTGTTTTTATCAAAAGCAATAACTATGCAATGGATGCGTCAATAGTGTTCATTGTGAAACTTGGCTAAGGTCTTATTGATAGATAGATCTTTATTTCCAATTTGCAATAGGCTTAAAAGCCCATGAGGATACAAACTACAATTACAAAGCATGGCAAAAGTGTAGTTATTACAAACAATACATGTCCAAATATGCAGTTTATCTTAACTGAGCTGATACAATGAGATGGCGTTTATATAACACTTCCTTGCATAAATAAATTACAATACATCACAATTTCCCTAACACATGTATTATATCAAATGCGTCAAATAAAACAGCTTGTTATCCGTATGATAAGCATATATCATATAATGTAAATATTAGTACAGATATACATGTCTATTAATCCACCACGGATTTTTAATAGTTATTAATAGTTGCAATTTAATTGATTACTTTAACATAGTTTGTCTACCACAGACTTTAAATACACATTGACATAGATACCCGTTGTTGAGTGAATACCAGATTTAACCCAGTAAATGAAAACACTTCACTGACTGTCAAACTACAAGCCACGCAGATCCAGTAAATGAAAACACTATACTGACGGTCCGTATTACCAATGTGCTTGCATTCTTCACCAAAAAACGTTTCTAATTAAAATGGTCAATATTCTGTTATCATATTGATTAACACGTACATAAGTTTACAAACATGACATATACGTTTACAACCATGACATATTACATACATTATATTTAGAAATAGCTAATTTCTGTATAGTGTTCCGTTTTGTAACTTAAATGCTTTTAAAACGAAGGTACACAGTTTGCGAATATATATCTTATTTCGTGAGTTTAATAATTCCAGAAACTTGATCATATTTGGTCACTTATAAAAATATTTAGGAATATATTGCTTCCTTAACATTATGTATGTTTGGCATTCCAACATAAAATGGAATTCATCTTCAAGTTTATTACAAAATACACATATTCTATCGTTTACAGGAATTCTATTTGGTTTAACCCAGCTACCGGCTTCAGTTTGCAGTCTATGAGATGACACCCGTAATTTAGTTAGTGCAGGAACATTATTGATATAATCCTTCAAATGAAAATTGATAAAAACTCATTATTACATAACTGTCATAAATTTACATTGAGCTATGAATGACGTAATTTTAGTATCACACAAAAAAGTTACATAACTTTTTTATATCATCACTAGTGATGATATAAACTTTGCTGGAACTACTTTCTTAACATATTTGTTAAAAAACACACTGATTTAAAGTTAAAATATTTTTTAATTTCTTCTTTTACGTAAAGTTATATAATAAACAGTATAATTAACAGCATAAATTGGATACTGAATTAATGTCACTCGAGGAAAAAAGTACTTTTTTCCCTCGTGACATAAATTAAGTATCAAATTTATGTTGTTAATTATTCTCTATGTAATCATTGTAAGTGACAGTGTGTGCTTCTTTTTCACTACTCAAGGGCAATAACTCTTCAACATCTGTCTTAATATTGCTAACTGTTGAACATTTTGCAATCAATTTTGAAATAAGATTTGGTTAAAAATAGAATTAAATTATTGAAGTTATAATCTCCACATGCCAAAAGAAGCATTGTATTTAAAACAACAAGTAAGAAATAAAAGAATTATTTTTATTATGATATTTTCAGGGTAAATAAACACACATTTTCCCAACAACATACATTATTGAACAAAGTATTATACTGGTAGTTATGACAGACTGGTGACAGGTATTTATAATTTATATAATGAAATTATATACATGAATGAAAGAATACCGCATTATAAATAAAACCGATATAATGCTAAACTTTCTCGTTATATATTCATCGATTCATGGATCTTCAAAATACTGTTATAGAATTGCACTTATTCCATTCCAATACTTGCGATTTCATTCAGTTGCACTTCCCGGAAATAATATTGCTGCATTCTACACTGAGTAGACTGATCTACGAAAACGTCAAAGCCGCAGGCGAAACGGTAACCTTTGCACATTCCAAAATATGTGTTTATACCATTCAAGATTTTTAGAGTAGTCTTTATCATCTTTGACGCTTGATTGTAAATACAAACGTGTAGAAAAAAACAACGGGAACATATGTCTGTAATTACTATTTTTTAATTATAATATTTTTGACCATCCACATTTAGTTCGTCCATACAATGATGGAGTTCTCCTCTCTGTTTATTTATTAAGTTAGTGTCTTCCTGGTTAAAGCCGTTTATATTGTGTCTATAGAGTTTAGTTTCTAAAAATATGTAAGTTATAAATAAATCTCGTCGTTCGTAGGTTTAAAAACGGTGTACCTAAGTTGTAAAATGTGACTGTTGGTGGCGGGATAGCTACTTTAATGGGACCTTAGGCGATATGGAAGTATTATCACATTATGGGTGTCGATTCAAATACGAACAAGAAAACATGAGACAAAATGAACTTTTTGAAATTTTGGCATCTGTGTTGTATAATGTTATTATATGAATATGATAGACATTCGAAATAGTATGTGTAATGGATCATTAAATAGAATGTTGTTTCATGATTAGAATATGAAGAATTGTTAAATTATCATAGTTATAAACCAAAAAAAAATGAATGATAATATAATAAAAATTGGATTAAAAGATTAGCGTCTGTGAAGATAATCTCGGTTTTTAGCAATGTAAATTTACATTAGAAGAAAAGGTTTAATGATAGCTGTTTTTTATTGTTGAATCTGATCAGTAGTTCACACGAAGAAGTAGCAGCGGAACAGACCTATTCAAACTCTTAAGAAGATGCTTCAGTTAAAGTTTTATCAACTCTGTTTAATGATTGAGGAGGTGTTGCTTATTTTAAAATCAGACAGCACCAAAAAGAGATACATATGTAGCTGTACACACACACACACACACACACACACACACATACACACACACACAGTACTATTTAAACACAATTTCTCCCTTTATATTATCCTTATCATTACTATTAATTACTAAACAAATGCAAGTTATGTAGAAAAACTAACGGGGCGCCGCGAGCTTTTTTTTTTTTTCTTTTTTTTTTGCCGTTTGCCCTTTAATAAAGTCAGTGACGATACCGATTTGGAACTAGCTGTAATGTATGCTGAGTACAGATGTATAGACTGTATCCCTGAAATTTACATGTAATTATAATAGTAAAAACCAGTTAGAACCAGTTCTACGCGCATGCGCATATCATAATGTGTATCCTGTATCCCTAAAGGTGTACCGGAAGTAAAACAAATCCCACTGAGTCCTGTACAATATTTCCAAGCTTTCTAGTTAGCCATTTTTCAAAACGAAGTTCAAACTAAGATTCACTTACATATTCTTAGTCATGAGACCTTCCACTCTAGGAAACTGCTGAGAATAGTAGGGGTCATGTGGCATATAAGAAAATAAAATTCTGATCTTTGTTGGCAACGTGAACAAATTGCATTCATTCGGCACCTCTTCAATGTGTTCTACTTTCACTTTCAAAACGTTCAAGTTGATAAATAAAATCATCATGCAACCATACAAATGGTTCTTAGCTCTCACAAACAAGTCAATAAAGTCATTTGAGCTAGAAAAACAGGCCTTAAATGCTCAAAAAAGCCTTTTATCACAATAAAAGTTAGGGATTATAGATTTGGGAACTCCTTTCGACTACAACAGGCATGACTACCACAGTGATACCTAAAACTGATAGGTAATTTAAGTAGTAGAAGACCCATAAAATGCCTTTAAATGCTTGTTTTGTGATCGAAATGCAGATTATTTGAACTAAATGTACACCAATTTGTAACATAAACTCCATTTTAATAAATATCGAAAGCGCGATATAAATTTCAACATTGCTTTGTATTCATATTGAATATAATGTCGTTTTATATTTTAGTGCTGAAGCATAAGATGCAGATCGACACGTTGATGATGGTCGCCGTTTTCTTTTTCTGGTCGGAGTTACGCCCCGTGATGGCGGCCCTGGAGAGAACATGTACACCGTTCTTGAAAAGTTTTGGGCCTCATCCTCGCGGACTCTGTGGGAATCGAATTGACGAAACACTGTCACTGCTGTGTATAGGTGGTTACAACGAACGGTACAGGAAAAAACGGAGTGCGGAAGCAAATGGCAAGTATTTTGTTGTTTTTAGCTCTACTGATCAAAGATCTGCACAGCTTATGCCGTGGTGCGGTGTCCGTCGTCCGTCCGTCTGTCTGTCTGTCCGTCCGTAAACCTTTTTCTGCGGCGACTACTCCTCTGAAACTACTGAATGGAGTTTCATGAAACGTTACAGGACTGTCGCCCATGATGTCTAGTTGATCCTAGCAACAATTCACGTTGATGTGAAATCCAAGATGGGCACCAAAGCTAAAAATAGAGTTTAAAAAAACAAACAAGATGTCTAATTGATCCTAGTAAACTTTCAGGTTGGCCGGAAATTCAAGATGGCCGCGACAGCTAAAAAATATTTTTTAAAAAAAGTTTGTAGCGACTACTTCTTGAAAACTATACGTGATATTGATATGGGACTTTCTCTAAAATGATCAACATGACATGGTGTTGGTCCTTATTGAAAATCATTTCGACATGTAACATGGCTGCCAGCGGCCATCTTTGTTTACCTAGAGTTATATAGTAAAAACTTGTAGTGACTACTCCTCGGAAACTACTGGACAGATATTCATGAAGCTTCACAGGAATGTTGCTCTTGATGTCTAGTTGATCCTAGCAAGATTTCTGGTCGGCCGGAAATTCAAGATGGCCGCCACGGATAAAAATAGATTAAAAAATAAAACAATTGTAGCACCTACTTCTTGAAAACTATAAGTGATATTGATATGGGACTATTTTTAAAATGATCAGCATCACATGATATGTGTCCTTGTCGATTGTCCTTGTTGATTTTTCATTAAAGATAGCTGCCAGCGGTATTCTTTGTTTACGTAGAGTTATATAGTAAAAACTTGTAGCGACTACTCCTCTGAAACTACTTGAAGGATTTTCATGAAACTTACCAGAATTCTTGCTCTTGACGTCTAGTTGATCATAGCGAAATTAAAGATGCCCCCATGGCTAAAATTAGATTTTTAAAAAACAAATTTATAGCAACTACTCCTTGAAAACTATAAGTGATATTGATATGGGACTTTTTTTAAAATGATCAGCATGACATGGTGTTGGTCCTTGTTAAAAATTATTTTGATTCGACATTAAACATGGTGCCAGCGGCCATGTTTGTTTACATAGCGTTATATAGTAAAATTTGTAGCGACTACTCCTCAAAAACTACTTGACAGATTTCATGAAACTTCACAGGAATGCTGATCTAGCTATCAAAACCTATGAGTAGAGCTTCAAGGTCATTGACCTGTTGTTGTCTACGTTCAGTCTGTTGTAGGTCATACTACACCAATTCATTTTCCATAGGCCTACCTTATAGCTCTAAGCTCTGTACTGAATTCCCTAATATAGGAAGCTATATGTTTTATTACTTGTTTTGAAAGACCTATCTTCGTTTTATCAAAAAAACATACAGAACCCATACACTGAGTATGTTTTGAAAAAGCTGTTTGAGTCGGATGGTGCTGACCCACCTACTTGCACGTAGAACCATGAAGACAATTCAAAATATACTTCTTTCTTTGATTATGCAACACATTATGAATACATTGCACAAATGTATGATTTAACCTTTATAAGTACTCTTTAAAAGTTGAATTTTATTTTTTTAGCAAGATTTTTCGGTTTGTTTACCTTGACAACCAATCAAAATTAAGAGATGCTGCGTAATAGCTCCGAAGTTTCCCTGGAACTTTTTCCCTGCCGGCTGATTGGTTGGTAATTGGTGTAGTCTGATCTGTAAGTCTCAATTTTCATTGCTCAAGGCTCCGGCTATATTTATCCCGGACTCAGAAAGCTCTATGGGTGTTGGACTGTGTATCGGAAATACCGGGACGCAATCAAATTGGTATACAGGCATTTTATCGGTCTTCTACTACTTGAATTACGTATCAATTTTAGGGAAACGGTCTACAATCTACGCATGCGCGTAGAACTGTTTCTAACTGTTTTTTACTACAATAATTATAGATGTAAATTTGAGGGATACAGTCTATAAATCAGTTCTCAGCATAAGAATACAGCTGGTTCCAAATCGGTATCTCACTGAGTATTGATTGATGTTGAACTTTATTAAAGGGACAAACGACAATCTTGATTTTTTAAAAGCTCGCGGCGACCCGTTAGTAACTGTTTATGTGTACAGCTATATATATATCTTCTTTTGTTGCTGTCTGATTTAAAAATAAGCAACATCTCTTCAATCATTAAACACAGTTGATGAACTTTAACGAATTCCACCGCTACTTATTGTCATGAACTACGGATCATATTTCAATAATAACAAACATCTAGCATTAAACCCTTTCTTTTAATGCAAATTTAAATTGCTAAAAACTGAGATTACCTTCACAGACGCTAATCTGTCAATCCAATTGCTATTATATTATCATTAAGATGTCTTTTTGTTTATAACTATGATAATTACCAATTCTACATTATCTAACCATGATATTTTCCCAATTCCTCACATTCTAATCATAGTTAGTTTCTTTAACGACCCATAGAAAACTCAAACTTCATAAGAATACTGAGATACTTACTTTTTTCATGGAGCCCAACATGTCTGCTAATGAAATTCAGCCAGCAAAGTGGGTTGAATATCTTCTAAAACACATTTTTTATATTATATACTAACACTAGGACACATGTCAACAGTTTGTCAACCCCTTGCAATTAAATACTCTCTGTCCTTTCACTTTTAAAACGGTCAAAATAGCAATGAGCTTCATTTTAAAATATCAATAACATGTCCAGCATACAGTGACACCCAGGAAATAAAAGGAAAGTGCACTAAGTATAGGATAGAGACAATTAGAGAAATCTTCACCATTCAGAAACCGAAAAGGAGTTAGCGTAGCGACCGATCGCGGGTTCGTAATGGTGAAGATTGCTCTCTATAGTCTATATAGGACTTAGCGTTTACCGATTGTCTCTGTATAGTTCACGCATTTACATTTTTGAGTGCTTGTAATAAAATCTTTATGAACATTTGAAAATCGGGGGAAAGTGATTGGTTGAACAAGTTGGGTAAACAGTGAACACTAAAGCAGTTTTTAAATAAGAAAAACATATTAGAACTCTTAAACAGAAACCTACTTTGCACCAGACGCGCAAATCCGGTCAAGTTTGGAGTAATTAAACATTAAGACTACGAATTAGACTATATATGAAACGCTGAATTTGATACATTTTAAGTCCAGCGCTTGTTTGATGCGACTATTGTTAAAACAAAATGAATCTATATAACAAACATGTTTCGGTCTGGTTAGTATTTTGACTAGAACACGCCTATATTCAAAGATGTAGATCACAGTGTGTGGTTAAATAATCAATTAAAGTCGAAAATAAACCGTCAGTGAAGACCCATATCATACCGGTATTTGATGTTTACGTCATCACATTTTTGCGGTAATTTCCTTGGAAGAATGCCGTTCTCTAAATTCAGATAGCAGAACACTTTTTCGTGCTCTAATTAGACATCACTATTTCGCGCATGCGCACTATTTTTGAAAGGCGTGTTTACACACTCTCTTTCAAAACGCATGCACATTTGGTAAAAATAATCTCATTCAAAATGCATGCACATTTGGTAAAAGGGGCTCTAAAGGGAAATTTCCCTCCGAGGTTGCTGTCCCAATATAACTTAATTATGATGTGTTAACGGGACGTAAAACCCCATTTCATTTAATTTCAAATCTGAGATCTTGGAACTGCTTGGTATTAGACTGAAACTACTGAACTCTGACTAAAGTTTTGAGCATGAAAAGCATACTCAGTGTTTTAATAAATATAACTGCGTGATTCATGTTTTTAATCTGAGTCCATATCAATAGTCCAGATGGTTGCGGAAACTGCGTTCAGTTTGTAAGCTTTCACTAACGAGTCTTGTAGCTTAAATAATATTTTCACATTTATAAGCCTCAACTTTAATTTGTAGAGGATATCATACTGTCATGCAATGTTCAAAACACTCCTTAAATAATACAGGTGTACCGGAAGTAAAACAAATCCCACTGAGTCATTCGGCAACTCTTACATGTCTTCTACTTTCACTTTCAAAACTTTTAAGTTGATAAATAAATTCATCCTACAGACATGCAAATAGTTCTTAGCTCTCACAAACAAGTCAATACAGCCATTTCAGCCAGAAAAAAAGGTCTTAAATATTCAAAAATGCTCTTTATCACAAAAAAGGTTAGGGATTATATAGTTGGGAACTTCTTTCGACATACCAGGCATGAATACCGACGTCATTCTCGTCGTCGGAAGATACTAGTATCATCTCACGTGTTTGGCGCTTGGAATTATGGGTGAATATAAGAATCCATCATGAGTATTCATGTGAGATAGGGAAATTTCTTTTAGGTGAGATTTCCCTATCTCATATGGATCACTCATGATGAATTATTTTTCTCCCATTATGTGTTTATTACCGGCATAAAATCAATGACTTTGCTGATTTAACGCCAGAATAAGGCGACGTCGACGTAACGTCATGACGTCATAAGTCACATGTCATGTAAGATAGAGTTATCTCACATGAGGGAAATGCCTATCTCACATGAGCAGAAATGGGAGAAAATGTAGTCCAGTCAGGTGATTTGCATATATATAGCTAGGGACCAAAACCCAGGTTTTAGGACCCAATCTAGACACGCCGGACAAAAGCACCAAACTTTCCTCAAATGTGTGTTTATATTTCTATGTATTTTTAAAAGGGTCCCCAAAGATTAGTGAATCCCTAAATGTATTAGGATTATATGCACACCGAATTACCGCACTGCCGATGAAGTCCTGAAAAATGAATGACGTCAGTATGTACCGACGTGATTTACTTCCCCCATGTATACCTTATTACTCAAAGATTGCTCATCGTCGAATGCGATTTAAGGATGGCCGGTAGTAGTATATTCTATAACGTTACTATATTTCAGAAACCATTTAAGGATGGCCGGTAGTAGCATATTCCCTAACGTTACTATAGTTATTTAAGGATGGCCGGTAGTAGTATATTCTGTAACGTTACTATATTTCAGAAACCATTTAAGGATGGCCGGTAGTAGTATATTATGTAACGTTACTATATTTCAGAAACCATTTAAGGATGGCCGGTAGTAGTCTATTATGTAACGTTACTATATTTCAGAAACCATTTAAGGATGGCCGGTAGTAGTATATTCTGTAACGTTACTATATTTCAGAAACCATTTAATGATGGCCGGTAGTAGTCTATTATGTAACGTTACTATATTTCAGAAACCATTTAAGGATGACCGGTAGTAGTATATTCTGTAACGTTACTATATTTCAGAAACCATTTAAGGATGGCCGGTAGTAGTCTATTATGTAACGTTACTATATTTCAGAAAATGACCGGTAGTAGTATATTCTGTAACGTTACTATATTTCAGAAACCATTTAAGGATGGCCGGTAGTAGTCTATTATGTAACGTTACTATATTTCAGAAAACCATTTAAGGATGGTCGTGTAACGTTACTATATTTCAGAAACCATTTAAGGATGGCCGGTAGTAGTATATTATGTAACGTTACTATATTTCAGAAACCATTTAAGGATGGTCGTGTAACGTTACTATATTTCAGAAACCATTTAAGGATGACCGGTAGTAATATATTATGTAACGTTACTATATTTCAGAAAACCATTTAAGGATGGCCGGTATACTCATTCCAAGGGAGAACGCAAATTCCTACCTCGTGAAGCGGTCCAATTATTATGAACAAGGAATTGTGTGTGAATGCTGCTACCATCGGTGCAATCTCATGGAGCTCTTCGCATATTGTATGAACGGACCTGATATATTTGGGTTATTTAAAAGGAGTACAGACAGACAACAACGACGTGTTAATTTAAATACGTTTTCTGACGGTTAAGCATATGGTTAGGTTATTTAGATTTTTTAAATAAATATGTACATTTGGCAAAAGCGAAAGCTTGCAATAATGAGTTATAGTCAAGTGCTATTGTTATAAAAGAACCGTTCAACTGCCTTTAAAGTTCAAGAATGGGCTTTTTAGAATTTCATCCCTTGCATGAAAGATTCAAACCATTCACTCTGCTTCTTTTGTTAGTGGCAGTTAGAACAAAAATTAGTTCAAATGGTGTATTTCCAATACCGTCATACTTTTCGGTCCAGATTCTTCACTATGTCTCTAAAACGTCATGACTATAATACCTACAAGTCCAGGGTATATGTGTTACAAAATGTATACATGTACATGTATAAAAAGAATATACAAAAATGTTATATGAAATAATCTAATAAATCCTATAATTCCGAGACAATCCAGCAATCAGACAAGGGGACGACTCAACAGTCGACCAGCAGACAACCGAAAATACGACTCATCGGACGATAAGCAGATGATCCAGCAAAGGTTCCAGAAGGCCACCAACAGACGACCAGCAGAAGACGGCTTAGCATACATCCCACCAGTCGACAGACTGTCCAACAGACAACAAACAGATGACAAAATGACGCAGAAAACCCAGCAGACGACCCGAAAAAGACATAGCAGACTACCTAGCAGACGACCTAGCAGACGACATAGCAGACGACTTAGCAGACGACCAAGCAGACGACATATCAAACGAATCATCAGACGACTCATCGGAAGACCCAGTTAACGACCAAGCAAAAGACCCAGCAAAGACCCCGTTAAATACAACGCAGTCAATTTATTTACAAGTTTCATCAATTTTACATAGACATTGCTTATACTAACTCGCCAACCACTGCATGGTTATTACATTAAAATCAAGAACACGAATTTGTAAATTTCTTCTACATATGCTAAATGCTATCATCCATGTCTTGTCGCATGCTATTTATTTTTGTGTTACCTCATTTTGTCACTTTGTGAACTGAGTGAATAAATAGAGGATCATAAATGAGTGCTCATTGCTAACGAGTTTAATAAATTCAATAATGAATGAGAACTAATGTTAGATTATATGTATCACATAACTTATAACGTCACATTTCGTCAGAAAACGTACATTAACGTGACGTACATGACGTCATTAACGTTATGTTTTACCGCTAGTGGAATATCGAAAATATTGAATAGTGTTATTACACTCCCACACTGCATGTTATGTGATAAAGTATTGTATACTGAGTCGAAAAAAATATTAACTGAAACTAAAATAGTCCCGCAAGTGCTGATTGCGAAGAGAAAACTGTGTAAAGAACGGTAAATTCTATTACACTTCTACGACTATGGTAAACTATGCTGTTGCTGCTACTGAAATAGTGAGCTGTGTTTTTGTCGTAACATCGATTAGTTATTTGTATTCTTCACATGGTACATGACTGTGATCACATTTCCTGACTGGAAATTATATTTACTCTGGCTGTAAGTCGAATATGAGTCCTTGGCGTTTTTCGAGGGCATATACTTCCCAGGCTGGAAATGTAAGCTTATGTCCACTCTCAAGAATGTTCCACACTGCAAGTTTTATATTAAAAACTACAACACTAAACAGCTTTCTTTTTATTTTCCCCAATTTCCCGGTATCGTATCATTCCTGAAGTAGCGTCTCTAAACTTCGCCAAATTTGGCGGATTTTTCAATATTTAAGGGGAATGTAGGCATATATTCAAACATATTTATTATTGAGAGTTCGATAATAACCTGAAAATAGGTGAAGGAATTATTATTGAATATGAAACTGAAACACGCACGCAAGCACGGCCGCAAACACGCACACGCACACACAAATAATTTAAAGCGAAGAAAATAACTGCAAATGAATGCAAAATTCAATGAATTCAATGCATTACAACATATGAGTATATTTATTTTGCTGTAATTTTACGTTTTTCTCATAAACCAGTAAATTATCATGTTTATAAATATTCCATATATGATCATTTAAAACCATGTGTCATAGTTCTCAAAATGTCGGCTTTCGTGTCAATTTTAGAAGAACTTCCTAATGGATATATCTAATTTGTTTATCATTCGTTTTTGCTATTTCCAAGTTTTTCAAAACTCTCTATAATAAAAACTGTATGTAAAACACAATGCTTTTTATTTTCTAGATTATGTCAGACTTACCCCAAAAATGAAAAACGCAGAGAATCTGCAATAAGCAAATAATCGGCGGTTTCCATAACGAATCGGCTGCATAATTTCCGTCATTTTGTTTTTGTCGAGCCCGTTTATGGATCTCAACTAAGCGATCACAATGTCGTCCGGGTGTATGTGTGTCAGTTCGTCCGTTAGTCCTTCGTCCGTGCGTCCAATTTTCATTTCTTAATATCTTCTTCATTACTTCCTGCATTTTCACCAAACTCCAATAGAATGTTCCTTATATGGATCCAATAGCACATGCACAATTTCGGGTCGCTGTGACCTACTTTCGACGAAATGTAAGTAACGTCCGGTCTCATGCCTATCTTGCTTCTTTCTCGAAGGATTTTCACAAACTTCACCAGAATGTTCCTTATCTGCATCTAACATCATGTACAACAAGTCGGGACATACGGCCCCGTGTGGTTCACGGGGGCCCCGTTAGGTCACGGGGCAAAGAATAGGGCCACTGCAGATCCCTTTGGAGGGGTAGGCAGAGGGGTAGAATCCCCCCAAATTGATCTTCATTTTTTTTTTTTTGGTCATGTTCATTAAATGTCTTCATCATGATCCCTGCATTGTTTTAGGTGCCATCTCGCTCATATCAATAGAGCAGTGGCAGAAAAACAATACACGTGGCTCCAGCGTAAATGGAGTTTCTACGATAGAATTTGCAGCAACTTTGCAGTTCAGGGTGAAAAGGTTCTAGGCCCATTTTTCATATTTTATCTCGATGTATATGGAGGATGAGCCTGGCATGTTCATGCCTGTTAGGCGCCATATAACCTTTCATGTGTTGGTGTGCCTTAAAACCCAATTCAATTCAATTCAATTCGGGACATGCGTATTTTGCTTCTTTCTAGGTGGATGTTCACTAAACTTCATTAGAATGTTCCTTGTATGCATCTTACATCATGTGCAGAATTTAGGGTCGCTGTGACCTAATTTCGACGAAATATAAGTCACGTACGGCCTCCGCCTCGACGTGTGTATCTTGCTTCCTTCTTGCAGGATGTTTACAAAACTTCTTCAACATGTTCCTTATATGCATCTTACATCATGTGCTAAATGTTAGGTCGCTGTGATCTACATGCATACCCCATTGTTAATGACATTAATGTAATATCTCTTGGTGTTGTTCAAATAAAAACATCTGGACCTGTATAACAGGGCTCGACATGTAGTCCGTGAACTTCTTGTTATGCATTAAAGGTATAAGGCAAAGAGAGGGAAATTGTCAAATGGGCACATCGCGAGACGTAGACATGGTCTCCGTAGACATGGTCTCCGTGACCAATCAAAACCCGAGAATTTTCTTTGCAGTATGACACATTAGTTGTAATGTCTAGTGAACATCCGTTTTAGCCATCATATTTGTAATACCTATTATCCATTTACATGAACCTTTTAACAATGTGTAAACAACCAGTTGTTAAAACAGGTTCATGGTATCAACGTTTGTTAAAGGGACTGGAGGAGATCAGTGTGTTAAAGGGACTGCTGGAGTTCTATATGTTAAAGGGACTGGAGGAGATATATATGTTAAAAGGACTGCAGGAGATCTATATGTTAAAGTGACTGGATGAGATATATATGTTAAAGGGACTGGAAGAGATATATATGTTAAATTGACTGGAGGAGATATATATGTTAAAGGGACTGGAGGAGATATATATGTTAAAGGGAATGGAGGAGATATATGGGTTAAAGGAAATTGAGGAGATTTATATGTTAAAGGGACTGGAGGAGATCTATATATTAAAGTGACTTGAGGAGATCTATATGTTAAAGGGACTGGAGGATATCTATGCTAAAGGGACTGGAGGAGATCTATATGTTAAAGGGACTGAAGGAGATATATATGTTAAAGGGACTGACGGAGATCTATATGTTAAAGGGACTGGAGGAGATATATATATATATATACATATAGTCATTGGGGTAACTCCAACTACAAATGAAGACCCTCATAATGTACTTCGTATGAAATGTGCATATGCATTGCATTACATTAAGCTGTATATTACCTCCGGTTGAATTATTTTTTATGAACATGTTTGGGTTGGAAAACCCGAAAACCCGAAAACGTCTTTTTGCTAAATCATAAATACTAAATTAAATGCCGATAATATTGCTAGCCTGTGTACATATAATTCATATAATGTACTCCGATCACAAAACAAAGACTTGTAAGAACCTTAAAGCATCATATGAATTAATACTAATACAACAAAAGAACCAGCCGATATGGTTTTCAGACACAACTATTTTATTAGTATCATATTGAATATGAAACTGAAACACATTATGGTGGTTTTATTCGAATTTGGATGGCACTCATACTACCTTCAGATCGCCCCCAGCCCCATAATATAGCCCTTGACTGAACTCGCACCCAGCCCATTAATGTAGCCCTTGACTGAACTCGCATTGTGGCGCACTGTTATATTGTTTTTTGTATAACTTAACTGTAATAGTCACAATGAGAACATTGCCTTTTATGTTTTAATTCGCTCTGTTGAACCAAACATAAAACATTTATGATTTATTCTCCGAAATAATTAAAAAAAAACTCAGGTTTTCAAATTAAACCAATAAATGTTACGTTCTAAAAGAAAAACAAACACTAGAAGGGTGTTAATTCGCACAGGCAAGCATTTATTCGATTTATTAACAACTTAATTCAATGGCGATTCCGGTTCCTGCTCCTTGACTATTGGAGATCCTGTCCAATGTACCTTATAACATATGAAATGAACACAGAGCTATAAAGCTCTCACTAAGCAAGAGCTACAGTGTTTAAACACTGTAGCTCTTGTTTTCACTGTTTATTGTCCGGAACTCATCACAGCCTATGTCCAACCTTCTTAGAACGGTTCTACAAAAGAACTAAAAATAACAATTGTTAATAACAATTCTTTGAATAATGTCTCACTGTACTATATCGCACCGTTATTACATAATTCATAATATATAATAATATGGTTTTACTTGAAATATATATTTCCGCTGTTCTGCAGTCATATTTAACCCATCTGGCCGTTAAGTATTGTCTCTGGTAATACTACGACTATTCGCTGCCGGAACGTCAGTGACTCTTATATGGTTTTCACAAGCAAGGTTTTACGCAAGCGTAAAATAGCTGCCGAGAGACATCAAGTCACAGGTGTTAAAACAATGCTGAAAACAATAAATGTTGTCACAGAGACATAAACACGCCACGACCGTTTTTTCTTACATTCGTCCCGATTTTTATCAAGCATTTTACCTTCCTACCAAGCATTTTGAATCAATGTGGGCGAACTCGTTTCTTTCTGTTTAAATACCTTGACATGCCTTACATATTGATTACAATTCACCCTTGTAACACAACGTGCTGAAGTACACATCAGCACAGAAATGTCAGAAATACAATTGTTCACATGTAACGGACACGTGTGCGTTAGCGTGTGCATTACAACACATATAAACTGTTCATTGTTACCACATGTAATTATAAGATGGCGTTATCAAAGTAAAAAATGTAAAGGAACTGTTGCTACCTTACCTTTAGCAAAAATGAAAACCATAATAATGAAAATTTAAATGGTTCAATGTAACTCGTCGAACTTATTAAAGAGACACTCTCATAAATTATTGCATTCAGTTTTCTTTCGTTACAAGGGATATTTGTTAATAATAAAAAGAGTTCATTTATTTATTTTATTCATGGCCAGTTTTGCAACACCATTCGAGCGTTGGAGTGACGTTATAAAAAATCATGCGCACTTGCAACTTGTGTCCGTCGTCCGTCAGTGCGTCCGTCCTGTCGGCGGGAAATTCGGGACGCTTCACATAACATCGCCTCTGAAACCGTTTATGTACTGGTATATGCAATAGCATGTTAATGTTCTTTTCGTCGCAATGTCGCCGCGAATTTTGCCTTGATCTGGTTATTTAGAGGTGTTTTATTGGGTACGCGATCGCGGAGCCCTTTAACTATAACAGCGACCGTATACTCATTCGCAACATCTCGTTCACTTCTGCTAAGCATAACTCGAATGCACGACGAAGGTCACCATATTGGTTACGTCATCATGACCCGCCTTAGATTCCCGCCAAAACGAATTCGCATTCAAAATCAAAGTTATCCTCAAAGTTTTGCACTGTAAGTGTTATTCAGCCAATTGCTCCATCTATAGTTTATTCACATGAAAGCAGTGATAAAACCTTCATCTGTGTCCTAAATAACAAACATTAAACGCAAATTATTCATCAACACGTGTGGCTAACGGCCATATTGTTTATATAGCAACAGCTAAGCAACAGTGCACTATTTTTTATGCTTTGCCCTAGCATTTCGGCTAACAAAATGTCAAAGATTTTGAACATATCGAAGCGTTGATATAGACACGAGGCGTGATCCCGAAGAATATTGGTTAAACCCGTTTTTAACGCATTTCATTGTTCTTTACAGTTGTACTGACAAACACTTTGAAGTAACATATGACGTCTCGTTTTGACAGTTTAACGTCAGATGTCCTAATTTGCGACAGGTTATGTACGTTTTAATAGTTGTCAGCCAATCGTAATGCATGGTTTGTGCCAAGTGCCGTCGAAAACAAAAATTCTGAAAACAGTTTCATTATTTTAATGAAACGTTATCACACTGTTACTTAGGTGGTAATCTTAGTCGCTGCACGATGGTCCAAATTGACCGCCATTGCTAAAGTAAGAGAGACCCCAAGTGTCAATCGTAATCCTGCTTAACCCTTTCGCTGCCACAGTCGAAGACATTGATTTTTACGACCAGTGTAAACCCAGATCAGCCTGTATATCATGTGCAGGCTGATAAGATTTTACACTGGTCGCCACTCAGTAAGAATGTATTCCATAATACTTTTATATAAATATCACCGGAACGTTTGAAATGAAATTTTAGCAGACGACATGTGAAATTTGGCGGCGAAAGGGTTAAATAAAAATAAATTTGGGTATCTATGACTTATTCAATTTAGTATTAAAGCGGTTGATGCACTATTTCCAAATACAGTTTATTTTAAAGGGCTCTGAAAAACTTGAAAAAAGCTGAAAGAATTATCAAAAAGCCATGAAAAATAAAGGAGATATGACCTATTGAAAATTTGCAAAGAACATAAATGGAGGCGGCCATCTTTGAACGATGACGTCATCGCGCCGTTTTACCATATATGGCATATTGACAAAATGTATTTTAAAGCAAAGAAAACCACGGCAAATTGATTAAAAATAAATATAAAGATGTAAAATGTATACATTTAAGTATTATTTTTCATTTGCAGTGATTTTTTTTGCTTTAAAATACATTTTATCGATATGCCATATATGGTAAAACGGCGCGATGACGTCATCGTTCAAAGATGGCCGCCTCCATTTATGTTCTTTGCAAATTTTAAATAGGTCATATCTCGTTTATTTTTCATGGCATTTTGATAATTCCTTCATCTTTTTTCAAGTTTTTTAGAGCCCTTTAAGACAAACTGTGTTTGAAAATAATGCATCAACCCCTTTAATACAATTATGGACGATTTCATTCTAAACAATAAGAGAAGTGTGTATTGAACTAAAAAAAGAAAACGAAAAAGAGAAACCCTAAGCGATGAAGGGTATGCATCCTCGCTTGCTATAGATATACATATATTGTGTAACCCATACACGCCCGGGAATCGGACCGCCAACATTGCTTTTACAATACCGAGAGTTTAAGGCGGAGGATTTCCGGTAATGCAGGCGAACGATCAAATTGCCGGAATTGAGGTAGGTGCACGATTGTTTTTGTATTTAAACCTTTTGTTCAATAATCGGAGAATGCCAATTGACCAAAGCGACTATTCCCAAAATTTCGGCATCGACCATCTACGCATGTTTGAGAAATCCTTTTAGCCGTATGCAATTTGTGTGAAGAAAAAATCGCATAACACATGTAGATGCTATTTTTTCAGTATACAGACCTGTGAATTTCCCAGCCATGAAGGGGGCATTGGGTCAAAAATTAAGGGGGCGTCTCAAACACTTCTGTTTTCTAATTAGGCTTTGATATCGATCAGTCAATGTTTAACGGTAGATTAGAGAGACAATTATGCTTACTAGGTTTTTCATGGAATTAACGAATAAAAAAAGACGGAATTGATATAATAATTTAATTGAAATACAATACTTTACACTAAACCAAACTGCTAAGTACCAACCTTAGAATATGTCAATGGTATTCTCATTGTGTTGTGTATTTTGAGCTTGATTAGAGATACGGTTAAACTGCAAAATAACGAGTGTAAATCGTCTGCTCTGATTGCATGAACATATTTTAAAACTTTTAAGTCAATGTGTTTTCTTAGAAATAAATTATAACACTATACCACTGGGTATATAGGATTTTATTAAGTACTTCTAATTAGTGAAGCTTTCGATGTTCCTAATTCTAAAATATGCCAGTTAAAATTATTATGACATCATGTTTTACTAGCATTACCACTACAAATGCGTTTGCTAAAGAAATTATAGAAATATTTAATGTTAACGCTGAATTACAGTTACTTGAATTTAAAACAATATTCAATTTAAAGGGAGGTAATTTAAGATTATCCATATTTCATTTTTTATAGACGGAAAATCTGCGATAAATGGGTCAATTTTTTATGTTTTTTCTATTATTTCATACCAATTTTAAGAATTTTATATCTTTAAGCGATCTCTGACTCATGTTATGTGTTTTATCAGTACATTTAACGTTTTCATATAAAGGGAGGGTAACTCTCAATAGATGTAACAATTTAAACAAAAAATAAATGTTTTACAAACTATTGGTCAAAACAAAATACTTATCATATATCTATTCTAAAATAAATTTAAATAAGAAAATTATTTAAGATACAAAAGTTGATACTTAGAAATTGTGTTCAGTGTATTGTTGGTAAAGAGAACATATCTGAAACAACGTGAAGATAGAAATCAAAGTACCGAAGGTACTGAGAGCATGGTGAACTATGATTTGTGCATCCATGTAATGGAAGGTTTCTTTCCAATCACGCATGACATGGATGGACTGAAAATGTGTCAACTCTTCTTAACAACAATACATCATTGCATGTAATAATACATCAATGCATTGTTTAATGTATCTGGAACTAAGGCGATTAAAACAAGATAAGGTAAGGTATATACAAGAACATATGTTTTAAATACAACTTGTAGTAGAGACATACAGACTACACATATACAAAACATAACTTATAAATCTTTGTGCTCATTTGATTTTAATCTCACAACTCGGAGTATCCCTGGTCTCGGGACCCTGGTCTCGGGATACCGTTGTTATTTATTCTCACAACTCGGAATACCACTGGTCTCGGGATACCGTTGTAGTTCATTCTCACAACTCGGAGTACCACTGTTCTCGGGATACCGTTGTGATTTAATCTCACAACTCGGAGTGAACATGATGTTCATACACAATTATTTCGTTGTTATATTTTTCAACCATGTATGTGAACGCTACTGAGAATTTCACGATTCATATCACTAATTGTAATTTTTACGTGGATTTTTTTTTAAGTCGGCAAATCGTTTGTTGACAATAATCACCAAAGTCACGGTAAATTTCGTTTACTACCTTAGGCCTAAACAAAAAGAATTTTGTTTCCTGTCACCCAACCGAATCGCCATTTTTACCCTCGACACAACAACTTTTACCCCTTCATTTTTGTATTGCTTTGTTGTGTTTTGGCCTTAACAGAATATAATTCAATCAGTTTTGCATTTAATTTGAAAATTGTAATAAAAGGTAATATACTTGTGTTTAGATCTACTCTTGTAGTGTAATGCATATCTCTCAATGCTACAGTCATACGTTCGAGTTCCGCTTTTTACGCGTTTGCACTCTCCACACACACACACACACACACACACACACACAATTTGTTTTCCGACTTAAGTCTAAAAGGGAGTACATCAGGCCTTTTATGGGGGTCTATAGGTGTCCGATTTAAAATTGACAAATATTAATAGTTTATTCTACATGACCAAAACATAATGAGCCTATAAAATCTTTTATTTGCAAAGAAATTCATTCTGCACACTAATACGTGCTATCCTAGGTGACGCACCAGGGTTAATTTTAGCATATTACATGCGAGTCCACCCTAGCTATATGGTGTTCTGAAACTTTAGACATTAACAAAATGGTTCTAGCTTCACATTTTGATTGATAGTGTTTTATATCGTGAACTGAAACAATTTTATAATTTAAGCTGTTTCTAGAAAAATTCTGATGTACCCCTTTTAAGACCATTGGGCATGAATTAAACAAACTTTTTTGCATAAAAAAAATATAATTAGAATAAAAAAAATTGGGTTCTGCTCAGATTCGAACCCATCCCGCTCTCTTTATAATCCATAATTTTATGGGACTGCCGCTCTCCCGACTGAGCTAATAATCCTTTACAAATTTTGATGATCTATAAGGTATTTATTCTAAAACCGCAGTGTCCGTATTGACCCGGATTAGATTTATACCCAGTCAGATCTTGTTGATTTGCATTCGGTCTAGCCGACACGATCGGCACACGTATTCAGGATTATTTTACGACCGAAACAGTTATTTTAACTTCATAGCAAGGGAGGTAAAGACTTCAGAATATTACACAGCGTACTTCAAAATAAGCTGAAATCTTATTCCGGAGAGTAGGCAGCAACAACTTTTTACAAAGGATAGTAGCTTATGCGATAACCATTACTGACCAAACCTATTAAATATTATATGAAGACTATAAAGGCCATGTATATTTCTTAAATATATAAATCCAAGAAAGATGGAAGATATGCGTTTGATGGTGTTGCAACAAGAGAAATAAATTATAAAATTAACTGGTTACAAATCCCAATCACTATCCTAGGAGAACAATACAGCGTATGCATATATTTTACGCAAGATCACGTGATAATCATGTGATGATGATGATTGATCTATTTATAGAACGCACAGATAAACGATAAAACAATAGATGAAATAGCTATATAAATAATATATAACTTAAACAAGGTATCGAGGAAATTATTTGAAATATCTAAATGACATTACCTTATTTGTATCCGCACTAGAAAAGAATAAACACCTGTTAAAATATGGGTCTTCTTTTTCAGGCAATGCGTCGATTCATCAATGAGGCTGTTGTTAGGATTCGTGAAAAAACACGGTAACTATAGCTTGGTGAACAAGTTCACCATGCTAAAAACTGATTAACGAAGGACAGTATTATAAAAACAAACACGATAAATATATCATTCTGAAAACAATATTACATTTATCAATATTGATATTTGATGTACCATATTTACATGTTCGATACATCGCCTTGTCAAACACCACATATACATGTTCGATATGTCATTATCATGTTTACATGTTCGATATGCCAAACACCATATTTACATGTTTGATATGTCATTATCATGTTTACATGTTCGATATGCCAAACACCATATTTACATGTTCGATATGTCATTATCATGTTTACATGTTCGATATGCCAAACACCATATTTACATGTTCGATATGTCATTATCATATTTACATGTTCGATATGCCAAACACCATATTTACTTGTTCGATATGTCATTATCATGTTTACATGTTCGATATGCCAAACACCATATTTACTTGTTCGATATGTCATTATCATGTTTACATGTTCGATATGCCAAACACCATATTTACATGTTCGATATGTCATTATCATGTTTACATGTTCGATATGCCAAACACCATATTTACATGTTCGATATGTCATTATCATGTTTACATGTTCGATATGCCAAACACCATATTTACTTGTTCGATATGTCATTATCATGTTTACATGTTCGATATGCCAAACACCATATTTACATGTTCGATATGTCATTATCATATTTACATGTTCGATATGCCAAACACCATATTTACATGTTCGATATGTCATTATCATGTTTACATGTTCGATATGCCAAACAACATATTTACATGTTCGATATGTCATTATCATGTTTACATGTTCGATATGCCAAACAACATATTTACATGTTCGATACATCTGCGTGCCAAACACCATATATACAGGTTCGATACATCAGCGTGTCAAACACGATATAAACATGTTCGATACATCTGCTTGCCAAGCACCATATTTACATGTTCGATATGTCAAACAACATATTTACATGTTCGATACATCTGCGTGCCAAACACCATATATACAGGTTCGATACATCAGCGTGTCAAACACGATATATACATGTTCGATACATCTGCTTGCCAAGCACCATATTTACATGTTCGATATGTCAAACAACATATTTACATGTTCGATACATCTGCGTGCCAAAACACCATATATATAGGTTCCATACATCTGCGTGTCAAACACGATATATACATGTTCGATACATTTGCTTGCCAAGCACCATATTTACATGTTCGATATGTCAAACAACATATTTACATGTTCGATACATCGGCTTGTCAAACACAATATTTACATGTTCGATACATCTGCTCGCCAAACACCATATTAACATGTTCGATATGTCAAACAACATATTTACATGTTCGATACATCTGCTTGTTAAACACCATATTTACATGTTCGATATATCTGCTTGTCAAACACCAAATTTACATGTTCGATGTGTGTCAAACACCATATTTACATGTTCGATACATCTGCGTGTTGAACAACATGACTGTATACGAGTTCGATACATCTGCTTGTCAAACATCATATGTACAAGTTCGATACATCTGCTTGTCAAACACCATATTTACATGTTCAATACATCTGCGTGTTGAACACCATGACTTTATACGAGTTCGATACATCTGCTTGTCAAACATCATATGTACAAGTTCGATACATCTGCTTGTCAAACACCATATTTACATGTTCGATACATCTGCGTATCAAACATCATACGTACAAGTTCGATACATCTGCTTGTCAAACACTATATTTACATGTTGGATACATCTGCGTATCAAACACCATAGATACAAGTTCGATACATCTGCTTGTCAAACGCCATATTTACATGTACAATACATCTGCTTGTCAAACGCCATATTTACATGTTCGATAAATCAGCTTGTCACACACCATATTTACATGTTGGATATATCTGCTTGTCAAAACACCATATTTATATGTTCGATGCGTGTCAAAAAACATGTTTACATGTTCGATACATCTACGTGTCAAACACCATATTTACATATTCGATACATCTGCTTGTCAAACATCATCTTCAGATGTTCGGTACATCTGCTTGTCAAACACCATATTTACATATTCGATATATCTGCGTGTCAAACATCATATTTACATGCTCGATACATGTTCGTGCCAAACACCATATTTACATGTTCGATACATCTGCTTGTTAACCACCATATTTACATGTTCAATACATCTGCGTGTCAAACACCATTTTTACATGTTAGAGACATCTGCTTGTCAAACACCAACATTTTAGATACACCTGTGTGTCAAACACCATATATAAATTTTCGATATATCTGCTTGTCAAACACCATATTTACATGTTGGATACATCTGCTTGTCAAACACCACATTTACATATTCGATGCGTGTCAAACACCGTATTTACATGTTTGATACATCTGCGTGTTAAACACCATGTTTACATGTTCGATACATCTGCGTGTCACATGTTCGTTACATCTGATTGTCAAACACCATATTTACATTTGAGATACACCTGTTTGTCAAACACCATATTTAAATTTTCGATACATCTGCTTGTCAAACACCATATATACATGTTTGATACATCTGCTTGTCATACACCATATTTACATGTTCGATACATCTGCTTGTCAAACACCGTATTTACATATTCGATGCGTGTCAAACTCCATATTTACATGTTCGATACATCTGCTAGTCAAACACCGTATTTACATATTCGATATATCTGCGTGTCAAGCATCATATTCACATGTTCGATATATGTTCGTGTCAAACACCATATTTACACATTCGATGCCTGTCAAACACCATATTTACATGTTCGATACATCTTATTGTTATCATTTTCCTTTCCAAGAAACATCGTGTTATACTCTGGCAGATAAGAGTATTTGCAGACGTGCAGGCGGCTTATTTTTTCTCCTAGCGAGACATATTTGATTACTGTTTTACTCTCTGTATCTCCATTTGTTTACAGGATACACGAATTTTGCGGTGGCCGATAAGGACCAACTTCACTCCTGCAGGTTGCGGTATTCTAAATATAAAATTGTCTTTCCAGGAGTGACCTGAGCCAGAAGTGAAAGGTCACACACATTTAAACATGCCAGATAAATGCTTCAAAATACATTTTCTGAATTGTTAATTAATAAATAACATTTATTAAAATGAGATCATTTATTTTTACAAATGTATTTCATATTATAACTCATATTTGAGTTGAATTTGCAGCAAATCATTAATATGTGACACTTTAACATTCGTGTCTATGTGGAAAATAATGAGTGAAGAGATACGTGCAGTAATTAGGACTCACTCAGGTTCGTACCTGGGGACACTTTTCCGATAACAAGTGTGAAAAAAAGCTCAGAAATAAGTTTTTAATAGGTTTTTACAGAGGTTTTAAGCGGTTTTAGTCCATTTTTATCTATACAAGCCGTAAGTTTGAGTTTCAAATTTGTTTCGTATTTAAAATGACGCGCGCGTTTGTGAAGTGTTTGCAATTGAACTATGTGTTTTTGGTATCAACATGTAGGGTTGCATGTTTGCAACATGTTTTCATGAATTAAATCTGCATGGCAACAGGTTTGGTAGTCATGAAACCACTAAATCTTCCCCTACCCCACTAAAATAGGATACTGTGAAAAAATTAAGATTTGTTTAAAAGGTAAAACATTATTCCTTATCATTCAAACTCGACTTGGTAGCGTTCAGCTAGTATACATTTTGATTTTGGCATTATTGGGCTCGTATTCGCTACTATAATCAGGTATGGTACCACCAATGTTGAAGAATTTGCTTAAAAATCAAGTTTGGCATGAAAATCGACATAAATTGGCATATTCATCGTCATAATTGCACCTAAAATGCATATTGTATTAATGCCCATTGACTGTTCTAAACATTTGATCTATTTAATATGGTGTATTGACAAGAAGACAATTCAGATAGTGTAAAAGTTAAAAAAAATATCTCTGACTTTTGTCGATTTCAGACTATACTCCGAGGTGTAGTCGAATGTAGTTCCTATAATAAAAGGTAATCCCTCCTTTTTTAATGGAAATGGGCATTATAAGTAGCGGAAAACTGCCGATTTCTATTCTATTTTGTGGTTGTATGTATAAGAAGCGTATTAATAGGTTTTACCGGATCACTGATGAACATTTTCGAAATTTCGACTCTAAGCTTACACTTTGTGAGCAATGAAAACAGTTAATCAATGAAAACAGCTGCACCCTTGACCTGTTTAGTAAACAAACAAGAACTTTCTTACTGGTGAAAATTAGTTTACATTACACTGCTGCATTATCCATACTTGAGTTGAATTTGCAGCAAATCATTAATGTGAGGTGTCTATGGGGAAAATAATTAGTGGTTTGATACCTCCATAACTTTTTGGCTGCGTCTCTAGGAATTTCACTATACATATATCATGGCTACATTTCAGTAGAGCTACAGTCATGTGAGCATGCGCAATCATCAAATCATAATATAACGATCAATGACCACATACTTTTTGCCATGTACTGCATGCTAAGTTTACGGTTCGCCCTTCCCTGTGGTCACTGACCCGTGCACGTCAGGGACAAGGTTATACAATCACCCAGCCAGTGCCGTGGGACCAATATCGGTGTCGTCTCCTTTGTCCCGTCCGCCGTGGAACAGCGCCAGGAAAGCCATGGACGAGATGCAGTTAAATGAGCGTCGACAGCCTGCATGAACCTGTCCCTGTCAATATATATGTTTGGTATGGCATATGTGGGCTTTGTATGTACGGAATGTGTGGTCGGCGACTCATCAACTGAACGGATTTGAAGTGGGGAAGGCTGGACGGTGCAAGGGAGTCAGCAACCTGCGTGCCTAAGAAAAATCCTAAGAAAACTTCAGGCACGCCGGATACGCAGATTGAAGAGGCGAGTGTAACCCCCAACAACAGAACCCTCGGCCCAGTATGATAGGACATACCAGTAGCGGCTGTAGTGTGCAGCACCTAGCGGATGTAGGCTCCACAATACCAGCCGGCAACACTCACTGCCCCAGCGACAACTACACAGATCGATTTCGACACAACATAACATATCTACAAGAGAAACGACGCAGATCACCACTACATACACATACAGTTTTGAGGGCGTATAAAAGGTTAAAAGGAGTTTTAATAAAACAATATTTGATGTTTGTAAGCACACTTAAATAAGTACTAAATATCCCATTAAACAGTTTCAAATTTGCCAAGCAATAATATTTTATGGATGATATGGAATGTTAAAGGGAGGTAATTTGACGATTGTTGATAATCAAACGCTGCCATCTACACAATCTGTGTTGTTTTTTTGCGATTTCTTTTAGGTAAGGAACATATAGAGAATATTTCGGAGAAAGTTCGGTAATTTTCGTAGATTTAATTGTTTTTTGTGGCCAAAATGCATGTTTAAGAAAAAGGGGACTAACTCCCTTGTGTACTGAACTTTTCAAAAACATCTGTTTGGGCTATTGTTGGCGGTCTATCTAATTATTCTTAAAACATTATTAATTTCTTCCTGTTTTTCTGTCTAGATAATCAGCATCAACATTAGCGGACGTTTCTTTTTTTGTTCAGTATATCATAGAATAACAATTGCTGCAATTTAAGACCCAACACTTTGGGGACTTAATTTCTGCATAAATAACCAACCTTTTTTGAAAATATTAAACATTAATGAGTTATCGTACGCTGTGTTAAAAAGGACGAAAATATGAGAGATAAAGAGTTTTTGAGAACAAACATTCGCTTCACTCCTTTTAGATTACGGCGATTTTTCGGTATTTAAAAATAAACGAATGGTGTTTTCACAACTTTTTAACAGCTGTGTAATATCGGGTCGAAATGGGGAATGGTGATGAGAGTGGGGAGAAAAGAGAGGGGTTCTACCTCCTGTTGTAACAACAGTTCACAATTTCTTTGGCCCATCGCCAACTGGGGCCAAATAACCAAAGAAGTTTATGTCCGTTGTTAATGTTATAAGAATTGCAGTTCCGTAAAGTAGTGTTTATGGTATCAACAGCCGCACACGCTGTTTTAATAGTCATCCATTCTAAAATGCTGTTCCAAACACAATACTTTTTAAGAAGTGGCAAATACTTCCATAATTACAATAGCTTGAAATAAGTCATCCTTTCTAAAATGGTTTTCCGAACACAATACTTTTTAAGAAGTGGTAAATACTTACATAATTGCAACTGCTTGAAATAAGTGATCCTTCCTAAAATGGTGTTCCGAACACAATACCTTTTAAGAAGTGACAAATACTTAAATAATTACAATTGCTTGAAATAAGTCATCCTTTCTAAAATGGTGTTCCGAACACAATACTTTTTAAGAAGTGGAAATACTCAAATAATTACAATTGCTTCAAATAAGTCATCCTTTCTAAAATAATGTTCCGAACACAATAAATTTTAAGAAGTGACAAATACTTAAATAATTACAATTGCTTGAAAGAAGTCATCCTTTTTAGTATGGTGTTTCGAACACAATACATTTTAAGAAGTGACAACTACTTAAATAATTACAATTGCTTCAAATAAGTCATCCTTTCTAAAATGGTGTTCCGAACACAATACTTTTTAAGAAGTGGCAAATACTAAAATAATTACAATTGCTTGAAATAAGTCATCCTTTCTAAAATGGTGTTCCGAGCACAATACTTTTTAAGAAGTGGCAAAAACTCAAATAATTACAATTGCTTCAAATAAGTCATCCTTTCTAAAATGGTGTTCCGAACACAATAAATTTTAAGAAGTGACAAATACTTAAATAATTACAATTGCTTGAAAGAAGTCATCCTTTTTAAAATGGTGTTTCGAACACAATACATTTTAAGAAGTGACAACTACTTAAATAATTACAATTGCTTGAAATAAGTCATCCTTTCTAAAATGGTGTTTCGAACACAATACATTTTAAGAAGTGACAACTACTTAAATAATTACAATTGCTTGAAATAAGTCATCCTTTCTAAAATGGTGTTCCGAACACAATACTTTTTAAGAAGTGGCAAATACTAAAATAATTACAATTGCTTCAAATAATTCATCCTTTCTAAAATGGTGTTCCGAACACAATACTTTTTAAGAAGTGGCAAATACTAAAATAATTACAATTGCTTCAAATAAGTCATCCTTTCTAAAATGGTGTTCCAAACACATTTACATTTTAAGAAGTGACAAATACTTAAATAATTACAGTTGCTTGAAATAAATGATCCTTTCTAAAATGGTGTTCCGAACACAATATTTTTTAAGAAGTGGCAAATACTTAAATAATTACAATTGCTTGAAGTAAGTGATCCTTTCTAAAATGGTGTTCCGAGCACAATACTTTTTAAGAAGTGGCAAATACTTAAATAATTACAATTGCTTGAAATAAGTCATCCTTCCTAAAATGGTGTTCCGAGCACAATACTTTTTAAGAAGTGGCAAATACTTAAATAATTACAATTGCTTGAAATAAGTCATCCTTTCTAAAATAGTGTTCCGAGCACACTACATTTTAAGACGTGCAATAACAGCTGTGTCTTAGACGCTTTAATGTCGATTCTCATAACTAGTTTTGTGAAAAGAGTATGCACATTCGTTACCTATCATGAAAAAAATCAATACAAATGCATAGTTCTTAGTTTGGAAATATAAGCCGTCAGTTACAGTATTTTTTTTTCAGTCAAACGAAACGTTTACTGTTTTGCCTTTAATTGTTATAGAACTAAACAGAACATAATTGTATTCAACTTGTACATAGTACCTCGTTGGTCAACATGATTGTATACAATACATGTTTTAAGTGAACAATAAAATACAAATATTAGACAATATTTTGTACAATTTATGAGTAGCAAATTAACGATATTGAAACACAAATAACAAGAAACAGCATGCTTTATAACATGTTGAAAAGTGATTATACAATACATATACCTTATAGTATAGAATTAACTTAAACCGGAATGCTTAATAAAATAGTTCTTTGGTCAAATGCTCTTTTGATGTATTTAGCCAAATTTATTAATTGTTTTTTCGGAAAAAAAAGCGAGACATAAGGATCACTTTTCCGAATGCGACGGCGCCGTCAACATTTGGTTAAAGTTTTCGGTTAAAGTTTTTTGGAAAGTATATATCTCCAATACCATCAAAAGTATTGCCTTGAAACTTTGTATGAACATTCACTGGGGTAACCCCTTACACTTTCACTAAGCCCCACCCCACCAATGACCTTGACCTTGACTTTAAAGACAAAAGAAATAAGTCAAATTTTCTTGGTTAAAGTTTTTTTGGAAGGTATGTATCTCCAATACCATCAAAGGTATGGCTTTGATACTTTGTATGACCATTCACTAGGCTCCAGCCCACCAATGACTTTGACCTGACTTTAAAGACAAGAACCCGAAATTATTTACTTATTTTTTGTTTGTTTGTTTGTTTGTTTGTTTGTTTGTTTGTTTGTTTGTTTCTTTCATTTTCTTTCTTTCTTTCTTTCTTTCTTTCTTTCTTTCTTTCTTTCTTTCTTTCTTTTTCTTTCTTTCCTTTCATGCATTTTAAATTTATTGTGTGTTGTATTTTTTAAATATATATACACATATTAACAAACATATCTTAATATTATATATTTCGTATTAGGACTAACATGTTAAAAGGTGTTTCATCTTCTCTTCAGATCAAACCCTACTAACCTTGACCTTAACTTTACACTCAAATGGACAACCAATAGTCTCCCCAAAAAAGATACACCTCAGAAGGCGAGACAGCCCGTGGCGGTGGCCTTGTCTATTTTCAGATTTCATTAATTCACAGAATTTCATAAAGCTCGAACGTTTGTAATATTTTTTCAATAAGAAACAGCTTCTTATATCATGAAAAACAGAGCAAATTGTAATGAAATGATATTCATCTTCTATATCGTTTTTTTCTTCAAAAAAAGCACAATATCTTTCGTAAAAAAAATATGTAATTATTTAGTCATGTACATTTCTGTAACACATTATATTGGGAAGGGCCGTAATTAATTTTGATAGAACTTGTGGCATGACCCATTTGCATACTTATATGGCATAAAATGTGTTTAAATCACTAGTACTGGTTGCTAGATTTCATTATTTTGTGTTCTACGTCATTTTTATGTTGTTGTTGTAGAGGCAAGACAATCCCATTTTTTTCTGGTAGAACCAGTACTTTATACTTCCCGCCATCTCGTAAGAATCGACACTTTCTCACTTGACAAGTCGAGCTCCCAGTGTGATTCGAAACATCGCAACATCGTTGCGTATGCTAACAGTACCATAACTGTGTTACATTTCCGTCAATTATGCTCATTGCCGCAATAATCCAACATAGGGTTTCCCAACAGAACCTCAATTTGATAAAAAAATATCCCAATAAATCTAAGATAAGTTATCGCATAAGCAAGCTGAAATTTGCTTGTTTAGAAAGCAAAATAAGTTATCAGAGTATCGGCACCCTCGGTATCCGGATAAAACCACGTCGGAGCAATACGACGAACGCGGATCACCTGAATCTTCAAAGTACTCCCATCCTTCAAAGTGAAGATGACCTGCCTGAAAATATTTCCTAGGTGTATCCAAAAAGTAATGTTTGTGCACACGTAAACGTATTTTCCAATCGGACTTTTGAGCGATATTTGTTTTTAATATTTACACCCTTAAAAAATAAAAAAAGTGAATATTGTTAGTTATAAAATCAGCTTTTTAATGCGAATGTCTATTGATGAAGTCTTTCTTTATAGAAAACTGTTTCTTTCTTTGTTTATTAGAGATTTTTAATATCTGTTTTAACGGATTTACAGGCATTCCTCTAGATAACAACATTGTTTGCATGCGTTAAAACACCCAAGTATGAATGAAGAATTGCGTCATCTATGAGTGGTGTCACAATTTTATGGAAAGGTTGACGGCGGATAAAGCAAAATGGTGATACGGACAAAATCGGAGTTCGGATAAAACGAACAATGGTGAATATTATAGGATTTCATTATTATTGTCATATTGCATACGGGTAGGAGCCGCGGGGACAGTGAGGGCCCGCTCCCCCATCCCAGTATAATTTGAGGGGTAAAATGGTTAGCTTTTTGAAAATTGCCCCCTTACACCACCCCCACTCCCCTATATTTGAAACATACCTTTTTGTGCTTTTTTGGCTTGTACTTTTAATTTGAGCCCCACCTCACAGACACACACATGTACGCACGCACGCACGCACGCACACACGCACACACGCACACACACACACACACACCCTCCCCAATAATTGAGACGTTCCTACACCTACTATCATGTCTAGTAGCGCATATTATCAGGACGTTCCCGCTGAACGAATTTTGCTGGAATTATGGGATTTTGAATAACGTTTTTCAAATCAAAATCTTGTCCACTCAACTCTTATTTTCATACTCCCTATAAAGTATGGAATTAAGAATCCATATCGTCCTTTTCAAAGCTCAGCACGGATTCCTACTTTATCCAATGCATTCCCGAATATAGCTGGTTTTCGAACTTGTCTGAACTTTCGTCAATATCAACAATCTTTCCAAGTTTGGTAAATATTAAATACAGCAAAGCAAATGCCATAACTCTCGTTACGGCTGTTTTTCTAACTCGTCCGAGCTTTTATTGATATAAAGACGCTGGTTTCGTAAATATCCGATTAATAATGAAACCACTATCACGGTAGTGAAGCCAAAAGTTAACAGACCACGAACGGACGACGGACAATTCGTCATCCCATAAGCCCTACTGGCCAAAGGCCAGCCTTCGGCCAGTAGAGCTAACACTTTGGCCAAGTTTTGTGAACATCAAATACAAAATAAAGGAGCTAGAATGTTCACAAGGCTAAATATGTTGTTTTTTTCAACAACACAAGGATCATAAATTCGATCTGGCTGGTTTTCGAACTTATCCGCGTTTTCATTGGTATAAAGGCACTGACAAAGAAGGATAAAAATATCGGACAGGGAAAGCAGCATTCAAGGACGACAGTCAACCACAAAACACAAAAACAAACACGCAAACAGACAAACGAAAAGGCAAAAGTAATAAAAAATGCAAACGACATCACAGGTAATGTTCGGACCATAAGGGATGGTTAACGGAACACCAGAGATATTGTTTACCTCTCATACATCCCTTCTTTTCTTTGAATTATAAATCATAAATGATCATAACTTTTAAATCAATATTTGTTTTAAAATACATATATAATTATAAGAACAATGCTAATCAGTAAAACCATAAAAAATATATCAATCCATATTTATATTATTATAAACAAATTTAAATAATGTGTATTTTATTCATAAAGTGAATAAATGTTCATTTTGATACTTTCTCCTTTGTTTTTAGATATGTGTCCATCACGTATTCGAGTGCATCTGTCAGTTAGTACAAATACAAACGACCACACATACAAGCGATTATAAAAACAATAAAGAAAGATAAAAATATCGGACAGGGAAAGCAGCATTCAAGGACGACAGTCAACCACAAAAAAAGCAACAAACACGCAAACACGCAAACAGACAAACGAGAAGGCAAAAGTAATAAAAAATGCAAACGACATCACAAACACAAAAGGGTTGACAAAAGGGCTACCGCCTTGCAACGGTCAGTTGCAACTGGGGGTTTAAACCGGTTCTAGGGTGCACCAGATCTCACACTTACCCTACTGTCATCCCTTTAAAACAGGAAAGTGTAAATAAAGAAATCCCCGTCATGGGGACATTGTGTCAACTCAGCATTCTGGCATGTGTTAATTCCCATATCCTGCGATTGTTCAAACAAACTATAATTTGGAAATCAACACGAATTTCAAGTTACGCTGGTTACAAATTAACTTCTAATTGATAAGTCGCCATGATAATGTTTTCGTAATCTCCGGCCGGGCAGGATTTATTGGTTATCCGATAGTTGAACGATTGACAAACATTTCAGCACAAGCTGTCATTCCGCGTCTAGAATCTGTGTTTGCTATGTTTGGAATTCCAAGCATCCATCATCGCCGGATAAACCTAATGTCTCATATATTTCAATCACTTCTTCAACCGCGTAGTGTAATAATAACGATTACTTCCTCTTCTTCGCGTCAATATTCAATCCAACAAACACGTTTTCTATTTTTGAAACATATTTTGTACACCGTATTCCGACAGAATGTTCTTCTGTATATACATCAAACTTAGCAAATGGTGGTAATCCGGCCATGATTTGTTTCCTGTTTAAGTTAAAGGCAGCGAATTTCTGTTTTAATCTGTTCTTTTTTTTTCAACTTTGAAATTTAAATCCTCGTCGCCAGTGTAATGTTCGGACCCATAAGGGATGGTTAACGGAACACCAGAGATATTGTTTATACACTTTAATACCACAACAATCACTAACTCAATCCTGCAGACCAGTGCATGCATTCAACACGTATACTGCACATTTACACTGGACCATTAGGCTATTCGCTGATGGTAGATATAGGCGGAGCTGTACATATTAAGGTACCGACCATTTTGATTTTGGGTGGGGAAAGGGGGAGCGGGTCGGGGGGGGGGGGGAGGGGGGGAGGAGTGGAAGTGGGATGGGGGTGGGGGGGGGGGGGGGTTCTGAAAAAATATTCTGACCCTTGAAGTGTTGAAAAAAAAATCCTAGCTCTGATCTGAGGGAATAAAATAAACAGTCCCTCAAATTGTTGAAAAAAAAAAAATCCAGCCTTCTCTCACATTCTTGGAAAAAAATAAACTGGTTGTGAGTCCAGTTAGAGAAACAAATACTCTGGCTCCCTCTTCAGTCTATGATAAATGTAGATATACTCCATTAGCCACTGGATTCAACACTCTGGCTACATCCACAACTTTTGCTCAGATGTTTATCGAAATCTCCAGTTGAAATGAGTTTAGAAGACAATGATAACATTCATGGTTGAAATAAATTTGATGCACAATTAAATTATTAGATCATGGTTGTAATAATGTGGTATACATTAGTCATGGTAGTTATAAATGTGATACATGTGGTATATACACTGGCAATGGTGGTAATGGTAGTAATGAATGTGCTATTCATATAAAGTCATGGTTATAATTAATGTGGTATACGTAAATATAAATATAAAAATCGAACAGGAAAAGCAGCATTCAAGGACGACTGTCAACTACAAACACACACATAGACAAAGAACACATTTAAAAATGAATAAAAGGCCAAATACGACATCACAAACATAAAAGGGTTGACAATAGGGCTACCGCCTTGGAACGGTCAGTGGCAAAAATAAAAGGATTTAAACCAGGTTCTTAGGGTGCATCAAACCTCATACTTACCGTACTGTCATCCCAATAAACCGAGACAGTGTAAATACAGAAATCCCCGCCATGAGCTCTTCTCTAATCAACAAGGCAGCATTAATAGGTAATGAGTAAAACACAAACATGCTCAGGGTTGTAATAAGGCCATTATTTTTTTGATAATTAGTTTTACGAACCGTCCTACGACAAAACGAAATTATGTATTTTATTCGGAATTTGATAGTTCATTTTTTTTTACCTCCTCTCAGATTTTAATAGAACATTTCATCCCCTTTCTTTCAAATAAAATAATTAAGTGCATTACCAAATTTTTATTTTTATTTTGTTCCCTTCCTCCTACAGCAATTCTCTGTCTTGATGGTTAGTAAAACAAATAATAAAACATAATGGCCTAAATGTTATATACATTGGTCATGGTAGTTTTGCAATCCTGTGAGGGTGACAGTGAATATTTGTCAATCTTCTGAGGCTATTTATTCTATTATACTGAAAAATATGTTTGAAAAATATATTTGGTTGTGTTAAATATTCCTTTGAAATAAAACATGAGAACACACTGTTACTTCTCTCTGTTCAAAATCATTATTCTCAGCACCTAGAATTTTTTTTTCTGTGGATGCTTCTTTTCTTTTGGAATCTTCAGCCGTGAACTCGAGAAAACTTTTCAAATCATCTTCAAAAAGTTGTGCAGTACAAATTATACCGGTTTACATTACAAATAATACTATCATTCAGTGACTCACTTCATGGAGACATTACAAGCAAAATGAGATATTACAAAAATGGGAAAATAATAGTCTATGAAAATGTAACATGGGTGTTTGACATCAGGTATATAATTAATAAATATGGTATCAGTGGTCATGGAATTAATAAATGTAGTATGCATAGCTCATAGTAGAAATACATGGGGATTTCAGTGGTCATGGTAGTAATGAATTTGGTATTCAGTGGTCATGGTAGTAATGAATTTGGTATTCAGTGGTCATGGTAGTAATGAATTTGGTATTCAGTGGTCATGGTATTAATAAATGTGTGACTTAGTCTCAGTAGTCACGGTAGTATTAAATGTGATACGAGCGTATACAGTGGTCATGGTAGTAGACAATGTGGTAAAGAGTAGCCATGATAGTTATACATGTGATGTACTTTGGACATGTTAGTAATCAATGTGGTATGCAGTAGTCGTGGTAGTATTACAATACAAGGGTCGTGGTACTTTGTGAATATCATCAACAAGTAAGTGGACTTAAGAAGCAGCTTCATCCACACGCAGTGCCAGGTTACAGAAATGCCAGGTTACAGAAATACCAGGTTACAGTTACAGAAATGCCAGGTTACAGAAATGCCAGGTTACAGACAAAGCTATGCGCTATATGCCAGTATTAATAAGAATGGTATGGAACATGGTAGACATTGCCCAGTACAATACAATACCCTACACCTACAAACAAACATTCAATCAATTCATAATTTAGAAGAGCAAAATGGGGCTCACATAGAAAGCAGACAAGGACAAGCATAACTAAAGATTAAAATCAGCACATGGAGTTCCATCCACCAAATATGGAAAGATCCATATAAAACAGGAGCTGTCGAAAGGCCAGCATGCTTCACTATTCAGAGTCAATTTCAGGGGCGTAGCTGACCTGAAATGCATGTGAACTAGGGTTCCGGCATGCTCCTCCGGAGGATTTTTACTTAACTTTTCAACTTAAGCTATGCAATGGTGCGTTTTGGTGTATATTTGACAGAAAACTTTATGGTAATTTAAGAAATGTTCACCCCCACATCCCTCTCCGGTTTCAGTTTTTATTTCATTTTTGGGCATTTCATATTTTTCATTTTCAAACTGATGTGCTGGCCCGGGCCTATATGGCCTAATAGTAGCTACGCCGATGGATTTTAAACAAGGCCAAGGGCACTTCTGTCTCACCAACCATGGTGCCAGTTAATTCACAAGGTCAAGTCTTAAGTGTGGAGGTTAATAGGTGGTGGTGAGGTGAGGGTGTAGTGGATGCGGGTGGTCAGTAAACATATATACCTATATCAAAGCAAGACCTTCAATACCCCAGAAAGAATATGAACTTGAAAAGGGTGGGGAAGGGAAGTAAAGTGTTAATGAATAGGAAAAAAACAAGAAATAATGCAATATTTTCATTGGGGGAGTCGAAGGTGGCGAGTGTGTGCGGGTGGGGGTATGAGTGGGGAGAGGGCTGGAAGAGAACAGGATGCAGACATGGTAACTGAAGAAAAACCAAATATAATAGAACACATATTTGTCTATTTATCTGGTGTGATGGTGGTGGTGGTGGTGTAGGAGTGGGGAAGGTGTGGGGTTTATCGGCCTAATGAAATTTACAGGCTTGCCATTGTTATTAGATGTATGCTGTACGTTTCACTGAGATATATGAAGCTGCTTAAAACACTTTAACCTGAAACTCTAAGTTGACAAAAAAGATCATCTGGCTAAAATGAAATAAAAAAGTTATGAAACAGGTGTCTGTAAGTGTCCTTGATGACTCTGATGACACTTGTCAAACGCCTTTGACAGAGATATATGGCTAGTGGGTATTGAAATAAATGCCAACAAATAAAATAAAATAAATCCTGTCGAAAAGAGGCTACTCCTTTTCTAAAATACAATACAGAAAATATTTATCCAGAAAAAGGGCCATACTTTTGCTAAAAAGCAATACAGAGTTATGGAACATGTGTATACTAGGCATCCACGTTTTACTGAAGCTGTATTAATAATTAAAGGGGGTACATCAGGATTTTTCTAGAAACATCTTAAATTATAAAAATGTTGCATTTCATTATAAAACACTTATATCAATCAAAATATACTGTTAAAACCATGTTGTTAATTTTTAAACTTTGAATACACCATATAGCTAGGACGGAATCAGACGTAAAATGCTGAAATTAACCATGGTGCGTCACCTAGGATAGCACATATTACTGTGCTGAATCAATTTCTTTGCAAAACAGGGATCATTTTTAGGCTCATTCATTATCTTTTGGCCATGTAGAATAGAAAATGTTAATATTTGTCAATTTTAAGTCGGACACTTAGACCCCATGAAAAGCCTGATGTACTCCCTTTAACAATCGCCTATTGAAATACAAGGACGTGAATAAAAAATTTAACCAGAAGTTTGAAGTAGAGAAAGGGACATAACTTTGCTTAAATACAACTGAGTTAAAATGGAACATGTGTCTACTTGTGCCCTTGATATTCCAAGCTTTCTTGAAGTTTTGTTTATGTATGACTTTCAGTTGTTAAACTACATGGACTTGTCAAAAATGAACTTTACCCAGAAATTCAAAGTAAGAAAAGGGCCATGCTTTTGCTTAAATCATACAGAGTTATGGAGCAAGTGTCGACCAGTGTCCTTGATGGTACTGATGACATATTTCAAGTTTCACTGACCAGTGGTTACTGAAATAATTGAACTTCGCAAAAAACTGAAAACCAACGTTGACGCAGACGTTGAGTAGATCTACAACAGCTCTTCTTATTCTACGAATAGTAAAACTTAAAAAAATAAATAAATTATGGCTTTCAAGTTTTCAAGTTGACGAAAAAATAATCTGGCCATTGTACTAGGCGAAATAAAAATCCTGGCTTCAAAGAAATGCAAAAAGAATCCCCACTCCCTTCTTATTCTACGAATAGTAAAACTGATTTTTTTTTATGGTTTTCAAGTTGACGAAAAAAATAATCTGGCCATTGTACTAGGCGAAATAAATATCCAGGCTTCAAAGAAATGCAAAACGAATATTCCGACTGAAAGGAAATCCCAGCCCCCCACCCCCAGAATTCAGAATGGTAAGTCCCTAATTGACATTAGTTAGAATACTAATACTTTAAAGCCACAAAGATAAAAAAGGACCAGTAAGTAATAAGACTACTAATTTGTAGTCGGGGCAATTTTGTACAGCCGCCACACAGCACTAAACAAAAATGAACTTATTTTTAGCTCTACTGATCAGAGATCAGCAGAGCTTATGCCGTGGTGCGGCGTCCGTCGTCCGTCCGTCCGTCCGTCCGTCTGTCTGTCCGTCTGTCTGTAAACTTTTTTTTGTAGCGACTTCTCCTCTGAAACTACTGAATGGATTTTCATGAAACTTTACAGAAATGTTGCCCATGAAGTCTAGTTGATCCTAGCAAAAATTCATGTTGATGTGAAATCCAAGATGGCCGCCAGATCTAAAAATAGGTTTTTAAAAAACAAGTTTGTAGCGACTTCTTCATGAAAACTATAAGTGATATTGATATGGGACTTTTTCTAAAATGATCAGCATGACATGATGTTGGTCCTTGTCGAAAATCGTTTTGATTCGACGTTAAACATGGCTGCCAGCGACCATCTTTGTTTACATAGAGTTATATAATGAAAACTTGTAGCAACTACTCCTCTGAAACTACTTGACGGATTTTCATTAAACTTCATAGGAATGTTGCTCTTGATGTCTAATTGATCCTAGCAAAATTTCAGGTCGGCCGGAAATTCAAGATGGCCGCCACGGCTAAAAATAAATTTTCAAAATACAAGTTTGTAGCGACTACTTCTTGAAAACTGTAAGTGATATTGATATGGGACTTTTTCTAAAATGATCAGCATAACATGATGTTGGTCCTTGTCAAAAATAGTTTTGATTCAACGTTAAACATGGCTGCCAGAGGCCATCTTTGTTTACATACAGTTATATAGTAAAAACTTGTAGCGACTACTCCTTTGAAACTACTTGACAGATTTCATGAAACTTTACAGGAATATTGCTCTTAATGTCTAATTGATCCTAGCAAAATTTCAGATCGGCCAGAAATTCAAGATGGCCGCCACAGCTAAAAATAGATTTTTAAAAAAGAAGTTTGTAGCGACTACGTCTTGAAAACTATAAGTGATATTGATATGGAACTTTTTGTAAAATGATCAGCATGACATGATGGTTATAAGAGTCAAACATTATTTTAATTTTACGTTAAACATGGCTGCCAGTGGCCATCTTTGTTTACATAGAGTTATATGAAGAAAACTTGTAGCGACTACTCCTCTGAAACTACTTGACGGATTTTCATGAAACTTCACAGGAGTGTTGCTCTTGATGTCTTATTGATCATAGCAAAATTTCAGGTCGCCCGGAAATTCAAGATGGCTGCCATGGCTAAAAATAGATTTTCAAAATACAAGTTTGTAGCGACTACTACTTGAAAACTATAAGTGATATTGATATTGGACTTTTTGTAAAATGATCAGCATGACATGATGTTGGTCCTTGTCAAACATTGTTTTGATTCAACGTTAAACATGGCTGCCAGCAGCCATCTTTGTTTACATAGAGTTATATAGTAAAAACTTGTAGCGACTAATCCTTTGAAACTACTTGGCAGATTTTCATGAAACTTTACAGGAATGTTGCTCTAAATGTTTAATTGATCCTAGCTAAATTTCAGATCGGCCAGAAATTCAAGATGGCCACCACGGCTAAAAATATTTTTTCAAAAAACAAGTCTGTAGCGACTACTTCCTGAAATCAAAATCAATCAGTAGAGCTTCAAGGTCATTGACCTCTTGTTTAATATGTATTCTGGCAATTTTCAAAATGTTCAATTCTTTAAGAATTTTATTGTTTTAATCAAAGGTTTGATGAATGCAAAGCATTACATCGTTTAATTCAGAATAACTAAAGGGTAGCACACATACCACAAGACAGACAAAGTTTGTCTCAACTCGTTGGTAATTTAAAACCTTCAATGAACCACGTCTATCTCGGTGTTTAAATGAACCAACTCACTGTAGTCATTGAGCTGGCTATAGATCACCCTACCCCTGGCGACATTTTGTAGGGTAGGATTTTCTAAAAGTTCATCTAAAATGCTTCAAAATGAGTCTTGTTTGCCATCTGAGCGTTGGGGCGTTTGTGTGAAACGCACGTGAAACAAACAAATAAATGAATAAATAAATAATACTAACGCTGTAGTACAGAGTTCGTACGCTCTAGTAGAGCGTTCGCAAGCTTTAGTAGAGAATTTGCACTCTGTATCTAGAGTGTTTACACGCTGTAGTAGAGCATTCACACTGTCTAGTAGAGCGTTCGTATGCTGTAGCTATAGTGTTCGCACACTGTAGTAGAGGGTTCGCACGATGTAGCTAGAGCGTGCGCATGCTCAAGTAACAGCGTGCGAACACTCTATTACAGCGTGCGAACACTCTACTACAGCGTGCGAATGTTCTAGCTACATGGTGCGAACGCTCTACTACGACTTGTGAACGCTACGCTCTAACTACAGGGTGCGAAGGATCTAGCGACAGCGTGCGAACGCTCTACTAGAGCGTACGAACTCTGTACTACAGCGAACGCTTTACATTATATTTTCAGCATGTCCTCTGCGGGGTTCCGTAAAAACTAACTTACATTGGATGGGGACAAAATATGATTATACGTTGGAGTTTGTCTCAAAAGCAGGATACACTGTAACAAAGTGCTACAGCGTGCGAACGCTCTACTTCAGCGTGCGAACGATCTGCTAGAGCGTGCGAATGCTCTACTACAGCGTGCGAACGCTCTATTACAGCGTACGAACGCTCTAGCTACAGCTTGCGAACGCTCTAGCTACAGCTTGCGAACGCTGTATTACAGCGTGCGAACGCTCCGTACGCTTTGCCTTATTCTGGATATTTGGACACAATGCTAATAATACTAATTCTTATCAAAGACAGACAAAAAGGCAAATGACCTTGACATGCATATATCTTCACTCCACCGCCTATGTCCAATGTTATTTGTGAATGACCACTGGAACGACGCCAGACACATTCCAGTATATTCAATGACACCCTGTGTCTGGACAAAACCACTTCCCGGGTCAGTTCAACTTCTCCAAAACAGGAGATTCGGTATCTCTCGTCCAGAAGTCACATAACTATTCAGAAACTATCAATTGACATGAAGATGTCCAGAGCAGAAATTATGCAGTACACTGGTACTGCCATTGGTGCATTAAAATTCATTATAGAGCAAAGCTGAAGGAGGCCACTCTCAAGATGGCAACTATGGCATCGGAAGTTATTCCTTCGCACAAAGAACTGCATCCACCCCAAACTAAGAACAATAAGAAAGACGTGAGAAGAGCCACGGAATATATCATTGGTTTCACAAACTCATTCCGAGTTGATATCAATGACTACGACTTATACTGCCGATCGTCTGGTGAGCCAGCACAGAGAGATGTTGTTGATGATCTGTTACATGGCCGAGAAGGCCATGAAATACTTTGTCAATTACTTGTTAATTGACACGCCAACACGATCCCATTTCACGATCTAATCAAGAGAGCCAAATTGTAAACGTTTTCATCATCTGAAGTGCCCAAGAAACTTACACAAAGAACAAACTGATTTAAATCAAAGCAGAACACACTATGTTTGGTTAATTGGTTCCCTTATTGATGAGGCATAAGACAGATATTTATCGTAGCTATTTCGCCAACAATAGCCAAAGGACAAAGTATGATAAGGGTGTATTCTGGCCCCCCGATATGTTCGAAATGCACAAAAATAATATTTACTAATAATCTGTCGTGCATGTCGAAGTAAATTGATCATATTCTATCTTCAAAATATATTTTTGTTTATTTTACTTATCTAGAAGAATTAAAAGGGTCTCAAAAATGTCATTTTTGGTAATTTTGTTATATTTTGTAGATTTTGGACCTTTCTGGGCAAGATTTTGATCCTAAAAATATAGAGCGCACTTCTGAGCACACGCAATATCTTGGCTAATGATACATCCATATCAAGTACATGTTTCAACAAAAAATCAGCTGTGCTCGAGGGTGCGCTCTGTATTTCAAAGACCAAAAACTGATTGAATGACTGATTGAAAACTGCTGAAAATGAACAAAAATGTCATATTTTGAAAGAAAACGCCTTGTTTGTGAGGCTCTTAAACTCATTTGGAGCATTCAAACGTACTTGTTACGAGTTTTAATAATGATTCAGTTCATTTGTAGCTAAACTAGATATTCACAACTTGTGCATTAAAACTGTCAATATTGGGGGCCAATTTTGCCCCTTATCATACCTAGTCCTTTAAAAACAGATGTACACCGTTTCTAAACCTACTGACGATGAGGTGTATAATTATATTTTGAGAATCCAAACTCTTTAGACACAATATAAACGGCTTTAAACAGCAAGGGCAAACCCCGAAACTGGTATGTCCAGTTAAGAGTTACCAACACATAATTCATTTTACACATTATTTTAAAACCCGTCAAAAAACAATACTTTTAATCGGCACATATGCATTATTATAAGACCTGAACACCTGGATATAGTTTTAATATGTTATTGTTCCGTTATTTGGCGGGTTAGTTCTTTAAAGCTGACGCTATCATATCCTCTAGGCACAGCACCATGGTCCCTTGCAACAGCTAATGGCAATGCAGTTAGAACTGGCAGAGCCTACATGCTCCACTGCTTAGAGGCATCAGTTGGGCCAACTACACAGTGACCTACTGAATACGCTGTGTATGTGTTAGAAGGTAATGCTACACCTCAGAGTCAGCCTTTGGTTCCTGGTACGTTTGACGATTTGGCAAAGCTGCGGTTTAACCTACTTCCCAAAGCACTTTGAGTACACTTTGTGATAGACAATTACGTCCCTAGATCTATCAAGTAGTTTGAGTGCAAGAAACGAGGAGAAACCGCAACTTTCCTGTTGTCAGGACCGAAAACGAAGACCCATGTGATTTGAAGAGTTTCTTGGGTAATCATGACAATATGAAACTATTCATTTATCTCATTTGCGGCCAGTGGAAAACAGTCAAATATGCACCAAAGCTCAAAGGCCGTGAAATCTACTATGTCTGGGAAAATGTTTGTAATAACTAATAATGTTTGAAATAATTTTCGGATATAAAATATTTAATGTTCTTAATTTCTTAAACCAAACACCTCCATTCAACAAGGTAACGTAAATTACGGTAACGTAGGGTTAATAAAGCATGTATAAACATTAAGTGAATCGAAATTTTGTATTTTAGAAAGCATAAATAATGTTCAAAATGAGTTGTTACAATCTATTATGGTTAAAGGTATGGTTAAAGGTATGTTGCAATAAAGCTTTAATAGTTTATTGGTTGATTTGTTTTCATTCTTTTAACATGCGAGAAGAGAAAATGATTTAAAAACACACAGTAAAATGGACATCACACGATCCAAACATTATTAACTTCATGGACAAGTATGTCTGTGATATCTGTAAGTTTTGGAATAATTTTTGGATGTAACATCTTTAATGTTCTTAATGTCTTAGGTTAAAAAACTTAATTTAACAAGGTAACGTAAATTACGGTAACGTAGGCTTATTAAAGCAGGTATCCAAGGTATAACAAGTAAGTGAAACGAAAGTTTGTATTGTAGAAAGCATAAACAATGAAGAAAGTTTAAAATAAAACCCCTTTCTTCCATACCTATTCTTCAAAATGCAGTAAAATTAATTATTGTTTTATAGGTAAGGTATTCTACACCATGTAACACGATAACGCCCCAACGCTCAGATGGCAGACAATTTGAAAAATACTACATACATAATGGGCTTTCAGAAAAATAGAGTCTTCACAATTCCCCCGGGAGTGGGCCTACTGAGACCAGCTCTTTCTATTATGTAGAGCATTTGCCTACAAGAAGAAACACTAGATCTACTGATCTTCCAAAATCATAGTTAGCGTAGTCAACGGCAGTCGTTAAAACAGTTGCCAAGTAGATTATTCTATTTCAGTATACTATCATGATACTACCGAATGTTGAGGAGTATTGTGAGGGTTATTGGAGTGGATAACGTTTAACGAAGGTACGTTTAACGAAGGTTACATAGCTTTAAAGGAACATAAGGCAATCTGAAGGATATTGATTGATTGATATATTTATTATTTCCTCGTAATGTGTGATTGCTGTATCATTTTTTTAGCACATTTTAGGCCATATATGACTGTCGACTTTTTGTGGTATAGCCTCAGACACCCCATTCTTCCTGGGTATAACCAGTACTGTATACCTCCCGCCATCCGTAAGAATCAACACGTTCTCACTTACAAGTTGAGCTCCCAGTGGCATTCGAACCAGCAGCGATGATAGGAGAACATTTTTACAACGTAACTTCGTTAACCCCTCGACCACAGAGGCGCTTCCTGGTAATGCAATCTGAACTCCTTCTTCGCCATCGGATGGAGGTTCATAGCTGACGCAGTGTTTGCCTAAGATTTGCAGATAACATCGAAGTGCTGATATTTGCGATGGGCCGGCCTCCAATCGCCTTTGCTCTAGTTATGTATGGTATGTATAAATATTGTTTGAAAAAACCCAACAATTGGCTTTATGCTGCGAGATATTTACAAAATTGACATGTGTCCCTTTAAGTACAAATATAGAAAACATACGTCATAAAGTACATATGTACGTGCAATACATATAATATACGTCCTTGACAAAATTGCTTACTATTCACTTTATTTTTCTCATCAGCGTTATGGTTTGTAATTAACATTCCCGAAAATGCCTTTTGTACTTACCTGGTTGAAACATTACTATTTTGATAGTATATCAGTCGATTTAGATTTTTTTCTATATCTCATATCATTGACCTGAGATATTTACCTGAGATCTTTGAAGAATGTGTAGCTTGGTAGAGAATAAAGAAGAATATAAAAATGGGCTTACTTTATTGTAGAGAACAATAAACAATGGGCTTATTGTATTGTAGAGAACAATAAACAATGGGCTTACTTTATTGTAGAGAACAATCAACAATGGGCTAACTTTATTGAAGAGAACCAATGGGCTTACTTTATTGTAGAGAACAATAAACAATGTGCTTACTTTATTGCAGAGAATAAAGAACAATATAAAATGGGCTTACTTTGTTGTAGAGAACAAAAAACAATGGGCTTACTTTATTGTAGAGAACAATAAACAATGGGCTTACTTTATTGCAGAGGACAAAGGAGAATATAAGATGGGCTTGCTTTATTGTAGAGAACAGTAAACAATGGGCTTACTTTATTGTAGAGAACATTAAACAATGGACTTACTTTATTGCAGAGAATAAAGAACTCTATAAAATGGACTTACTTTATTGCAGAGAATAGAAAACAAAATAAAATTGGCTTGCTTTATTGTGGAGAATAGAGAACAATAAAAAATCGGCTAACTTTATTGGAGAGAATAGAGAATAACATAGAATGGGTTCACTTTGTTACACAGAATAAAGTATTCCACATCCGGTGACGTTATCCCGTATACGTAGACTACGCTCCCGATAATACGCTCTACATCCGCTCTACATCCGCTCCTAGTGTCTATACGGCTAAATAATATGTACTCAGTCTTACAATGTTATTTAATAACATTATGGTGTCACCATACCTAATAACGGATTAATGAGCGAATAAATGACCGGTTTTATATACGCTAACACATTATATTAGGTTATAACGGTACAGCAACCTCAGAGATATTTACACTGCACAATAAACAATACACTCTCCATATGCAATGAAGTAGTGACAGTTTGCAACCTCCGTAGAAAAAGTACTTACACTCTGAATCGCGTCTTACATTTACAATCTACAGAACAACAGTTTAACTGGCATTATCAGTAATGCAAATATATACCACAATAATCTATAAAAAATTTACTAATATATCCTAGCGTTTGAAAACGTACTAGAAATAAAGCCAATATCCAGCGAAACTATTTAGCTTTTCACCGGCAGATATTTGCTTCAGAACAACAATTTAAATTTTCAGTAAATTACAGCAAAACATAAAATATTACATACAATAAGTTTATTTTCAAGCACAAAACTTCAGTGTACCTATAGAAATAATACGGGCTAATGCTCGTTATTAGCCAGAGTTATTGGGAGGTACCCACTGTTTTGTAAGCTAGATCTGCTATTGTAATGTTTCTTTAATTGCGCATGCGCAAGCCTTTACAGTCTCTTCCGGCCAACAAATTAAACAGATTTTTCATGTTGATTACGATACTGAATTTTCCCCATTTGCTTTAGGCCGTCTTATTATTTTGCAGTTTCATGTTTCTCAGACGTTTAGGCTATACATCCTCCGTCATAGTTTAAATTCAAGATGCGTTGAAATTAATCAGATTTTTGACGATAATGTTTTTATCTGATTGTTAATCCTTTGTCTCGTAACGTAAGCATATTCAGCTTTATGCTGCAGTTAATTATGATTATTCATTCTCTAAGATCATTTGTCTCTTATATCGGTTGTAGAGTTTTGTCATACATATTTGAACTTCTTAATTTAATTGGTTAACCATAGTCTGTTTGCAAGTAAGCGCATAAGTACGGCGGGCGCCATTATTTCTCACGCTGCATAGCATCATGTTTACATTCGTGACCTAATTACACACATTCCATCAGTACAAACGACCCACCAGCACTGGCGTTATTGGAAATTTGCCAGAATGCCGCTTAACACTCTGTCTTCATTCAGTAAGGTACATGGAGGATGAGCCTGGTATGTTCATGCCTGTTAGGCGCCATATAACCTATCATGTGTTGGTGCGCCTTAAACACCAATTAAATTCATTCAGTAAGGGCGGATTGGGGCATATCATTAATTTAATGGCATTAGACGTTAACACATTGCCGATAACAGAATAGGACAAATGTTTACTAAATAATAATTCTAATAATTTACATAATGACCTTGTAGGGCAGTACAGGATTTCCAGTTAATAGCAATAAAAATAATATAATAGGAATAATAAATATATGAAGTAATAAATCAATAAAATGTAATAAAAAAGTAATAATATTAATAATAAAAAAAAATATATATATGCTGTGTCGAAGTTGGTGTCCTAGGTGCGGGTTTCGAATCAGCTGGTAAGTGGTTTGTATACAATTTTCTCCAAATATAATATTTAATGTTTGTACTTGTATCTTATAGATCCTACGTTACAGAAAGTTCGTTATTGTGAGTTTAATTCTCTCAAAAATAATATAATATATCTAAATTCAGTGTATCAGTATTGATCTGGCGTTTTTCTATGGTAAAATGTTGTATATATACCTGAGGTTATAATCATGTAAAGTGAATCCTCTATCGTATAAATTATACGCTATGGTTGTCGTCATTTGACGGAAAGGCACGAAGATATCCGACACGTTCAGTATGACCCGTCCACCGAAACCAATCGTTTTAGGATGGCTAGGTGGTCGAGTGGTCTAAGGCGCCGGCTATAGTGCGAGGCGCTATGTCGAAGTATATATATATATAAAGAAAATAATAATAAATAAACTAAATAAATAAAGCAACAATACAAAAAAAAATGTATATGTCTATATATGTGTATACATAAATTAAAACTACTAATAAAAGCAATAAATAGATAATAATAAGAAGAAATAACAAAAAAAAAAAATTAATAATAATACAAAAACATGAAATAAAAATAAAATAAAATAGTATAATAATAATAATAATTTAACTGGATGCGCTCGTGTTGAGTATGGGTTAAACAAATTAAATAAATACAACATATTACTATTCATATAAATATAATAACAATAATAATAATATAATAACACGTATAATAATAATAACATTAATAATAATAATAATAAAACAATAATAATATCATTAATAATAATAATAATAATAATAGCAATAGTGCTAAGAAAATAATAATAATAATAATAATAATAGCAATAGTGCTAAGAAAAGAAAAATCATCAGCTTTAATAATAAGATATTACATAAAGTTAAAAAATAAAATAAATCAATAAATAAATAACTAAATACAATTTTTTTTTAATAATAACAATAATAAAAACATTGTGCATCATTAAATTTATAAATATATGAAAGTATAAATAAATATAAAATTAGCTAAATACATAATATATCAATAAATAAATGAAAAAATAAATCAATAAATAGATAAATACATTTTAATAAATATTTGAGGTGCATGTACCTTACATACACAAACCAGTAATAATTATAATAATATTAATAATAATACATTATTATTTATGATAATATTTTTAATTTATAATTGTGAGAAACTGTCTAATTGGTGGCCAGAAATTTGAATTCTCTAAATTCTTGTAGATGATATCTCGGTCTGTTTCCTAGCTGTTCACCCAAGTTTGTTCAAATTAAGATCTTTACAGTACGATTATTTCACAACCCTGCATATTTCGTGCATATATATGTAAAATGATTCCATATGTATCTTTCAAAATCGAATCTTCAAAATTATCATCTGTTTACTCAGCCAAATATTTTTTATTTACTATAGAACCTAAAGATGAACCCCGAGCAACACAAACGTTATCACCTAGTGTAAATAGCTTAAAATCTCAGCATTTTGGCAATGCAAAATTATCTATAGCTTTAATAATAATAATAATAATAATAATAATAATAATAACAAGCAAGGTTTTACGCAAGCGTAAAATAGCTGCCAAGAGACAAGAAGTTAACATAATAATATATCAAGTCAGGGGTGTTAAAACAATATTGAAAAAAATAAATGTTGTCACGGAGACATAAACACGCCACGACCGTTTTTTCTTACATTCTTTCCGATTTTTACCACCAGTTCTTCCTACCAGGCATTTTAAATCAATGTGGGCGACCTCGCTTCTTTCTGTCCAAAAACCTTGACATGCCTTACATATTGATTACAATTACCTTCTAATACGACGTGCTAGAAGTACACATCACCACAGAAATACAATTGTTCACGTGTGCATTAGAGTGTACATTATTACAACACATATAAACGGTTCACTGTTACCATGTGTAATTATTAAGATTGCGTTATCAAAGTGACAAATGTAAAGGAATAATATTAGAAAAGTATTGCCTTTTAGTGAGGTCGATATGTGTATTTATCGACCTGAGAAAAGTGATATCGACCGAGGCGATAGCCGAGATCGATATCACTTTTCTATCACTTTTCTCAGGTCGATAAATACTCATATTACATAATTGTCTCTGATTGATATAGGAAATACTGGGAATAGAAAAGCTATATCTACTCGTTTGCTCTACTGGGAAATATCTATTTCCAGTACGGAACATTGCTCGGCCTTTTCCGTCAGTGGCGGAAATGCCAAATGACGTTCCGATTGTTTTACGGACGTCTTCGTCAGATTCCGTCACTAGGAAATAACGATTACGGAAATTAACGAAGAGTTCCAGTTCCACTTGTTTTGTTGTCGTCTTGGATGATGTAATTTCGTCTTGGCGTTCTCGTGCAAACTGGTGTAAAAAGGCGTGAATCATTAGAATCATTTCCCGTATCTCAAACAACTCTATACATCGACCGCAACAATTATTTTATTATAAGATCAAATTATTCATGGAATTTTGAATTTTGAAATTTTGAAATTTTGAAATTTTGAAATTTTGAATTTTGAAATTTTGAAATTGAAATTTTGGAATTCTGAAATTTTAAATTTTGAAATTTGAATTTAGAATTTTGAAATTTTGAAATTTTGAAATTTTGAAATTTTGAATTTTGAAATTTTTGAATTTTGAAATTTTGAAATTTTGATATTTTGAATTTTGAATTTTGAATTTTGAAATTTTGAATTTTTGGTCCATTGCGGTCGCAAAGTTGTTGAACTTTTTACCAGCGAGCTACCAGTTGTTAACGTATCTTGTTAGGCATTTTCTAGTGTCGCTATACCAAATTAGACGTTGTGGCATTGAACAACGAACACAGGTCTCACGACATTCTATGAGATTCTATCTGTATGTTTCGGTGTTTACACGTCCAGGTTGGAAAACCAACGCCTCACTCCTCCTGAACAAATGGCGTCAATCTAAGAAATGTTCCTTTGCAAGTTATATAAAGCACATTATTTTTTAATTGTGGTAGGGCGCGGCTCATATTATGATATTTACTTAACTGTATTCGCTTTGCATAATCTAACAATGATATATTCAATTTTCTTTGGCTGTGAGGGATTCGCTTTTGCCAAAATTAATTTGTTTTTTTGTGGTGGCATTATCAAAATTTCATTTTGATTGCTGCTCTATGGCATTATTTCATTTTGATCGCTGGCATATGGCCGTCAGCGAATCCGTCTATTCAATGAAATCAAATATAATGACAGTTAACAATTTTATAATTAGTAAATTTCAATGTAATACTGACCACTGTTACCCAGGGTCGGGATTACAGCATGAAATATTAAGCCTTTTGGGGCTTATTGTTGGTGCATCATGGCTAGTTCGGTCGTGCACATTATTGTAAACTTTAGAAAAGATGATTAAATGAAGAAACATTTTACTTTAGAATTAGAGTTTTGAATAAAAAAATTATTTAAGCATTTTGTGGATGATAAGGTTGTTGAGCCATGCTCTCTTTTGTTTTAGCCTATTGGGATTCATCTTTTGTTTAAGCCTATTGGGGCTTCTTTAAGGGTATCATGCTTATGGACCATGCCCTCTTTTGTGAAACATGTTAAGGGCTGCCATGATATAAATATGTCTTGCCGGCAGACCGCTATTTGGAGCCGCGCCCAGTATTTGCCATAACAATTTAATAAATGATCAAGCAATTTAATAAATGATAATATTTTCTTTTGTGTTTGTCAAGTTGGTGCCTTCCTAATAAAACGATCTAATACTCGTTGTTAGCCAGAGTTATTGGAAGGTACCCCACTGTTTTGTAAGCTATATCTGCTATGTTATGTTCCTTTAATTGCGCATGCGCAAACCTTTACATTCTCTTCCGGCCAATACATTAAACAGAACGGTTTGTAATTTTTCATGTTGATTACAATACTGAAATTTTCCCCACCCACCTCACCCTTTCTTTTTCTAGTGATGTAGTTATTTATCATATCGATAAGCGTCTCACTAGTGAATTAATCAACACTATATTATGTATGTAGAAACCGTCACTCGTGGACCACTGCAAACATACTGTAAAATGTCCATTGGTCGTTACATCTCCCCTCAATCTGCAAACCTTCCTCTGAAGCTCAGAATAGCCATGAGAAATCAAAAGTTGATCAGATTTTTTTTTTTAAATTCCAGTCTTTTTCAGCATCCCGCAAAACTAGCACCATTTCACTAATAATTCAACTGTATTCCTTCTCATATTTAAATTGTCATATCTTCCTCGAAAATCACCCAGTGGCCTCCAAACTTGGCAGAAGTCATGAACATGTTCTAATCTTGTCACCTGAAGGGAGAAATAAGAGAACGGTTGCACATTTCCTAGTTGAGAGCAAACCGATTAACACAGCCCTAGTTTTTTTACGGTGTAGGAATCTTCTACCGTCATGGCCAAGGGAGGTAATTCTGTAGTGAGACCTAAATAATTTTCCATTATTTTTCAACATTTTTCATCTGTTTCGTTTATGTTTTAGGCCTAACATTGTAAATCAATCCTCCATTAAGAAAAAGATCCTACTGTTGTCTGCATATAATTTCAGGAACATCCATGCTACAGAACAAGGTGTGGCTTCGAAAGCAGAACGATATACCAGATGATCCGTCTTCGGTGCGGCTCCAGAAGCGGAACGATAGACCTGATGATCGGTGCCGGTGCGACGTCGGCAGCAGAATGATACGCCAGAAGTTCGATAATCGGTATGGCTCCAGCAGCAGAACGATATACCAGAAGATCGGGGCGGCTCCGGAAGAATGGCCGTCATTCAATTCGTGAAATCAAATTTAATGACTTTAACAATTTTACAATTAGTAAATTTCAATGTAATACTGACCACTGTTCCCCAGGGTCGGGATTACAGCGTGAAATATAAAGCCTTTTGTGGCTTATTGTTGGTGCATCATGACTGGTTCTGTCGTGCACATTATTGTAAATTTTAGAAAAGATGATTAAATGAAGAAACATTTACTTTAGAATTAGAGCTTTGAATAAACATTTTATTCAAGCCTTTTGTGGCTTTACTAAGGGTATAAGGTTGTTGGGCCAAGCCCTCTTTTGTTTTAGCCTATTGGGGCTTCATCTTTTGTTTAAGCTTATTGGGGCTCCTTTAAGAGTATCAGGCTTATGTGAAACATGTTGAGGGCTGCCATGATATATATATCTGTGTTGCCGGCAGCCCGCTATTTGGAGCCGCGCCCAGTTTTTGCCATAACAATTTAATAAATGATCAAGCAATTTAATAAATGATAATATTTTATATTGTGTTTGTCAAGTTGGTGCCTTCCTAATAAGACCGCTGTTAATGTAAGCAGACGCAATAGGTTGTAAGAAGGGTTTAATGTTATTGGATAAAACGTCGTTACTATCAATATCTAAAAGTCATTTGCTGGAGTTTCCACACGCCTGTCCTAAACAGTGTCACCTGAGGCTCCAATGCTGTTAGGTGGCATCTTTGTGGTGGATATATCGGTGGCAGTGACCGTTCTATTGTTTATATCACTAATCTCAGTGGCTTCCTTGATTGGGAATATAGAATATAGTCTTTGTACCGTGTTTGCTGGTAGTTGGTGTCTTGGGTGTTCTGATCACTGGTAGAGGTATACTGGGGGAAATTTGATACCCATGGTCTCTGGACGTTTGGTGTATTTAGAAGTGAGGTATTTGGCTGACTATTCCGTTTTGGTGATTCCGGCCTAGGGTCAGCCTGAGTTTGTGCGATAGCCGAGGGTCCGAATAGTGAAATATCTGGCGCCTGGTTACCAGAACGGGACTGTGTGCTTGCACTAGACGAGGGTCTGCATGTTGAAATGACTGGTGCCTGGTTACCAGCACGGGAGTGTGAGATTTCGGGGACGATATGGCCATTTGTACAGGTACATTGCAGTGTTTTTGATAAAGTTTTGCATTATTTCTTGCATTTTCAAGGAGTTTGTCACTAACACTTTGTTCGACGTTGCAGTGTCGTGTGCCTCTCATCATTTCGTCCCAGTCGGGGAACATGTTTTTAACGATGTTATCGTTCACTTTGAGTGAAACCGGGTATTTAATTTTAACATTACTGGCACCGTACTTTTCACTTGATGATTTGTACTCGCCTCATAGCTGTTTTATGAAGTCGTTAATTTCCTTGGGTAGTCCCTGCTTATCCCATATCGTTTGCCTTTCAGAGTTTTTGCATTTGATAGAATCATATCCGCTTCTCGCGAGTCAATGAAATTTGCAAAAACTTGTCATGTGGATTGTTTGCCGTGTGTATACAGTATGATACCTAGACGATATGCCTTGCAAACCATGAATGTGGATTGGTCCAGATATAGTTCTGTGGCAAGAAACTGTTCAATACATTCCAAACAATTTTCACTTTTACTTTTATTGAATACCCGAAAACAGTAAATTGCATGACCTAGTTTTTACCTAAAAGTCGATGCTTTTATACTCCAATTAGCGGATACGGTCATCTGTGACGTCGTTGCGTGCCCAACCCTTTTAAACATATCTTTCTATTATATCAATCATGCGTGTCGTTGCATTCAAATGAACAGATAACTGTTCAAATAAAGACACTCTTTGTTCGTCTGCAGACCTTTTTTAAAGTCATTTATGCTGTTTCTGTTAGTGTCCGGAACAAAAGTTGAGTCTCTTAGAAGTAACGGGGTGGGTGGGGTATTAGAGTGCTGACGTTGCCTTTTGTTTCTTTGAGTTTCGAAACCATCACCAAGGACCGCATATGGGTTACCATACTGTGTACCAAATGTCTTATCATTATAAAACAGCTAATTACGATCCATTTTGTAGACTATAACTTAATCAGATGTATGTAGATCTTAGTTTATTTACTTTTTTACCACGCCCGCTAACATTCGACCGCCATTGACCTCACCCTAAGTTCATATATCGTTGTATCTTCAGCGTACCTAGAAATCACTTGCCTCATCACTGCGGGTTTGATCTCTCATGGGCCTAGGAATCTTTATGTGAGGAAGCTATCCAGCTGGCTTGCAGAATGTCGGTGGTTCTACCCAAATGCCCGCCCGTGCACAAAAATTGCCTAAAGGGGCACCTGGGGGTCCTCCACCAATGGAAGCTGGAAAAGTCGCCATAGGACTTTAGCTGTTGGTGAGACTATAAAATCAATTCAATTCAATTCAGTTCGTTAGCGTACTTATCAGTATGTCTATCTGTATCATTCATGTGTAGTTGCAGAACACTAATGAGTATAAAGAAGATACGGGACCAAGCAAGTATCCTTACCTAACTCCAGAAGTAACATCCATTACATTTGAAAACGTACCATTTAGTTAACCTTTTTTCTTTATCGGTCAGTTAGGTATTACGTAAACTATTTTATGGAAAACTGGCTACATATATAGCAGATAAAAGTCTGTGTGCAGCTACTAGTTACTGAAGAAATTGCTCAGCAGTTTCCAAATTGATCTCGGATCTGATTTACCCTCTTCAATCTTTCGCTCATAAGTGCTCTATTTTGGTAGTTATCAGCTAGCAAACTGCATTACTCGAACTTATATAATTATCAACATCGTTAAACGTCTTTTAAGTATCTTCTGAGTTAATTGCCTCTTAAATATCGGGATTTATCCATTTGGGATGTTATTAATAATTCACTCTTAGTATTCTAATTGGTGCGTGTTTACATATTAATTGAGTAAAAACTGTATCCATGAACTAAAGTGCTTCATTAAGGCCGGTAAAATGTTTGCCATCATCACTAAGAATACAAGTAATACATGGTGGAATTATTCTTTATGTGAGATACATATTTGTAAATAATTACAGTCTAATGATGCAACATAAAGACTCTCATCGGTGGATAAAATTAGAAAGTAATCATTTTAACTTTGAAGATGACCTATATTTATGCCTGTGTACCTTCAAATTCTAGCAGGAATTTATTGAATGATTAAAATATATTTGATATTCTACTAAATAACTATTTATATTCAAACATTAACAGATGATAAATGCAACTTCATGTTTGTAGGTGATTATAATTCTAGAATTGGACAAAATTCACAGAAGACAGCAGATCTCATATTCTCGTACTCCCTAGTGACTATAGTGTAAATAGAGAGTTACCTCTTTTTTCTATGGATAAAACTACCAATTCTAACGGTTATTTGTTACTTGACTTTTTAAAGCAGTCGGGACTAAGAATAGCAAATGGCAGAGTTTGCAAAGACAAACCTAAGGGTGCATTTACGTGAACTGGTACATCTGGAAGTATTATTATTGATTATTGAATTTTTAATCGTGAATTGTTGCCATGTTTTTCATCATTTTACTTACATGATAGTAACCCATTAACGGATCACTGTTTAATAGAGTTTTCATAAATTAGTTGCGAAACTGACAACACTGAGTCCTTAAAAAAGTAGGATTTGGAAAATAACGAAACAATTAATGTTTTTTATAAATGGGATAATAAAAATATAAATAAAAAATATCAGTATATTACCGGTATATCATCACAAATATTTGCTGAAAATATTGCCAGTCTATCCAACAACACGATTATATCATATTAAACCAGGATATCGATGACGCAGTCAATTCCTTTATCCACTCTGTCGACTCAATTTGTAAAACTCATCCGACCGGTAAATTGTATGGTCAGTCAAAGGGAAATAACCCAATGTTTGAAGCAGATTACAAGGATCAAAGGACAGCTTTTTATCGATTCTTAAACCTTTTCCGTAATGAAAAAACTGAAGAAAATAAATTGAATATGAACAAAGCTCGTACAGAATATAAAAAAATAGAGTGCGTCACTATAATTTCCAGCAAGATAAGCCCAGTACCGCGAAATTAATAAATGCAAAATGCAGACATGCAAAACAGTACTGGAACTTATGAAAGGAATTTACTGCACCACAAAAGCCAACAAATAATTTTGCCGAATGTTTTAAAACCATAAATCATCCGAATGATCCATTTTTTCAAGCTGATGATGATGTTATATATTTTAACGAAAAATTCTTAAATTCTGAAACTCAGGTAATGTTTGATGAATTAAATGTACCAATAACCGATTTCGAAATCCGATTCGCAATCTCTGATTTAGATCAAAATCATTGTGGAGGCCCTGATAGAGTATTAAATGAATTCTTCATCCATGGAGTAAACCAGTTCACACCCTTTATGTCAAAGCTATTCAATAAAATACTTGACTGTGGTTACTTTCCCGAAGTTTGGAGTGAAGGATATATCATACCGCTTCACAAAAACAGAAAGTTGAATGATGTTAGTAATTTAAGGGAATTACATTATTGAGTACGTTAGGCAAATTGTTAACTAGAATTTTAAATAATCGACTTACCGATTGGGCAGAGGAATATTACAATTACATAGAATCGCAAGCAGGTTCTAGAACGAGCATGGGTACAGCTGCCAATATGTTTTTCTCCATACTATTATTACTCATATTATAAACCGAGGTGAGAAATTGTATTGTGCAATAATATACTTTTAAAAAGCCTTTGACTATGTAGTCAGGGAAAATATATGATAACAATTATATATTAATAAAAAATGGAGTTAGAGGCAAAATATCTTAAATGTAGTTAGATCAATATATCAAAATGTAAGGTCAAATTCGAAAATGAATTGAGCGAAAGCTTCGAATGTAATTTAGGGGTTCGTCAGTGAGAATGTTTGTCCCCTTTTATCTTCTCCCTTTTATCTTTTCTATGTATCTAAACGATTTAGAAGATGAACTATTTTTAAAAGGAAGCAAATGAGTCGATATTGGGATGCTTAAATTAATGTTACTTCTGTACATGGATGACATTGTTATATTTTCTACAACACCGGAAGACTTGCAATTAGGATTAAATACACTACAATGATTACTGCAATAGGTGGAAGTTAAAAGTAAATACCGACAAAAACAAAAGGTTATGGTGCTTAGGAAAGGAGGTATATTTCCAAGAAATATTTCGTTTACTTTAAATAATAATAGAATAGATATTGTTAAAACATTTTCATATCTAGGAATAGTATTTACTACAGGTGGCTCATTTTGTGAATCACAGAAAACATTTTCTGGACAGGCTCAAAAGGCTATTTTTAAGATAACATTATAAATTTGTTAATATTACACCCAGGCATACTTTAGAATTATTTGATACATTGGTATCACCTATTCTTAATTACGGTAGCGAAGTATGGGGATTTAACCAGGCAAATCAAATCGAAAGAGTTTATTTACGGTTTTGCAATTCATTGTTTCGAGTGAAAATATACATATAAAAATCGAACAGGAAAAACAGCATTCAAGGACTACAGTCAACCACAAACACACACTAAAACGGGACAGTGTAAAAAAGAAATCCCCGACATGAACTATTCTCTAACCAACAAGGCAGCATTAATAGGCAATAGAAGTAAAACACAAAGATGCTCGTGTATATATATATATATACAAAAAAGCAATAGCCCAGAAAGTCATAAAGAAGGTACTCAATTCCTTCGCAGAAGCCAGAGCAACAAGAGAATAAACCATTGAGGGCACGCAAGACGAGATTGCAGACAAACATCAAACGTCACCGTCCTTTTGGGCTTTAGGTAGACGTCATCTTAGGGTCCACAGCCTGTCCCGTCATCGCACAATTAAAAAGGAAAGCATAGTGGCGAACTGTAAATAGCATGCAGTGCGTTGCAAAATGATAGGGTCATAACCTATTTTGATAAACCTTTTAACAAGGTTAAAAAAAGATAGTATGAAGTGATCATGACTATGGCTCTTACGAATTTTGTAAATCACGTCACCATAGAAGTCTGTTTGTGAAAGTCCTTGTCGCAGAAGAGTTCTTAAATGCCTTTTATATTTGGGAAGAAGATCAGGGTGACGATAATACAATTTTGCAAAGATTTTATGAAGATTATGGTGATGGAGTAGCTGTTTAGTTGTACAAAATTACAAATATTAATTTCCTCAACTCGAATGTAAGCTATAGAAAAACGAATAGGTTGAAACACCTATACCCCATAAGAAGTTGCTCGGGGAACACCCCCATATAAATGGGGATAATTAACAATATCAAAATTAAAATTATCTCTCTTGTCATTGATTTTGCTAATTATTTCACCATTTTCAGTATAGAGAGATGTAAATCGGTAAAACAAGTGTTAGTATCAGAAATATTAGCTTTATTAAGTTGAAGTTCTTTAGGATATATATTATTAACCGTAGTAGCAAAAAAAGGGTTATCAATGTTCAATATGTCATCCAGTTACCGAGAGGTGTCATTAAAGGCTTCTATAACATCTGCCTGGGTATCTGGTCAAAGACTCAACATGAAATGGCGTTCATAGCAATATCAAAATAGATCTGCGACATGGAGTGCACAGTTCGTACCCATAGGGATACCAACAGTTTGTCTATAAACGGTAGTTCCATACCTGACGAAAATAGTATCTGATAGAAAAATAAGTGATTCACAAACTTCATGGCAAGTCCAGTTTTTAATAGACCAACATAAATTTTTAATAGACCAACATAAATTAATCTCAAAGTTTTCATAAACATTAGCACAATATTGTTTAACGTGATCTTTAACGGCAGTATGACAAGATGTTAACAGTTTGGAGATATTTGTGGTGGTGAAAGAACTAGAATTGGAAATAAAACGGGCTTTATATGGTTGTTTGCGTAATTTGGGAATTAATCCATGATTATTGTTGTGAGCTCGGCAAAACTCTCTCCAGGTTAATTATAAGTTGGTAACTCTTAATTCGACGCCCCCGTTTGGGGTTTGGATTGGCCGGTTAAAGCCGTTTATAATGTGTCTATAGAGTTTGGATTCTCAAAACATGCATGTTATATACATACCTCGTTATCAGTAGGTTTAGAAACGGTGTACATATATTGTAAATGTGGCTGTTGCTGGCGGGATGACTACTTTAACGCTAATTATTGCACATCAAAGTGTCCAGTACTAACACTACTCTTTTGTAAATCCAAGTTTGAAGTATTGATATTTGATTATGTATACAAGTTATGTTTATGTGAACGTAGTAGATGTTGATTAATATAATAGGTACTACACATACAAACACAAACGTTAAAAGTTGTACAAACACTATTAAGAATATCAAAACGGTTATAGTCAATGACTGTTCTCTCTTTGATAGCCTTGTGGAAAATGTCTTATTGATTCCAATAATTATCCATCTTGCAGTTGTGTCCGACCATTGTACATTTACTATATTGTTCACCGTGTCAACCACAGAGATTTGTATCGTGATTATTCAGAAATGGTTTACACTTGACCCCTGTATATAAGAGATGTAACATGTCCGAGATATTTTTCACACGACTTCCGTTTTGTAAAATACTGGTTCTAAAATGTCGAACATGATCAAATTAAATTACGACCTTAACCTTTGACATTGTTCACTATACCCACTTAGACGGGGATGTTCTCCGAGCAACTTCTTATGGGGTATTCGTTACTTAGTCGTTTTTCAGAGATTGTTATCGAGTTGAGGACTTTGGACTTTGTATTCGAAACCTTTGTAAAAAAAAAAAGACACAAATATCGGACAGGGAAAGCAGCATTCAAGGTCGACAGTCAAACACAAAAGGGTTGACAATAGGGCTACCGCCTTGGAACGGTCAGTGGTATTTAAAATATGTTTAAACCAACGGTCAGTGGTAACACAGGCCACTGGGGTTTAAACCGGTTCTAGGGTGCACCAAACCTCACACTTACCCTACTTCATCCCATTAAGACAGGACAGTGTAAATAAAGAAATCCCCGCCATGATTTAATCTCTAACTTAAAAGGTCATCCATCAGGGCTACCATTGTGACAAACTTCGAAGAACCTTTTAAAATTTGTATTATCATAACACAGCCCTATTTTTAAAACAATAAAGTGCTGTACTTTAAGAACCTTTCTGCGGCAAAGACTATCACAACTTGATTTCTATGGTGATTTACCAAAAATATACGGAAGATCCGTGATCATGTCATAATCACTTTCATAATTTTTTATTAAACTTGTTAGACAATTTATCAAAAGAGGTTAAAACCCTTTATTCAAGGCACAGCATGTTTTGTGGTTCCCCCTTTTATCATTCGCCACTATGATTTCCTCTTTGATTGTGCGATGCCCCGGCAGATTGTGGACCCTACGACGTCTAATTGAATCGTTAAAGAGATTGTAACGTTTATTGTTTGTCTCCAGTTTTGTCGTGCTCTTAACGGGTTATTCTCTTGTTGCTTTGGCTTCTGCCAAGTCATTGCTTTGGTGCTTTCTTTGCTTTTTTAGTTTCATAGTTATATATCGTATTTGTGTTATACACTTCTCAAAACTGCTAACTACACCGCTCACGTTTTATACACTTTTCAAAACAGCCAACTACACCGATTTAAAATATGAATAATTTTGTATATATCATTATTTCATAGTTGTTTGTAATTAAATAAACAAATAACACAAATCTGCACTATATGAGACAAATTTTTATTTTATTGAAAAACATTCAACCCATCGATATATATAACCCAAAACGTGAGCGGTGTAGTTAGCAGTTTTGAGAAGTGTACTCATATTTCCTTTTATTGCTGCCTGTTTAGTTAGGGATATATTCTGGCGGGGATTTATTTATTTATAATAATTCAAACAATAGTGTATTCAAGTGGACAACATACAATGCATATGTAAGACCTAGTTTATACTGTACAGTTGTCTGGGTTGCCAGGTTTCATGTATACCGATTTACAGGCACTAAGTACGTTGAACAGCGGCTTGTTTGGAGTCTTAAACGTAGGCATTAACGAATATTATAATTAGATATGTGGCATTTGTTTTGTTCTATATATCTGAATATATATCTCAAATTGTCACGAACGTGCGTAGTAAATCTTTTGTTAGAGAAGCTTTCAAGAAATGTCAAATTTACAGTACACTGTCAGTGGTTCACAAACATGCTTTTTTCTGTTATGTTAAACAAGCACGCATATATAAAAGAACATTTTGCATCATAAATACTTTGAATGACGGTAGACACGTCATTTATTTGAAGTTGATCTTTTATCAAGCAATTTACTTGTGATTGATAGGATTTTTCCTGACTGATTGCGACAACACGGGTACGGCTAAGTTCAAAGAACGAGGTTTTAGAGAGATGTCGCGCACAATACTGGTGTCACCGGGCGTTACATCATTTTCGACCGATCTCTTCGCCAAAGTCCGTACTCGGTAAATTTGGCTCGGAAAGTATTGGGTGCCGCTCAATGTTTTTTTGCATCAAAATGCAGCATTTGGTTCGGTTTTCGACTCTAGCTCTCCGCAAAACAGTGCTCTTCTTTTTAACGTTGTATTGATGACAATATTGGAGATTTGTGAGTGATTTTGATCAATTTCTTGATATTTTATCGCTGTGACCGATACGTTAGACTGACGTCCATGGTACTTGATATTTTGTTAAATTATGCTTATATGGTCCTCAAGTATATTTTTTTTTCTTCAATCCACAGACATTAGGGTACAACTTTGAGGGTTAGTTTATTGCAAGACATAGATCTTTATACATATATCATCTAGTGAAAACAGTCCAGATATCATATATTTAATATAAAAAATATGAAAATAGTTTATTTAACACTACAACAATGTGATGAATGATTACATCAAATGTATTTATTTTATAAGGGGTAGATCAGGCTTTTCTAGAAGCATGAAACATTTTTAATATGTTCCAATTAATGATAAAAGTGTCAAATAACGCAAAATATGGTGATAGCACTGATTTTTTCAGGTCATAAGTTTGTATTGGTTATATAATTTGAATGGACTGCCATAAAATGTTTAAATTAACCAGGTGCATAACCTAGGCTAGCACTAGTCCTTCATAAAAACACTGCATTTTGTATATTTTTTTTATTTTATTTTTTTAACTTTTGTTTTGTTTTGCCTAAATGCGGTCAATATGAAAAAATAAACATCACAATAATGAAGATTTAACGTGAAAAAAGCTGCTGAATGAAGTCTAAAAATGGATATATATTTACATACCAGTTATAACCTTCCATTCTTGGCGTTGACCTCAGCTCTCCGAAATGCCCAGTGAAAACGAGCTATTATTTTTCAACATTTCAATTAAAGACAATCCCAGTTAAAATGAGTTTTAATATGTCTTTTTTTTTTTAACTTTTGTTTTGTTTTGCCTAAATGCGAACAGCAGTCAATATGAAAAAATAAGCATCACAATAATGAAGATAGTGAAAAACACTGCTGTATGATGTCTAAAAATAGATACATATTTGCATAATAGTTATAACCTTCCATTCTTGGCGTTGATCTCAGCTCTCCGAAGCGTCCAGCGAAACCTAGCTATTATTCTTCAACATTTCAATTAAAGACAATCCCAGTTAAAATTTAATAACAGTCGCGTAAGAAAAAAATGTAGTTGGAAGAGTTTATGGATGTGTAAATGTCTTGAAAGGTCAACATCATAAATTATGTTAGGTTTCATCCTGGGTATGCTTCAAACTGCAATCTATAGTGACCGATAGTAATTGCAGGGATGCATTAAGCCGATCCATGGAGTCTCCTTCCACATGAGTTATAACTAATTTTTCTTCTTCATCAGCGGCCTCGGTAGCTCAGTGGATAAGGCCTATGCTTTAGAGCTACAGACCTCGACCCACGTCTGTTTGTTCCCTGGCAGAGGCATGTCTGATGGGAAATCTCATCTAGACCCCTATTAGGTGGTTGTTCCAATATAATCTAATACTTTTTATGATGTGTTAACGGTAAAACTGTATTTCATTCATTCTTTCTTTCGTTCTTCGTCACAATGAACATGTTTAATAATAGGAAATAAGTCTATTTTATATTTACACTAACATTTTATGATGAATAATTTTATCAAAAGTATTTGTATGTACAGCTATTAAAGTAAGTGTGCCAGAGTCCCAACCAGGAAGCTGGATCTCTGTCCCAAAAGTGCAAACTAATATATAAAAACTTATCAAAATTAATTTTAATTTAGATTACAGGTAAACATAGTTTATTTCAAATATTTACATAATTATAATAAAGTTCCATTCTTTGAGTTGATCTCAGCTCTAAAAGCATGAACTCAAATGCTTAAGCGCCCAAAAAAACCTGTAGGATAGGACTTAAGATACTAAATATTAAATACACTCAACAAAATTCCTAATCGGTCACCTCAATAAATTGTACATAAAAAAAGAATAAATTCAATTCCGTGAATTTATTGATCGCATAAGAAAGCGGAATTCATTACAAATCAACAAGCAAAATTTCATTTCAAACAAATAAAGAGCTGACATCTTCTGCAGGAATGAATAAGGCGTCCCGGTAATTCAAAAGTCACAAAATCATGTTAATTGACGTCTGTTGTATGTTAATAACGTGTGTGCCCTCCATCGGCAGCAATCACGGCTCGACAACGACTCCTCATTGATACAATGTATCTGAGAAGATACTGCTGACGGATATTTCTCCAAACGCGGTTGACGTCACGCTCCAATTCCCGTAGATTCAGCTGCTGAGGATGGGCCCGTACCTTTCGTTTTAATAAGTCCCAGACATGCTCGATTGGGTTTAGGTCAGGACTTTTAGCAGGAAAAGGGATGACTCGTATGTTATTGGCTTGTAGCATTGCCAATGTTGTTCTGGCGACATGGCACGGAGCGTTGTCTTGGACGAGTTGCATGCCACGGTTTGCAGCAATGTGTGGTATAAGAACAGGTTGAATGATGTCCGTCTGATATCGTCGTGCATTCATGTTGCCTTGTATGGACACGATCGGTGTTTTGGTGTGCATCGAAATGCCCGCCCATATCATAATGGATCCTCCCCCGAACTGGTCCGCCTCAAGAACACAATTGGCGCTGTTTCTCTCACCACGTCGGCGATAAATGCGTTTGCGGCCGTCGGCACAACGCAATGTTATCCTTGTCTCGTCGACGAAAAGAACATTCGCCCAGTCGGCCCTGGTGAACCGTAAATGTCGCCTAGCTCAAGCTAAGCGAGCTTGGCGGTGTCTTTTCGTTAAGATAGGACCTTTCCGAGGTCGACGGCATCGAATTCCGACGTCACGTAACCGGTTTCGTACGGTTTGAGTTGATACATGACGTCCATAAGTCCCCTCTCGTATGCCTAAATGTCGTTGTAGCTGGTAGAAAACGATCACGGAGATGTGATACGATCATGTATTTGTCCTGCCGTTGTGTTGTCACCCTCTGTTTGAACCGTCGGGGTCGATCAGCCACACTTCCGGTTTGGTTAAATTTCGCCCAAAGAGCTTGGAGGGTGGATAGCCGCCGATTGAAGGTTCTTGCCACCTGAAATAAAGTTAAAAACGGAAATAGCCACGAAAATAATAGCTACAAATAAATTATATCAATATTCTTTTGAAATTTCAAAAAATAAAACTCACCTGTCGTAAAGGTGTTCCGGCCTGTAACATTCCGACAACTCGGCCGCGTTCCTCTTGTGTAATTCTCGCCATGGTATGTGTTTTTCCAGTAGGAAAATCATCAGCAATGACAAAAGTGTACATGAACACGTGCATAGTGGTGTTCATGCCCTGCACGTGCAAAATGTGCTATATTGGTCAACACGCCTAATACGGTTAATTTGACCGCGAGCCGGCCAGAAACAAAATCAATAATTAGCTGTAGTACCTATTCAAATATCGATATGTGAAATTTCGTGTGAATACATGCATTATTATAAAAATAGTAATACAATATAAACTGACCGATTAGGAATTTTGTTGAGTGTAGTATAACTGTCGCGAAAGAAATTATGGAAAATGTAGTTGGAAGATTTTATGGATGTGTAAACTTCTTGAAAAGCATGACATCTATAGTGACTGATGCATGTCAACCGATCCTTGGCATCTCCTTCCACCTGGATTTTGATTATCCTGCTTCATTACAATATGTTACATGTTTAATAATACTATTTTTATCTCATTTCCTCTGAGGTTGCTGTCTAAATATAACCTAATATGATGTCTCAACGAGAGGTATAACCTCATTTGCAAAGAACACTTGAAATGAGTAACACTATAATATATTTTAGCAAATGTTTATGTACAGTTTTGTATGTACAGCTCAGTAAATGTGCCAGAGCTCTGCTAGGACTCGAACCTGGATCTCTTTTCTTGAAAGAAAAGCATGCTTCCTTACACTACACAGATGCATCCCGACAGAATAAACTGAGTGTACAAAAACTAGCCAAAATTGGAAGTAAGTTAAAGAAACTAATATAACCTGCCAAATAATTGCAAAATTACACTACAAAGCTGTTTATCAAAACAAAATGTATATATGCAGATTAAAATTATAGGTTTATTCAAGGGTTCTACAAATACCTGTGACTGAATATGCATAAAATGTATTATGAAGCAGAGTTTATGGTCACAAACTTGGACAACTGGCTTGTCTCCTTCTCCATCATTTTTCTCCAGCAGGAAGACCACCACTGGCCATTTGAGTTGTCCAACCTATGTGGTTGGTTCATAAGCTCACATGAATTGATCTAAATTGTTATTTTGTTATGTTATGTATCTTGCCAAGTGAAGATTATTATTTGTGGTGCATGTGAATATAAAATTTCTCGTAGCTAGGTGGGCTGGCATGGCTCAGTGGAAAGCGCTGTGGACTGCCACTATGCTTTCCTCTTTGGTTGTACGATGACCGGACAGGCTGTGGACCCTATGATGACGCCTACCTAAAGCCCATTGGGACGGTGGCGTTTGATGTTTGTCTATGATCTTGCTTGTCGTGCCCTTAATGGTTTATTCTCTTACTGCTCTGGCTTCTGCCAAGTCATTGAGTACCTTCATTGTGGCTTTCTAGGCTATTGTTTTTTTTGTATTATATTTACACGAGCATATTTGTGTTTTACTTATATTGCCTATTGATGCTGCCTTGTTGGTTAGAGATCATGGCGGGGATTTCTTTATTTACACTGTCCTGTTTTAATGGGATGACAGTAGGGTAAGTGTGAGGTTTGGTGCACCTTAGAACCGGTTTAAACCCCCAGTGGCCTACTTTGCCACTGACCGTTCCAAGGCGGTAGCCCTATTGTCAACCCTTTTGTGTTTGTGATGTCGTTTACTTTTATTATTACTTTTGCCTTCTTGTTTGTCTGTTTCCATGTTTGTTTCTGTGTTTTGTGGTTGACTGTCCTCCTTGAATGCTCCTTTCCCTGTCCGATCTTTTTATATTTCTTGAAACTGGAGGATCCGATTTCAAGCCTCACAGGTGCCACTAAGTTGCATGGGTTCTTGGGCAGGACACTTTCCATTAGTGTCTCTCTAAAGGGGATTTAAACTGGACGGTCTTGTGTATCGGAGTCTATTATCCGATCATCTATCCTAGAGCAGCTGCATGTTAAACCAACACAGAAATCTAATCATTAGGCCAAAAAGTAAAATAGATGCGTTTCCGGTGGCCCAACCGGCCCTATTTTAAGGGGCCAACCCTAAAACCTTTTACTGGTATGCAAAAATGTTTTTTTTTTTCTTTTCAATTTGTTTTGTACGATGATTTATCTCATAGTTTACATCATGGAAGTGTAACATAACACCATTCTATATTTTCTATAATCCACAGGGCACTGGTGGTAAAACTATGCAAATTATTACCGAATTACACAGCAAAAATGTAAAATATTTAGGTAAGTCATATGATTTGCCTGGAATGACATATGACAGTCTTTGAATTAATTTTTTTGTGTCACTAGCCCGAATTCTTATACACTCAAAGAAAACCCATACATTTTCCTTTTGCCCAACTACATAAATAAAAACAAAATCACTGACCCGAATGACAGTTTACTAGCCCCAGGCTTCGGGCTAGTGGGTTAATTCGAAGACTGATATGATAATTTTTTCTTTCGTGTAAACAATACAACGCTAATAAACTATTAAACTAATTAGTAAAATGCATGTTAAGGAATGGTCTTCTGGTTTAAAGTGTCCTATAACATGTAATAGGAATGCGTAATTTAACACAGTGGCAATCTTATATTGAGGTAAGCTGACAACATCACAGAGAAACGTTGTATCGTCAACTTGTATGTGTTTTATGTGATAAGGCCGTCCTTAAACAAATATTTGTTTGCTGTTTACCGACCCAGAATTTCATATATGGGGACAGTAAACATCTTAAGAAATTAAAGAAACATATACTGAAGATAAAAAAAAACGTTATAGAATTGCAATAAAATGTTTTGGGTAGGGTCCTTATTCATGGGTAGGTAAGTAAGCAAAGCAACAATTTGTTATGGTCTGCCTAAATAGAATCTAACAATATCTTGCTAAAAAGAAAAATGCCTGCCAACCTACCCTATTTTTTTTTAAAGCATGCAATAGGAATCACATCTATTTTTCTCTCCGATCTTAGTAAGAGTAGGGCATGTTCCAAGAATCCTATGCATCATTTCTCTCTCTCTCTGGGGCAGCTCTAAATATCATATATTGTAATGTGTTCATCAGCTTTGTAAGCACTGCTCTTTAAATAATGTATGATAAACATGCTTGCACTCACAGAGTGTGGTATCATATACCCATAAAACTATATACCTACACTGAACGACATAAAAAAAAACGCAACATATTTCAATAGAAATTAAATTTTAATTTCATCTATTTTATTATTTTTATAACCATATCTACAGCTGAATTGCTGAAAATTTCATTCAAATTCATCAACATTAACTTGTTAAATTCAAAATATAACAGTACTACCCCCAAAAGCAGAAGTCACAATATCCACCATTAGCGGCAATGCACGCCTGACATCTCCTACGCATATTGGGATATACCGGGTATTAGTTTTGTGACTTTTGCTTTTGGGGGTCGTACTATTATGCTCTGAATTTAATAGGTTTATTGTTGATCAATTTGAATGAAATTTTCAGCAAATTAACTGTAGATATTGTTAAATAGAATAGATGAAATTAAAATTTAATTTCTTTTGAAATATGTCAGTTATCTTAGTTTATTTCCCTGTTGTGTTTTTAAAGTCGTTCAGTGTATAATACATATTTCTTGCATATCGGACAAGGATATCCGTCATTTTACCGGGGCTAGATATTTCCATCTCACCCTAGGGTCGAGATAAAATTTACGCGCGCCAACATCCGGTATGCAGGAAAACATGCAAAACGTTAGTATCTGGCGGCGTCAACGCGCAACATGTCTCTGATATGCAAGAAAAAGTATCTAACCTGGGTATTCGGTTCAGATAGGGAATTCCAACCCTCGGTATAAGTGTTTTAATCGGAACCTCGGCAGAGCCTCGGTTCCGATAAAAAACACTTATACCTCGGGTTGGAATTCCCTATCTTCACCGCATACCCATGAAAGATTCTTATAATATTATATGTATACAGAGCTGTAGATAAGCTGAGTTTTTGAGTATTTTACTCATACTTTTTTTTTACAAATAAACATTAAAAAATGTGAGTATCATAACTCAAAAACTCTAAACTTTCAATAATCATGAGTATTATATTTGCATGTATTGTCCTGTGGAACAGTTTTATGCCTAATTTACATGATGCGAAGTATTCTCAGTAAGTGTCTAATATAAAATACATAGGTTATACTGTGTTTCTTTAGGTTTTTACTGAACTTTCATTTAATCAGAATCGTTGTTTCTTTTAAATTGATTAATTCATTCACATCCATTTTGAAAGCATGAACATAAATATTTTTACTCTGAAATTATTTCTTGTTACTCATTCATTTTGAATCTGATAAGTAAATACTCATTGGAGTAAAAAATTATCTACAGCTCTGATGTATATAACAGGGCCTTCCCCAGGATTTTTTAAGAAGAAGGGGCATAAGTGCGGACGACAAACTGGGGGATGGACCGATGAAAAGAAGAGATTTGGCATATATCTAGTATCATAAGAAATTGAATAAAAAGGATTCTTGGACTATTATTTTACTGTGTTATTTCATTTCATCTATTAATTTAGGAAAAACAAAATCTTTAACATCATCGATAATCCAACTGATCTGACATGCATGCTGGTAAAGTCGCAATCTTTTAGTTTTCCAATCACAATTAACTAATTATCAAACAATAATTGACTGATCCCATTACATTAGTATAAAAGGATAGCGAGAAGAATAATTGGAGCCTTCTCTGACCTTACCAGCCCTTTTTACGATTTTAATATTTCATCTGGCTGTGTACCTAGAAAGTCACAAAAAAGGGGAAAAAAGGCTTTTAGGGTCAGACAGAGAAGCCTCGGATTAAGAGAATATATCTTATCCATGAGGGTTTGCAGAAGTATAGAGAGATATAGATAGATATAATAGACAGTTTTATAATACTAGTATATGTACTTTTTACTATATACATATACTATTACTAAGAGAATATATTCTTAGGTCACTGATATACTACATCACTATCTCTTATTTCCTTTATTCTTCTTTACTATTGTAATGGAAGCCTGTGGATTTTATTACTCGTTCAAATTACCTGCCATTATCAAACATCCAATATACCGTCACGGCGAACAAATCTAACTTCTCATAAGCCGCGATCCTTTAAATTTACAATCTCTAGAGGCCTATTATGTAATTAAAAGAAATATAAAAAGATCGGACAGGGAAAGTAGCATTCAAGGAGGACAGTAAACCACAAAACACAGAAACAAACAAGCAAACAGACAAACAAGAAGGCAAAAGCAATAATAAATGCAAACGACATCACAAACACAAAAAGGGTTGACAATAGGGCTACTATTAAGTTTGTTTGTAGTTCTAAGATTAGGACGTCCTACAGTCTAACAGCTATAGGTACTATCGAGTCTGGACTATAGCATTAAGTAATATAGCATTAAGAGTGCAAACAAATCAGTATGAAAAAAAACATGCGCCGTCTATTTGTGTATTTCACTGTCAAACAAAAAGTGCATGATGTACACAGTAAGCGTGTAGTCCAAGTTGGCAGCTACTGACCTAGTTATAGATCGATATTTCCTGAAGCGCAGTAAATTTCCATGACTGCATAAACATAAACACTAATAATAATAATAAATAGGATGTCAACACATTATTGTATACAATAGAAAAATCTATGATATTTTAAGGCGTCAAGCTATTGGATTTTACGAGAACATGGGTTAAACAACAAACCATGGCATGTCTGATCAGGGGTGTCATTAACGTTTCAAGAAAACAGCACACAGAGCAGCTGAGTATTTTGATCAATTGTTATTGTACTATTACACGTTATCATAGTAGCCGGTAATCCCAGCCTTCTCTGACCTTACTAGCCCTATATCTCCGCCTACCGCCTCTAATGACACCCCTTCTGTTTCAGAAGTTAAGGGTTCGCAGCGCCGCTACGCAATAAATGGCATGTGTGTCGTTTTAAGGTTTAAAGTCCCTCCGACAACAAATACAGACAAGCGCAATCCGGAGACACGTATCTTGAAGTAATGTTCACAATAGAGTCTGGACTTATCTGCGTGGAATATGTTGGTTGATCTGGTGCTGCTGTGCTGTGTAGTCGATTCCGTTGATTATGTATAGATGGTGTGTCGCTTTCGCTTTGTGTAGTTGTCGCTGCGGCGGTGAAGTGTTGCCTGGCGTGGCTGGTGGTGGCTCCTACATCCGCTAGGTGGTGCCGTCCTACATCCGTTACTGGTATATGGTTGGGTGTCCTGGTATTGGGGCCAAACCCATCACTGTATGACTCCTGCGCCGCACACACCGGTATGAACTATTGCCTAACCACAAATGGCAGCATTAATAGGCAATATAAGTAAAACACAAAGATGCTCCTGTATATATAAATACAAAAAAACAATAGCCTAGAAAGTCACAAAGATGGTACTCAATGACTTGAAAGAAGACAGAGCAACAAGAGAATAAACCATTGAGGGCACGACAAAACGAGATTGTTGACAAACATCAAACGTCACCGTCCTTCTGGGTTATGTCCAAAAATGAGATATAGGGTCCTATAGAAACCACAGCGTCCGAGCGCAAAGGCATCGTAGGTCAGCACTGTACTGCAAACAAGGACTTGAAAATACAATGAAAGAGATAAAAAACAACAGAAATGGTGGTGAAGACAGGGTTACCGACTTGGAACGGTCAGTAGGCATTAAGGCCCACTGGTTAGCTTGAATCGATTTTATATGCGCACAATGCTCGCTATACAATACTTATCCATCTTGCAGTTTCGGCCGACCATTGTACATTTACTATATTGTTCACCCAACTGTTGACACAACCACAGACATTTTTTATCGTGATTATTCAGAAATGGTTTAAATTATTGTTCCAAGCAGGCGCTTGAAACCTGTATATAAGAGATGTATCATGTTCGAGATATTTTTTCACACGACTTCCGTTTTCTAAAATCCTGGTTCTAAAATGTCGAACATGATCAAATTGAATTACGACCTTAACTTTTGACATTGTTCATTATCCCCATGTAGACGGGAATGTTCCCCGAGACACTTCTTATGGGGTATTCGTAACTTACTCGTTTTTCAGAGATTGTAATCGAGTTGAGGACTTTGAATTCGTAACCTCTGTATAACTTAAAAGGTACTCCATCAGGGCTACCATTGTGATAAACTTCGAAGAACCTTTTCAAAATTGGATTATCGTACCTATCCCTATTTTTAAAACAATAATGTGCCTTCCTTTAAGAACTTTTCTGCGGCAAAGACTTTCACAAATTGATTTTAATGGTGATTTACCAAAAATATACGGAAGATCCGTGGTCATGTCATGGTTACTTTCATAATATCTTTATTAAACTTGTTAGACAATTTATCAAAAGAGGTTAATACCCATTCTTCAAGGCACTGCATGTTTTGTGGTTCCCCCTTTTATCATTCGCCCTATGATTTCCTCTTTGATTGTGCGATGCCCCGGCAGATTGTGGACCCTAATCCTTAAAGATATTATAACGTTTATTGTTTGTCTTCAGCCTTGTCATGCTCTTAACGGTCTATTCTCTTGTTGCTTTGGTTTGTGCCAAGTCATTGCTTTGGTCCTTTCTTTGCTTTTTCAGTTTCATAGTTATATATTATATTTGTGTTATACTCATATTTCCTCTTATTTTTGTTTAGTTAGGGAATATATTCTGGCGGGGATTTCTTTATTTATAATAATTGAAACAATAGTATATTCAAGTAATGAATGGAATTGGACAACATGCAGTGCCTATGTAAGACCTATTCATTACGTGGTCCGAGTATTAATTTTCATACCCCATATAATCCCTTCTCCAAGAAGGAAAAACGGGGTTGACTGGGGTATGAAATAAAACCTTAATGTTTGCTTGAATAGCTGGATATTGTAAAATGAAAACATTTAATAGGTAATTTTGATCAGTTTATCTCATTTTTCAAGTAAAAACTGGTTTTAAACGAGTTTTATTGTCGAAACATCCGTTATTAAATGCTGCTAATATAAGCTTTCCCATCGCTTAAAGAAATTAAGGCTGGACCACGTAATGTTTATACTGTCCAGTTGTATGTGGTTGCCAGGTTTCATGTATACCGATTTACAGGCACTGAGTAGTATTACGCTGAACAGCGGCTTGTTTGGAGTCTAAAACGTAGGCATTAACGAATATTATAATTAGAAACGATATGTGGCATTTGTTTTGTTCTATATATATGAATATATATCTCAGATTGTCACTAACGTGTGCACTAAACCGTTTGTTAGAGAAGCTTTCAAGAAGTGTCAACTTTACAGTACACTCACAAACATGCTGTTTTTTCTGTTATGTTAAACAAGCACGCATATATCAAAGAACATTTTGCATCATAAATACTTTAAATGACTGAGTCAGAGAAAAAATGAGATAATGTAAAGGAGTCGTTATAAAATAATCTGGGTGACACACAGTGATAGATAAATGAATTGACACAGCGTTTTGATTACACTCGAATATAGAGGACATTTGTTGTTTTGGAGTAAATAACAGATTTTATTTCATCGAGAAGTGTGAAAACTTTATATTGTCACGAATGCGAAATCGAGATGAAACAAAATCTGTTATTCACGACAAAACAACATCTTTTATTTTTATTTTATGCTTTATAACCAAAGTGTACTGCAATAATATAAATAAAAAAATCATGACGTCATACAATTGCCGTTTAAAATTCCCCATAACTTTTAAACTACTTAACCGATTTCAATTATCTGCGACTCATTTTCTTAGTTAAGTTATGTCCAATCCTAAGAAAGTAATAAAAAAGGAGTATTTTTTTAAAAAGAAAATGACCAACTAACATTGTTCACTGTAAGTGACAACAATTCTGAAATACTTGACCAGTTTTAAAAACTAAAGCTCATTTCTTATTTAGACCATTTAGAGTCGAATGATATATATGTCCAATCCTAAAAAAGTAAAAAAAAAAGTTGTTTTTTTTTTAAAAAAAATGACCAACTAACATTGTTCACTGTAAGTGACAACAATTCTGAAATACTTGACCAGTTTTAAAAACTAAAGCTCATTTCTTATTTAGACCATTTAGAGTCGAATGATATATATGAAACAGTTATTTTGCTAAGCATAAAATAAAAAGACTTATTTGCGATGAATCGAGTTTTTAAATTTAGTCTGTGATATGAGCACCTTCAAACGATTTCTTTGAAGCAATAATAAATCCGGGATAAGATTCATTACTGATATCAGGGTACGCGCGGTTGACACGTCATTTATTTGAAGTCGATCTTTAATCAAGTAATTTACTTGTGATTGATAAATTTTTCTGATTGATTGCGACAACACGGGTACGGCTAAATTCAACGAACGAGTTTTTGAGAGGTTTACAGAAAGATTTGCATTGCTGAGACATGTGAGATTTGTTAAACCCTAACACCTTGGCCCGTATTCTTAAAGCAACTTAAGTGTGAAATATTACCCATTCAGAATTTAAGATATTTACAAAGTTTTAAATATCGTTAATAGACCTGTACAACTTACTACGGTAACGATTACGATAACGACTACGATTAGGATACCGACTAAAACAGAGGGGTTTTCTCAAGAGGAAATACGCCTTGAATCCTCGACAAAACGTTTGCGAAACGCTTTATATAGGCCAATGAAATTTATTATTGGCACATCATGAACTTTCTGGAGCGAATAACAGCTTTTTGCAGGCAATACACATTATACTAGATTGATCGGGGAGTAAGTCTCCTGTATTTTTTTGTAGATATTGGGAAAATTTCTCAAGCAACTTAAATACCAATTAACATCTTTATTCTTAATAGTATAGAACGTTATATGGAACTGCCTTAATTCCATTTAGCGATGGAAATCCCTACATTAGCAGGATTTTTGATTTGTATGCCGTTTTAAACGCCGGTAATGAATGATACATTGTATGACATTCATGGATTAAGTTTTTCCTTAAACCCTCAGTGGCGTGCCACTGACCGTTCCAAGGGGTTTATATTACACCTTATCATCCCTTATTTTTTAATAGTTTTATCTTTATATATTTACATTCATTTTTAATTAATACTTCATTTCTTCATTTTTCATCAATTTTTGCGCACAATATGACCTATTTATGTGTCGACGTGCCGTAAACCACCATTCATTCATTCATTCCAAGGCGGTAGACCTATTGTCAACCCTTTTTTGTTTGTGATGTCTTATTTGGCATTTGTCACCTTTATAACTTGTTCTTTGTTTCTGTGTGTGTTTGTGGTTGACTGTCGTCCTTGAATGCTACTTTTTCTGTCCGATTGTTTTATCATTATTTAACATTAAAGTCTTACACGATTCATGGAATACGCCATTTAATACCGGCGTTTAAAATCGCATTAATGCAAAAAATTCTACACGTTTTCTTAATAAATGAGCACTGATGTATTAATCAGATTGTAAAAGAAAACCTAAGCTTCAATAGTGACGGCCTGATCCATTTCGATGTTAGCGTTAACTGATAAATTCAATTGTCCGATGTGCCTTCGAAGCGATCGGCGCGCGTGCTGCACGAACTTTCATTTTTCAAAACCCCACATGGTTCTGTAGTTGTTTTTTTACTTGCGTTAACTCTAGAAGGAATAAGCTGTAATATGAGTTAGTATTGTTATATCTCTTCTCTGTAAAACATTCAAATAAATAGTTGGTCACATATTGCTTGCTATGGAGATGAATTGTAGACGACGAATAATTGCTTAACTGTGCGTACCACCTCTGGATCTAACCGGCTACTTCAGGCAGTGGTCCTTGGTTTTGATGGCCATTTATCGCCCTCCACCGGACCTACGGCAGCGACGTTTTGGGCATGATCAAAATGTATATGCATGAAAAGATCTATTTCAATTTTATTCATCTAATCGCTTCCAATTTTATCAAATGACTAGGGAAACACCAGAGACAATGTTGCTACTTAATATTCTTATTGATTTAGACCTAAGGGAGCATCGACTATCTTCCATCAATCGTATTTTATTGTTTTCTATATGGCTAAAATGGTCATCGAACCAGAACACAAACGCGATATGCACAACTTGATACCATACCAGTGCTTCCTACCAAGTTTCGTCGAAATCCAACAAGTGGTTGAGGAGAAACAGTGGCGACAACAAATTTAAAATAAAAAAGTCAAAGAGCCATAACTCCGTTTAACGCATCGAACCGGAACACAAACGTCATGTGCAAAACTAGACATTAAACTGATGCTTACTAACCGGTGTCCTGGAACTCCAGCAATCTTTTAAGGATGAGTAGCGGCAACAACATTAGTGACAGACAGACAAACAAAACAATAACAAAAACACAAGTACACTAAACCAAATTGCTAAGTACCAACCTAAGAATATGTCAGTAATATTCTCATTGTTTTGTTTATTTTGAGCTTGATTAGAGATACGGTTAAACTGCAAAATAACGATTGTATCGTCTGCTCTGATTGCATGAACATATTTTAAAACTTTTAAGTCAATGTGTGTTCTTAGAAATAAGTTATAACGCTTATACAAATGGGTATAAATACTTAGTGAAGCTTTTGATGTTCCTAATTCAAAATTATTTTAACATCATGTTTTACTAGCATTACCACTACAAATGCGTTTGCAAAAGAAATTTTCGAAATATTTAATGTTAACGCTGAATTACAGTTACTTGAATTTCAAACAATATTCAATTTAAAGGGAGGTAATTTAAGATTATCCATATTTCATTTTTTTATAGACGGAAAATCTGCGATAAATGGGTCAAATTTTTATGTTTTTTTTCTATTATTTCATACCAATTTTAAGAATTTTATATCTTTAAGCGATCTTTGACTCATGTTATCTGTTTTATTAGTACATTTCACGTTTTCATATAAAGGGAGGGTAACTCTCAAAAGATGTAACAATTTAAACAAAAAAATAAATGTTTTACAAACTATGGGTCAAAACAAAATACTTATCATATATATATTCTAAAATATATTTAAAATAAGAAAATGATTTAAGATATAAAAGTTTATACTTAGAAATTTTGTTCAGTGTATAGCTTATGCATACCGGATAACATAGAGGTGTGGGCACCATTTATAATGTTAGTCATCATTTCATTTAACATAAAATTATTCTAAAATAGACAGCAGAATTCACTAAAACACAACCCCCCCCCTCACCCCGGCCCCATAGAGGTGTCGGCCCCATAGAGGTGTGGGCACCATTTATAATGTTAGTCATCATTTCATTTAACATAAAATTATTCTAAAATAGACAGCAGAACACCACCCCTACCCCCACCCCGGCCCCACCACCACCACCACCCAAATAACCCAAACACATACAAATAATCAAACAAAATGTTTGGATATGAATCATATATATATATTTTGAAGTGTTTTAGTGATTTAATGGATCAATTCTTCAGACAAGACCCTTTAAAACTCCAGCCAAGTATGGGTGGTTGCATCGAAGACTGTATAAGGATAAAATAGTCTGAAAGGTAAATGCTTATGAAATGTAAGCAAATGTATTCATAAATTTGACATTTTTTACATTCATCTACACAAACCCCTGTGAGCCTATTCAAACCCAGGTTGTTATACAACTTTGAGACCAGCCCCCAACATTTTCTCGTGCTTAGTATTTAGTCTGAAGTCATAGTCGTTATCGTAGTAAGTTGTACAGGTCTAATAATTAACCTCTCATGAACATTACAAACCATCTATTTTAAGATATATATTTAGATGTATGTTTTATTTATCCATAACCTTATTGAAAATATTAAGAAAACGTCTTATGTTAAGATTTTGCTAAGAAGCTTTATGAATTCATACGGAACATTGTATAAATCTCCAGCGGATATTTTGCCACTGCCATGTCCAAGGTGTCATTTGTCAACCATTTATGTTTGTGTTGTCGCATACTGTCCTGCTATTTGTTATATAATAATAACTATTTTTGTATACAATTCATTAGGGAATTTAATTATGTGTTTCTTACGGGGACTATCATCAAATTTTAATATTATATGTAAGAGTTAAGATTTTCACAGAGTCTTAATGGATTTTGTTTTCCATAAAAATGGCCTTCTGTCATTTATGTGCATCAGAGCTTTGTATTATTCAATTATCATCCCAGTGTGCATATCGAAGAAAGAAGGAGCAAGTGCTTTCTATCGTTGTGTATGTTTCTGTCTGGTGATAAATATCAATTGAGAATAAAAACTGCAAAGCAATTACATTTTGCTCGCTTCTAGAACTTACAAAATCTTTTAGTATTCGCACGTTGTTCAGAAATTGAAATTAACTTAAAATACGCATCCATTACAACGACGCATAGTTAGATATAACACAATTTGTGTTTAACAATCAGAGAAGACAGAAACTCAATTGTGGTTCATTCAATACCTATCTAATGTGACAGTTATGTCGGATGCTGAAAGACAAATTGTGTCTTGAAATAAAAATCAACACTTTCATGGAAAAATATATCGCTGACTTTTGGTATTTGAAGTTATTACAAGATAAGACAATTACGGGAAGAAATGCAAATTAGGGTTTTATCATTGCAATGAAAAAAAATGAATTAGGACACTGAATTAGCCGAAATTTTAAGCTGTCAGTAAATCAATTGATCAATTCATTTTGCGTTTAACCTCTCGTTGAAATATATTTAAATTATATATTGCTCAACATGAATACTGGAATATCTTCCTTTGAAATCACTTGGGCAATATTGTACATATTGTTTTGAAAGTGGTATTTGATTGATTAATGTTTTATTAATTTATAGATCGAACGTTTTGAAAATCCTTGATTATTTTTAAGTTGTTCGCATATTTTATATATATTTTGCCCAAATATATTTGATATTACAATATTGAGGAGATAGTTTTATCGAAACAATAAACGTAAGTTATTCTGCGATGACCACTCGATTAACAAATACGTTACTATTTGTCGAAATCAGATATAATTAGCTTTATTTCATCATGGAGGCATATATTTGCTAAAACAAATTCTAAATCTATATCACATGCCATATATTAAATATGAAAATAAATCCGAAATATTTTTTTTCAACACGAAACATATAAAGTTGAACATAATGTGTTTGACAAACGGACGCATTTGCCCCTTGAAAATCAACTAAGCAGAATAAAACACTCATCGTCAAAGTTGCTTTGAAACTATTCCAAGATACTAAAATAAAAACTCACCACATTTACTCTGTTAAAGGTATAAAAACGTAGTTATGTTTTTTATTTATAAATAACAAGGGAATCAAAGAATGTTGTATGTCTATAAGTAATCACCATGTTTACCTCCACCTTTCGAAGAAATGACGATCATTTTTACACCGTGTACGTTTCTCGGTAAGCTGATATCAGAAACTACTTGACAGATTCAATAGAACTTCATACATGTTACATATTTTGACAAAGTTATGACCCTTTTTATACTTAGTCAAAAGTTGTTAAAATGTAAACTAATAATCCGTTTAACCACTGAACTTATTGGAATGAAACTTCACACTTGTGTTTGGTATCAATAAATATCATGCCATTCCGTTAATAGACGGATTTTAGATATGCAACAACTGTTTTATTGCCAAAACCACCACATTATTGGTATCCCTGTGTAAAATGTGCACCTCTTGACACATATTTGCTTTTGTATAAACGAGATTTCATGTTGAGTCTTCGCCAATATTCAGGCAGGTATCATCGAAGCCTTTGTCTGGATGACACATTTAACATTGACAACCTTTTCTTTTCTTCTATGGTTAATACTATCTATGGTTAATACTATATATGGTTAATACTATCTATGGTTAATACTATCTATGGTTAATACTATCTATGGTTAATACTATCTATCTTAAAGAACTTCAACTAAACAAGGCTAATATCTCCGATACTGTCGCTTCCTTTTTCGATTTATATCTTTTCTATCGAAAACGAAAAAATAATGATCAAATTCTATTACAAAATGGATGATTTTAATTTTGATAATGTTAATTATCCCCACCTAGACAGTAATGTTCCCCGAGCAACCTTTAATGGGTATATATTTATACTAATTTATTTTTCTAGAACTTATACTACAGTTGAGGACTTTGACAATCGAAACCATTGAATAATGTAAAAGCTACTCCATCAGTGGTACTGTTGCCATAAACTTCGCAAAACCTTTTGATAATTGTATTACCGTAGCCTAGATCTACTTTTGAAATATAAAACTACTTTTAAACTCTTCTGCGTCAACCACCATCACAACCTGGCTTTGAGTCATTTATGATGCACATCGAGCCTAAATCAAATGCAAGCACTGCCTTATTTCAGTCATGTTTATATTTCTTTCAGACGAGAATAAACACGACATAGCATTTACAATCTGCTCGCTTCTCAATATAAAAACTTATCGTCCCTATTTCACATTTTTTCAAAAAGTGAAATAGCGGAAAGTTATTACATCCATTACATACAGTCGGATGTCGGATATAACACAATATCTGTGTTTAAAATCTGGGAACGTAGAAACTTAATTTTGGTGCATTCAAGATTCATCTAATGAAATATTTAAGTCGGATGTTGGTAGACAAATTTGAAGAAAAAATCCAAACTTTCAAGGGAAATATAGTGCTTTGCGATCTTTGAAGTTACAACATAACGCAATTAAAAGGACACACGGCAATCTTGATTTTTTAAAAACTCGCGGCATCCCGTTAGTTTTCCTACACAGCTTGCATTTGTTCCAGAATAGTATAAAGTAAATTATTTTTACACATATTAGACACTGCGATTATAATTATTTCCTGCTCCACCCCTCCCCCTCCACCACCCCCAACCCCCGACCACACACTCATTTCTTATCTTAAACATATCCATTAATCCTCCTGCCCATCATCATCTCATCTTAATTCTCTTGCCAACCCCCATCCATTAATCCTGCGATTATAATTATTTCCTGCTCCACCCCTCTCCACCCCCCGACCACACACTCATTTCTTATCTTAAACTTTCTGCTCATTCAAATCCATTAATCCTCCTGCCCATCATCATCTCATCTTAATCATCTTGCCAATCCCCATACATTAATCCTCCTGTCCAACCTGCTCCCTTAAACCGCCTGCCCACCCATTCCCTTAAAATCTTGCCCACCCATTCCCTTAAATATTCGATGCTGTGATTGTTATTGTTATATACAGTCTTAAAATTATAATCACCAACCTTTTGCCAAGTCTCCTGGACATAATCATTTATGAATTGTCTCGCGAGATTTAGAATTATAACCGACACAGCTAAAAACAAAATGTGTCCACGATTATAAAAATAATTATCTCCGACACAGCTAAAAATAAAATGTGTCGACGATTATCAGAATAAATATAATCGCCCAGAAGCATCCGGTATGGAAAGCCGTAGGGGACCCTGCGATTATAATTATTTGTTACTATATGTTTAACTGAATTATTATAATCACCACTTTTGATTTCGGTAGTTTATAATAAAATTATAATCTCTGCAGGCACGTTATTATTTTAACCATACATTATAATTTACTTAACACTTTTAATTAATATAATCATCGCGTTCAAATCTGCTCAAACACAGTGTTCCAGTCTATTATTATAATCGCCGCATGCAACATTGTTATTATAATAACTAACTCAGCGCTTTTATTATAATGTTCGCCTCATTATTATAACCTACCTAAAAATAAAACCCCCAAAGTCAAACATTATTATAATTATAATAATAACACACAAATAAGAAATCTCGCGAGAAGCATTTATAATAATGTTTGTCTATAAAATAATGATATATGCTGCGGTTTAAGAAATGGGAGTAGGGCAGGAGGTTTAAGGGATATGGGTGGGCAGGAGGTGTAACGAATGGGATGGGTAGGCAAGGGCGTAGCAAGACCTGTCATACTCTTAATACGAAGCGCAAAGTGCAGAGTGTGGGAGGGTGCGGGAGTAGGTGCACATCTTCCACCGCGATATTTGTCAGGAATATAAACATTTAATGCTCGCAAAAAAGGTAAACTTCTACCCTTATCCTCCCCCTCGTCCCTATTCCATCATGCCCACTCTGATTTTATTGCATTTTTAAACTATTTAAGTTTTCTTTTTTTCTTTTTCTTTTTCCAAGTTTCTCCCTGGAGTAAAGGTGTATGCCATGTTAGTTTTCTTCAATCTCCCACCAACATACCCACCCACATACCTTAAGCTTCCTGCTCCCCACTCCCCCTACACACTCTTCTCCTAAACTTCCTGCCTACCCGCATCTGCAAGCTTCCTGCCACCCTCCCCCACACACACATTTCTTCTCTTAAACCTCTTGCCCATCCGCAACCTTTATGCTTCCTGCTTTCCCCCACCCCCACACAAATTTCTTCTCTTAAACCTCTTGCCCACCCACATTCCTTAAGCTTCCTGCTCCTTCCTCCCCAGTACACACATTTCTTCTCTTATACCTCCTTCCTACACGCATCCCTTAAGCTTCCTGCCCCCACCCTCCCCACACACACATTTCTTCTCTTAAACCTCCTTCTTATCCGCATCCCTTAAGCTTCCTGCCACACCCTGCCCACACACACATTAATTCTCCTAAACCTTCCTGCCCACCTACTTCCCTTAAGCTTCCTGCACCCCACCCTCAACCCGCCTGACCTACTTCCAACCCCAACACATTAATTTATTATCTTAAACCTCCTGCCCATTCCCATCCATTAATCCTCCTGCCCTTCCTAGTCTCGTCTTAAACCTCTTGCCAATCCACATCCATTAATCGTCCTGTTTACTAATTCTTGAACATTTCCTGGTACATATGTGTTCTCACTATGCCTTACGAAACCCTTCATACTTTTTTAATTCTACTTTTACATTTGATACATACGACTAACTTAGAATATAAAAACTGTATCACTTTGTTTTTCATATCACTTTATTCTTCATCGAGTTTTTAACATACATAACAATTTCATCTTTATTTCACTTTCACCTTATTTTACTCTTTCTTTTATCATCTTTTGAATTACTCACAACCGCACAGACGCGCACCTGTACATAATCTTCGAAAGAGGGTAATGCAGTATCCATAGATAGAGATAGATAGGGAATATGGAACTGTCTAAAACCAATTACTAAACGGATTATACAAACATCTCACTGCCATTTTACGAGTTGTAAAAATGTCATTGACGTATTTAAACTAATTGTTAAGGTGACACTTCTTATCTTAGCAGGTATTGAGTCTAATCCTGGCCCTGGAGCGAGTAACGGTATTATTAAGACAAATATTTCATTCACAATAATGTCTGCATTTACTTCCAAATAAAATAAGATATTGTCGAAAAATGAATTTGCATCTCATGATATTATTTGTATAACCGAATCCCGCCTCGACGCCTCAATATCGGATAACCAATTACAATTAACCGGATTTCAAAACCCATTTCGTAAAGATCGTAATAGGCACAGCGGTGGTGTACTAATTTATGCTAAAGATAACCCTCACTGTTCCGTTAGGAGGGATCTTATGAATGATAATCTTGAACTGTTATTGCTGAAAGTAATGTGTAACGAGAACAGTAATTTTTTAGTTGGAGCGTTCTATCGACCGCCAAACTCTCAGGTACACCTATTGGATTTGCTATATGACAGTATATCCCAGTCATTAAATAATAATATCCCAGTCTTTGTGACAGGGGATTTTAATATCGACGTCTTATCGAATTCGTCTAACAGATTTAAACTATTGCTACAAAGATTAAATATGAGAAATATTATTAATGAGCCAACCAACTTTACTGTGACGCCGGGAACGTGCATTGATCTATTTATTACGAATAATACATCGCTAACTAAACACGTGAATGTAAATACACCAATATGCAGCACACACTCTCCTGTGTGTGTTGAAATTAGTTTTCAGACATTCAGAAGACTAGCCTATAAACGGGTTATTAGAAATTATGATGCCACTGACATAAATGGTCTTAATACGGATACACAGAATACTAACTGGGAGGATGACGTGTTTAACTGTGATAATATAAATGCAGTATACTCTATTTTTTGCAATACTATTAATGATGTAACACGTCATGTACCTACAAAGACTGTTGTTATACGTCCCAATGATAAACCGTTTATAAACAATAATATATGCTTTAAAATGCGACATCGAAACAGAATACACAAGAAAGCCAAGTCTTCAGACAATCGATTACATTGGTCAATGTTTATGCAACATAGAAATGAGGTAATTCCTTTTATCCGCGAATCTAAGGAATCATACAAGACAAAACTAACATCCCAGTTAACTGATAAATCTATCCCCCCCCCCCCCCGGGTAAATGGTGGCTTATAGAAAAATCGATCTCTAAATTGAACAAAGTAACTCAACCAAACTTTCCAATAAAAAACAACAGTCGTATTTTAATACATCCAGTAGACAAAGTTAACACATTGAATTCTTTCTTTTCTGCAACATCTCATACTGAACATGAACCGGAATTACCTACTTTTCATAACCGCACTGACAATAAAATGAATGACATTATTATAAATGAAACGGAAGTAATTGATCAATTGAAAATCTTGAAATTAGCGAAAACTCCAGGCCCAGTTATGGTTAGCCCAAAGTGTTAACATCAGTTATAAATATCATCGCCGCTCCATTGACGAGACTTTTTAATATGTCATTGTCAACTAGAAAAGTACCATACCAATGTAAACAGCCGAATGTAACTCCTATTTTTAAGGGCAAGGGGGAACCTGACATGCCGGCAATTATAGGCCCATATCCATTACCAGTATTAATTGCAAATTGATGGGAAAAAAAGATTTAAATACTTGTTCAACTGTATCAAAACGAATACCCTTCTGTGCAACAACCAGGCATGCTTTCAACCTAGAGACTCTACTGTAAATCAGCTCATAGAAATATATAATATTATAATAAGCAAACTCGACGCTGGGAAAGATATACGATTTATATTTTGCGATATTGCTAAAGCATTTGACAAAGTATGGCATGCTGGGTTGCTTTTTAAATTAGCTAAATATGTCATCAATGATTAATTATGTAACTGGATACGTAGCTATCTCTCTGATAGGCAGCAAAACGTAGTCCTAGATGGATTCTCTTCAAGCTTCAGTACTATATATGCAGGTGTTCCGCAAGGCTGTGTTTTAGTTCCGTTTCTATTTTTGCTTTATATAAATGATATCACAGATGACTTAGTGAATGATGTACGGTTATTTGCTGATGAAGCTTCTTTTTTTTGTTGTAGTTGACACAAACCCAGTAGAATGTGCCAACTCTCTTACAAATGATCTTTGCAAAATATCTGAATGGCGAAAAAAATTGGCTGTTACGTTAAATCCTCAAAAAAACAAAAGCCTTGTCTGCACCAGAAGAAACTATAACCACCCACCAGTCTACTTTGATAATGATATAGTACAAAGAAATATAAAAAGATCGGACAGGGAAAGTAGCATTCAAGGAGGACAGACAATGCGTAGCGTCACATTGTCACCTTAGATTAACAATTCAGTCAAATGCAACTTGGTCGCATCATATAGAAAATATAAACGAAAAAGCCTCTGCACGATTAAACATTCTAAGAAAGCTCAAATACAAACTTGACAGACATTATCTATTGAAAATATATGACCTACACTGAACAAAATTTCTTAGTATCAACTTTTGTATCTTAACTAATTTTCTTATTTTAAATATATTTTAGAATAAATATATGATAAGTATTTTGTTTTAACCCATAGTTTGTAAAACATTTATTTTTTGTTTAAATTGTTACATCTTTTGAGAGTTACCCTCCCTTTATATGAAAACATGAAATGTACTAATAAAGCACATAACATGAGTCAAAGATCGCTTAAAGATATACAATTCTTAAAATTGGTATGAAATAATAGAAAAAAACATAAAAATTTGACCCGTTTATCGCAGAAATATGGATAATCTTAAATTACCTCCCTTTAAATTGAATATTGTTTGAAATTCAAGTAACTGTAATTCAGCGTTAACATTAAATATTTCGAAAATTTCTTTTGCAAACGCTTCACTAATTCGAAGTACTTAATACACTCCTATATACCCAGTTGTATAAGTGTTATATCTTATTTCTAAGAAAACACATTGACTTAAAAGTTTTAAAATATGTTCATGCAATCAGAGCAAGCGATTTACACTCGTTAATTTGCAGTTTAAGCGTATCTATAATCAAGCTCAAAATACACAAAACAATGAGAATATTATTGACATATTCTTAGGTTGGTACTTAGCAATTTGGTTTAGTGTATACTTCAATATGGCGATTCAGTATGGGATAACTGTACACAGGGAGAATCTGATATATTAGAGAGCGTCCAAGTTGAAGCAGCACGAATAATAACAGGCCTCAGGTGCAATTCCTTTAGATCATACTTATATACTGAATTGAACTTAGAAACATTAGCAAAAAGAAGAAAAGATCATAAACTTGTAACTATTTACAAAATAACTTAAAATAATTATAACCTTCGAACTTCAGGATTAAACCTACGTCTCCCTCTTTGTCGTACAACGTCATATTATAACAGCTTTCTACCGAGTACAATTAAATAGTGGAATGCTTTACCGTTAGACGCACCATCTGTTGAACAATTTAAGTATAAACTTAAGGCTATTGAACATAGGACTAACAGTCCATACTATTATAATATAGGAAATAGGAATGAAAACATCATCCATTGACAATTAAGAAATAACTCAAGTAATCTAAATAAGCATTTATTTGACCATTTCTTGACAGATTCAGCAGTATGTCCGAAATGTGGCAATCCATGTGAGGACAATACTCATTTCTTTTTCAACTGTCCACTGTATAACCAATTCAGAAATGATTTACATGATACCCTATCTAATCTTGTTGATGTCACGCATATCAACATTGACTTGATACTGAATATGGCAGTTCCAATCTAGACGATACTAATTGTACTTATCGTCCACAAATACATCAAGTGTACTAGGAGATTTTCGTAGAACTATAGATGTACGTACGTGTACATATGTATATGTATGTGTATATATGGGTATATGGGTATGTGCATGTATGTATACATGTATGTATATACTATTGTATATTTATATATGTTTTGTCACAATGCTAGAATTTTTTTATCATCTTTCTTCCTTTTTTATTGTAATTGTTTTTTGTTTGTTTGTTTTGTTCTCAGTTATCTTAAAGACACATTTCGAGCCTATTGTATTTGTAGGGGAGAGAATTTCTATAGGTAACTGTAAATCGCTGTTAGAAAACATTTGCACAAGAAAATTGAGATTATTAGTTTTTTGTCAAAGGATGAGGCCCGTCCCATAAAGAGGGCCTCATATAGAGTGTATAATAATGTAGTCAAAATTATAACCGTTTTGCATTTTATGTGCACTTGTATATATGTTAAAACAACTGTGTATAGATGGATTTTCTTAAAAGACGCGTGTTAACAATTAACAATTAAGTTGAGTTGTAGGCCAAAAGGCTATAATGGAGGCCTATGGGAAATGCAATAGTGGTATATGACCTAAAGCTAGATTCTGCATGGGGTAAAAGTGAAAGTAGACATACTTTTTTTTCTAACACAATGATTTAAAAGTGTGAGAAATGTTGAATTATATTGTATTTTGACTTTTCTTGTAACTTTTTTAATGATTTTTAAATATTTGAAAGTTTTATGATGCAATATAGGTAATTTAAATTCTTTTATTAGGGTTGTGGACACTAAATTAGCCATACCTGACACCTGGTTTGCACAATTGGCCTGTAATGCACCTATTTGACACAACTAAAGGTATAACTAGTAAGTTTTATTCATTTCTGAGGGCTTTGCATACATTTTTTGGCAAAAATGTCAGAAAGCAACAAGCTGCGTCTGTCTGCTAAGATGTCGAAAAGGTGCTGTTTTGAAAAAGATGTTGAGATAAACTCGGACTCTGAGTTCATCGCGTCTTTACGGTTAGTGTTGATATGCAAATATTTTATGCGGTTTAATACATTTTACAAATTAAATAATTTAGTTGGCAAAAAATATGACATTTTCTAAAAAAATTTAAAGTTTTTTTCAACCCCACCCCCTTCATTTTAATGAATTTTCATGGATCTGTACTGTCAACAGTGATTTTTGGCTGCATGGTTGCATGAAAATGACCTGTAAATGTGTCACAAACAATATCTAGTAAAAAAATACATTAAATTGTACAGTTACAGCCAATCTTGTGTAATGAGCATATTGTAAAACATGGCATGGCCTTAACAATGGTGTTGGGGAGGATATTCTCAGAATTATTTTTTGTCATTTTTAAAGTGAAAAGTTGCATTTTCTTGATGGTTTCACATATAGAAACTGCTGCATAATGTTAATTAATCCATTTAAAGGCAGATTTTGAATATATACAAAAACAGTGGCATTTTTAAGGTAAAATCTGCTATTCTGAAAATCACAAATATCATTTTTCAGTAGAAATGACTTTCAAGAGAGCTTCAACTGGTTGAGAAAATCACATGTTATTGATGAAATCAATTCAAAATCACTTTATTTGAAACAAAAGATTGGAACGGTTGTCGAGATATGCCATTTTGAAGATTCTAGATTTACGCGTAAAAATCGCATGAATTTGACATCAGCCAAAGCCCTTTAAAGCCCTCATATTTTGTAGAAAAGTATTTTTTTCTAAAAACAAAAGACACCATTTTTCCTCTTAATGAATGTATGAAAAAATTTAGCCAGGTAAAACAAACTTCAGTTAGGTTTGAATGTCTATTTAGGTCAGATACCACTATTGATTTGGGCTTCTGATTGGTTGAAAAAAGTATAGGGTCTATTAGGGCATATAGTCAGATTGTAAGGTAGATTCTGATTGGATTAAATTACCCAAATCATAACTAATCCCCATAAAACATCAAAATATTTTGTTTCCATCATAAAACATGTCGATTTAGGATATTTTGACTGAAATTTGCATTTTTATGGATACAATTTTACTGAGAGTATATTTGCAAAAGGTAAAATTTCTTTACTGCCATTCTGGGGGTGGCCACCTTCAGTGAACTATTAGAGACTGAAAGCATCAGATTATCCCCAATTTGCTGGTCATTTTTGAGTGTCTCTAAGATAGTTTTTAAAACAAGTTAGGTTTTATCATCCATTCCGATATAGGAATAGGGGTTGTAGGCCAAAAGGCTATAATGGAGGCCTATGGGAAATGCAATAGTGGTATATGACCACATGCTGTGAGTATTATTCGTCGGCCGAACCCACGAATATATTTGTGATATTTGTGATAATCTTTGATAAGTGCAACTGGAAGGAGAAGTAATTAACTGAGAACCATTGTTATTTCATTATGTACTAAATTGAGCAAATGACATGATAATAACATTGTGATTGGAATATAAATGCTGATTTAACACTATAAGACGAGTCTTACATGTACAAAGCATGTACACTTTCGGAAAAACAACTTTGTTTGTATCGAGTGTTTACCAAAACTATGATTGTTCCCCTATAAGGTTTACCACCACTTATTACATGTTAACCTCCGAGGTGTAGTCGAATGTAGTTCCTATAATAAAAAGTAATTCCTTCTTTTTTGATAGAAATGGGCATTATAAGTAGGGGAAAAACTGCCCATTTCTATTCGATTTTGTGGTTGTATGTATAAGAAGCGTATTAATACCCTATGCTTACAGTTTGTGAGCAATGAAAGCAGTCAGTCAATGAAAACAGCTGTACCCTTGACCTGTTTAGTAAAACAAACAAGAACTTTCTTACATGTCTTGTGACCCCACCTTTTCTGGTGATTTTTCAAGTGGACAATTAGTTTTCTCTATGAACATTACACTACTGCATTATCCATACTTGAGTTTTATTTGCAGCAAATCAAGTTTTATTTTTTTCAAGGCTCATTAAGAGCATCTGATATAACAAATTTACATTGTGCAGAAAACAGAACAATAACAAAACTATTTACATAACAATACACATAATCACACAACCATCACACAACCAACCATCAATCTGTACATGAATGAAATGACTAGAATGAATAATGAATGAATCCTAATTTACATGTTTAGAAATGTATTTTTGCTATCTAGTTGTTCTTTTTTTTCTTTTTTTTTTATAACTAATAAGCATAGCATATGGAGAACGAGAGTATACATTTACATTACATAAACTATATATATGTGCAATGTGAATATCTATATGTTCTGAGATGAAAGAAACATTTTTTTCTATCAATCTTTGAGCAAAACTATATCCAGTTATTTACAAGCTTTAAGAATGAGTTCACAAAATCTGGCTAATTTTAATAATGTGTTCTTATCTTTACTATTCATTAATAGCTCATATTTAACAGAATTTGGATTTTTATAAAAAAATATTGACCAATATATTTTTTACTGTCACTTGCAAAGTGTTTATAAATAAATAAATAGTGAAATTCATCACCCAACAAATGAGCATTACACAGTGTACATGTGCGTTGATTTCTTTCTATGTTTAAATGTCTTCCCTTTTCTATAGGCATTTTATGATTCATGCAACGGAATTTACATAAAGTATTAGACAAACCAAATGGAAAAATATTAAAATACTGCTCAAAAACAAACTCTTTCTTATATATTCTATAGTTTAAACATTTACCTAGACTTTGTCTATCACTATTCCAAGATTGAACAAACTGATCTCTTATGCGACTCTTAACTAATTTTCTAAAATAATCTGGGCTTTAAACTTTCTGATTAACCAGTAATTAGACAGCCCAAGTTCGTTGAGTGACTTTTCAGCAAATTGTATCCATGGAAATTTAATTATGTTGTTTTATGAAGACAATATGCCATTCTATATAGCAAATTGCATATTTTGGTTTCTTTTAGCATTTATTAGTTTACACCAGTAATTAAGTAATTAAGTATTCTACTTTTTATGTGTAATGAAATCGGAAATATTCCAAGCTCACCATACAACATACAATTCGGTGTAGTTTGTTTCAAATTTAGAATAAATTTAAAGTATTTAGACTGAAATTGGTCTATAATTTTTATATCTTCTATACCACATACCTCTGATCCATACGAAAGTATGGTAACAACCATAGCATCAAACAAATGTAGTTGCAAATCAAGTGGTAACAACAATTTTCTGGCTTTATTAATTAAGGAATACATAGCTTTTCTTGCTTGGCCCACTAATCTTTTATTAGTTTGACCAAAATAGCCATTAAATGCAAATTGTACACCAAGATAAGAGAAGCTATCAACAACTACCAACACACTATCGTCAAAATAAAATTTTGGAGGATCTCTCAAGCCTCTCCTGCTTTTACAAAATATAACAATTTTAGTTTTCGCCGAGTTCACTTTTAAACCCCATGTTTTACAATAAACAGACATACTATTTAATGCTAACTGCAAATCTTCTGCACTTTCAGCTAAAACAACAGTATCATCCGCATAAAGAAGCAGAAAAAGCTTGAAATAAACCTCAACATCATCATCGCTCAATACATCACGAATAGTATCAGACAAAATATCTAGCCCATTGTAATGTTGGGACATGAAATCTACAAGATCATTGAGAAAGAGAGAAAATAAAACTGGTGATAAATTTTCACCCTGCCTTACACCAGACTGACTTACAAAGAACTCTGAAATTTCTATACCTGATTTAACAAAAGATTTTGCTTTATTATACATATTGTAAATAATTTAATAAGTTTGCCATCTATGTTTTGTTTTAGCAATTTCTGCCATAAGGCTAATCTATTAATAGAGTCGACTGCTTTACTGTAATCTATAAAAGAACAATACAATTTCTTACGTTTAGCAATATAAAAATCAATAAGCATCTTCGGAGCATAAATATGATCGACTGTACCGTACCCTTTCCTAAATCCAGCTTGTTCTTCACATAAAACATCATTTGACTCTAAATATAATTTGCCAAAACAACTAAGGATAGATATACCCCTATAGTTATCTGGGTAATTAATATCGCCTTTATTTTTATAAATAGGTAAAATAAAACTATTGATACAAACATCTGGAAAAATACCAAAATCCAGAATAATATTAAAAAGTTTACGAAACACAGATAACAATACATCCACAGAGTTTTTCAAGTATTCATTCAATATATCATCAATGTCATCAACAATTGAGGACGATTTATTATTTTTCAATTTTCTAATAGCTTTGTTAATTTCAGCTATGGTGGTATCTGAGTTTAATTCTGCATTGTTAGAACTGATATCATGTAAATCTAGATCTTAAAAATCATTATCGTCATCTGAAATATTTGCACTCAGCTTACTAAAATGCTCATGAAAAGCTTCACTAGTAATTTTATTGATAATATATTTTTTATCTGATGAGTACTTGTTCAACAAACTCCAATAAGACTTTGGATCTGAATGTTTGAGACCTCTCAATTTCTTATTGATCTTAGCATGAAAAAGTTTAAATTTCTTATTTATTTCCTTCTTATACCGTCTACTGCTATTTATCATGATGCCATGATTATTTGTGGACTTTTTCCTCCTAAAATTGTTTTTATCAGTCAAATATTGATTCCTAAGAACTTTACAACTTTCATCAAACCATGGTTTTGGGATTTTCCTCGGCTTACTATGTTTAAAATACTTTTTTTTAGTAACTAAATCACACTTTTCAGCAGCACTAATAATAATGTCAGTAACATTCTTAGTTAATTTATTCACAAGTGAATCATCATAGGTTTTACTATCAAATATTACTGACATTTCATCTAATAATGCAGCAATGTTGTCCGTGTTGAAATTATTTTTGAAATTTGTAACTTCATCCTTGTGCCAAGTAGGTTTTATAACAGTTTCATTTTTGCTATCAACAAGAGAAGCTTCAGTACAGGCACATTTGAAATATTTAAGCAAATATCAATAGCCCAATGCACATCAGATAAAATTGGGTCAAAAGCTAGAAGATTAAAGGATTTATCTTTTGGAAAATTGACATCAGATAACAATAGATGATCCAGCACACTACCATTACCACTAATACATGTTTTACCACCTAAATATGCATCATTGCCACAACGTCCATTAGCAATATGCAAGTTAGTAAATTTACATAAATCAACCAACCTATATCCATAGTTATTGACATTATGACTATCATCAGAGTGCCTGTTAATAGGAAACCCAAGATCAATAAGGTTGTTTACATTCAAATTATGCTCTGTAACATGATCAAAGTTTTCATCTGCTGTATACCTATCCATGACTGTAAAATCAGGAAAAATGGCTGTTCTAGCGTTTAAATCACCCAAAATACAAAAGGTGCTATCTATAAATTTCACATTTAAATCAACATCCATCTTTCAATATTATTAAAAATATCAATTGAACCATAAGGAGAACCCTCTGGCGGTATGTAAAGTACACCAAAAATGACATTATTATCTTATCTTTGAATTTAAACCAAAGACTATTTTCAGTACAGTTATCAAGTAGTATAAAACTTTTATAAAGCGTATTTTAATAAAAACTCCTACCCCTCCAGCTCTATTCCTAAATTTCTCCCTGTTAACACCATTAAAGGTACAAACAGGCACAGAAATATTATCAAATTTGTCCAACTTTGTCTCAGCTAAACAAATAATGTCATAATTTTCAAGAAATGTTATAAATTCGGGATTTCTTAATTTCGTGACAAGACCACACACATTAATAAAACAAATAAGTAACAACTGTGAATGATTTGAACACATATACATATGATCATGGACAACATGACTTAAGTTTAAATGTTTGTGATCGGATGAAACATGACTGGAATTACTAGAATCAAACTAATCCCCCGTGTCTCCCTATAACAAGTTTGCAAGACCCACTTTCTCGAGATCAACGTCAATGTTAATTTTGAACAAATCGTCTGATTGGTGTTTATGGGGGAAATAATTAGTGGTTTCATACCTATAACAGATACCCAGGGACAGTTTTCCGATAACAATTGGTAAAATAAGCTCTGAAATAAGTTTTCCATTGTTTTTTACATAGGGTTTGAGCGTTTTTAGTCCAATTTTGTCCATAAAAACCGTAATTTTGAGTTTCAATTTTTCTTGTTTAAAATGACGTGTTTGTGAAGTGTTTACAATTGAACTATTTTTTTTTTGTATCAACATGTAGGATTGCATGTCTGCAACATGTTTTCATGAATTAAATCTGCATGGCAAAATGTTTGGTAGGCATGAAACCACTAAATCTTCCCCTACCCCCCTAAAATAGGATACTGTGAAAAAAATAAAATTTGTGTAAAAGGTAAAATATATTTCCTTATCATTCAGCTAGTATCAATTTTGGTTTTAGCTGTATTTTTGGTATTATTGAGCTCGTATTCGCTACTATAATCAGGTATGGTAAAACCAATTTGAAGAATCTGCTTAAAACATGGTTTTGGCATGAAAATCGACTTAAATTTGCATATTCATCGTCCTAATGTACCTAAAATGAATGTCCATGACTGTTCTAAACATATGATCTATTTAATATGGTTTATTGACAAGAAATGTCATTTGGTATGACAATTCAGATAGTGTAAAAGTTAAAAAAATATCTCTGACTTTTGTCGATTTCAGACTATTGTCCTTGGTATTCACCAGACCACATTTCGGCAAATAATCATTCGATTTGCATGAAGCATGAAGTAGGTATTGTTAAGCTTGTTATGAAAATGACAACACAAAATCCTCATTTAAGAAACATCTGAACATGTTTTCTTCTCTTATAGGTTGACCACCACTAATTACATGTAAACTTCCGAGATGTAGTCGAATGTAGTTCCTATAATAAAATATAGATATGAAAATCGAACAGAAAAAAGCAGCATTCAATGACGACAGTCAACTACAAACACACACAGAAACAAAGAACAAATTTAAAGATGAATAAAAGGCCAAAGACATCCCAAACACAGAAGGGTTGACAATAGGGCCACCACCTTGGAACGGTCAGTAGCAAAAAAAGCCGCTGGTAATTCCTGCTTTTTTGATGGAAATTGGCTTAATAAGTAGGGGAAAACTGCCCATTTCTTATCGACTTCATGGTTGTATGTATAAGAAGCGTATTAATAGGTTTTAAAGGATCACTGATGAACATTTTCGAAATTTCGAATATGCTTACAGTTTGTGAGCAATGAAAACAGTCAATCAATGAAAACAGCTGTACCCTTGACCTGTTTAGTAAACAAACAAGAACTTTCTTACATGTCTTGTGATCCCACCTTTTCTGGTGATTTTTCAAGTGGAAAATTAGTTTTCTATTTGAACATTACACTACTGAATTATCCATACTTGTGTTTAATTTGCAACAATTCATTAATATCTGACACTTTAACATTGGTGTCTGTGGGGAAAATAATTAGTGGTTTCATACCTATATCTGTCTAAAACACGGCGCTGTATTCATATATTGGTTATTGATTACTCGGGAACCAGCCTACAGTGATAACTTCTATTCTAAGAACACACAGGTGCCCCAGAACCAGCCGATTAGCAGCTTAATATAGAGAGCTATTTTAGAACATATTTACGAGTATGTAAGGTAGTTAGTGTGTCACTAAGACCCTGTCTTATGCGATTATTATGCTAGTTCTTAACAGGAACGTTTAATAGAACGTTCCTGTTCTGATTCAAAACAGATCAACTAAAACATGCTGAGAATATCAAATAATTTAGATGGATTGATATTTTACTCATTCAATTAGATTTGTACAAGCATAACAAAACAATGCCATGCTATTTCACCAAATATACTCCTCAAAATAAGTTAAGGATCATCCCTTCTTTATTTCAATTAGATTAAAGTTTGCATCATCGCACAAGTTTAAATACACATTGCATTCCAAAAAAATGAAAACTGTTTCGTATTTCTGTATTCTTTAGCACACTATTTTATTTTATTAAAATTATTACATCTGTAATGTATGACAACTGTTTTACTTTATTTTACATCGTAAATCTTTGGTATACGCTACAGGCTTCGATTATATCCTTACCAGGACCGAGCCCCTGTCATTTCCGATAGTTACGGTCTGATAATGGGAGGCTTTTATCATCAAAACATTGTTTATTAACTATACTATTTATTTTATTAACATTATTACATCTGTAATATACGACAAGCGTTTTACATTATTTTACATCGTACTTTTTTTGGTATACGCTACAAGCTTCGATAATCTCCGTACCCGAGCACCTGCAATTTCCGATAGCTTTAGTTATAAATACTACCGACAAAATGATACTTTGCATCACAATTTTCTTGTTATTATTATAATCCACAACATTTTGCCAAGTCTCCCGGACATAAACATTTATAAATTGTCTCGCGAGATTTAGAATTATAACCGACACAGCTAAAATAAACATGTGTCGAAGATAAAAAAATAATTATCCCCGACACAGCTAAAAATAAAATGTGTCAACGATTTTCAGAATAATGATAATCGCTCACACAGAAGTATCCGGCGATTTTGCGGGTTATAGTTATTACGATCATAGTATGGAAATGGAAAGGGAGATTACACGTATGGGTTTAAATAAATAAAACCGTAGGGAGGTTGTTATTTTTTTGATGGGATTACAATAATAATGTATGGTAATAATGATAATGTGACTGCAGAGATTTTAATATAATTATGACCTACCGAAATCGTAGAAAAGTGGTGATTATAATAATTTAGTTAAACATATCGTAAAACATAATTATAATCGCAGGTTCTCCTGCGGCTTTCCGTAATCCGGGGATTTTACGGGTTATAATAATTACGATCGTAGTATGGAAAGGGAGGTTAGACGTGTTTTAATAAATAAAATCGTAGAGAGGTTGTTATTATTTTGGACAGATTATAATAATAATAACAGATTATAATAATAATAATGTATGTGTGAGTTTTAATAAATAAAATCATAGGGAGGTTTTATTATTTTGATGGGATTACAATAATAATGTATGGTAATAATGATAATGTGACTGCATAGATTTTAATATAATTATGACCTACCGAAATCGTAGAAAAGTGGTGATTATAATTATTTAGTTAAACATATCGTAAAACATAATTATAATCGCAGGTTCTCCTGCGGCTTTCCGTAATCCGGGGATTTTACGGGTTATAATAATTACGATCGTAGTATGGAAAGGGAGGTTACACGTGTTTTAATAAATAAAATCGTAGAGAGGTTGTTATTATTTTGGACAGATTATAATAATAATAACAGATTATAATAATAATAATGTATGTGTGAGTTTTAATAAATAAAATCATAGGGAGGTTTTATTATTTTGATGGGATTACAATAATAATGTATGGTAATAATGATAATGTGACTGCAGAGATTTTAATATAATTATGACCTACCGAAATCGTAGAAAAGTGGTGATTATAATAATTTAGTTAAACATATCGTAAAACATAATTATAATCGCAGGTTCTCCTGCGGCTTTCCGTAATCCGGGGATTTTACGGGTTATAATAATTACGATCGTAGTATGGAAAGGGAGGTTAGACGTGTTTTAATAAATAAAATCGTAGAGAGGTTGTTATTATTTTGGACAGATTATAATAATAATAACAGATTATAATAATAATAATGTATGTGTGAGTTTTAATAAATAAAATCATAGGGAGGTTTTATTATTTTGATGGGATTACAATAATAATGTATGGTAATAATGATAATGTGACTGCAGAGATTTTAATATAATTATGACCTACCGAAATCGTAGAAAAGTGGTGATTATAATAATTTAGTTAAACATATCGTAAAACATAATTATAATCGCAGGTTCTCCTGCGGCTTTCCGTAATCCGGGGATTTTACGGGTTATAATAATTACAATCGTAGTATGGAAAGGGAGGTTACACGTGTTTTAATAAATAAAATCGTAGAGAGGTTGTTATTATTTTGGACAGATTATAATAATAATAACAGATTATAATAATAATAATGTATGTGTGAGTTGGTGAAAAGTGGTGATTATAATAATTCAGTTAAACATATAGAAAAACATAATTATAATCGCAGGGTCCCATGCGGCTTTTTATGGCGGGGATTTCTTTATTTACACTGTCCCGTTTTATTGGGTTGGCAGTAGGGTAAGTGTGAGGTTTGGTGCACTCTAGAACATGGGTTAACCCCCCTGCGGCCTTTTTTGCCACTGACCGTTCCAAGGCGGTAGCCCTATTGTCAAGCCTTTTGTGTTTTTTTGTGATGTCTTTTTTGGCCTTTTATTCATCTTTAAATTTGTTCTTTGTTTCTGTATGTGTTTGTGGTTGACTGTCGTCCTTGAATGCTGCTTTTCCTGTTCGATTTTTATATCTATATTGCCATACCTGAGGTCGAATAACGAACAACAGTTGAACACGTAAAATTGTATTTAAATATATACACAAAATGATACTGGATTAATAAATCGAGAGGCCATTCTTTGACTGCCACGTGTCCCTTTAAAGAAAGACGTGCGAATTGGAGTTCTATAATTGCAACCAGTATAAATGAATCAGAACATTGTATTAGCACAAACTTAAAACGACACATGACAATCCAGTTTTTTGCTTAAAAATCATGGCATGCTGTTAGGTTCCTTTATAATTTGGTCCCTCTTGATCAGCCACCCCGAAAACTGTCAGACTATGATGGAGGTACATAAGAGACAATCGGTTAATGTAAACTTAAGCATGGACTTCGGCTTGCTAAAGCTTGTACAAACACAATACCCAAGACCGTTCTTGACAAGGCTTCTCTGTATATGTATTTTGTCTATTTACTGCAGAGACAGTCTGTATATTTCATAGCAAGGATTAACATATATTAAATATTAGTCCATGTCGTTCTTATAGCCCATGTTCATTTTGGGTTTCCAAAAAAACAAAAAAAACAGGTAGATTATCTGTTTTGTCTGACGTCGATTCCTTAATAAATTATACAACATTGAGACTGCACTATCTTTCCTAGAAATCAATATTTTCTTGAAAGCACTATGTATTTTTTAATGTTTTGTATACAGTAGTCGCATTCTCATGTGTTTTTTGAAAACCCTAGATTAGTCTAAGTTGTTCGCATATATTTTCATATTTTGTGCCCCAAAATGTTTGATATTTCAATATTGATATAAACAAACGTCCTGCGATGAAGACTCTGTCAAAGAGGCGTATTTTTTTTACATGCAGTATATTAAATGTGAAAAAACAATGAAGAATATAATGTTCAACATATGAACGGACATCCCATTGAACATCTACGTAACAACATAAAACGAGCATTGTCATAGTTGCTTTGATGTGAAGATAAGTATCGCCATATCTTCTTTACAATAATACATATAATAGCATTTAACGGCGGTAGCGTCATGATATGGGCCGATATCAGCGCTGATTACCGCACAACGGAGGTAGCGTCATGATATGAGCCGATATCAGCGCTGATATCCGTACTACGGAGGTAGCATCATGATATGGGCCGATATCAGCGCTGATATCCGCACTGATTTAGTCTTTGTGGGTGGTAACTAAGGGACACATGGCAATCCTTGCATTTGTTCAATCATTAATATTAAATTTAATAATATCAAGTAAATTGTTTTTACATATAACTAATTGTTGATAATAATGCATCAATGATATATTTCAACGTATGGTAAAATCAGTAAAAAGCATTGAAAACTATATATTTTAATATATGCAAGTAGGTTTAAAGTGAAAATGATACTGGAGGATATATACATCGAAACAATAATGTCAATGCTTGATAATCACTTCAAGATTGCCATGTGTCCCTTTAAATGGGCAAAGACACATAGGCGATTTCTTCAGCCACATGTGCTATACCGTTCCTTTATCAGATGCCAGTATAGAACCCGTCTTCCGAGACGACAGTACAACGCCACATCGAGCTCGTACCTTTAACAACTTTCTGCAAGACATTTATGTCAAAAGAATGATCTTGCACGCCAATTATCTCCAGCTTTGTCCTGTATATAGCACGTATGAGATATTCTTGGAAGGGCTGTCTCGGCGCCATTGGATGAGAATACCTGGACCTTCGACCTTCCTAACTGAAGAATGGGCACAGATACCATTTTACAGAAGCTGAAATAGGTGCAGGATAGGGCATACACGTTAAACTTATTCATATTTATTAAAGCTGAGCAATTACCATGTATACAATGCTTTGCACCGTTAACGGTCAAACACATCTTGTTGGAATGTGTAAACTTTGATCCTATGCCTCAAAGGTAATACAATGTTAATACGATGAAAGAGTTATAGGATATTATAGGTTTTAGTCTTGTTTTAGATTTCCTAAAAAAAAACAGACAATATAAATTATTATAATGTGTTCTTATATATATCTACTTGTTTATATACCCGTTTGCGGGCGTTTGTTGATTTGCATATATAGTAAAGTTTTGAATAGTCTGAAAAATAATGAATCACCTTCAGTGTTTGATAATATGTTACATGAATATTTAAAGAAATCTAAAGATGTTTGTTTTTGCCAGTTTACTGTAAATTATTCAATATTATATTATATTCAGGTATTTTCCCAGAGGTTTGGAGTAGAGGTGTTATTTTACCACTGTTTAAAAACAAAGGCGATGATAATTACAGGGGCATAACAATATTAAGTTGTTTTGTTAAATTGTTTACTGCTGTACTGAACAATCGTTTGAATAATTACTGCTGGTTTCAGTAAAAAAAAGTACTGAATATCATTTTTTCACTTTGAAAATGCTTATTGATTTATATTTGGCTAAGAATAAAAAATAGTTTTGTTATTTTATAGACTATCGTAAAGCGTTTGACTCAGTTAACATGATATCTTTATGTCAGAATTAATAATAAATCATAACATTGATGGTAAATGTTTGAAAATCATTTATAATATGTATAATAAAGCTAAATCATGTGTTAAAACTGGATGTAAATTAAATTAAAATACTGTTTTGAAAGTCAGTCTAGAGTCCGTCAAGGCGAAACTTTATCGCCTGTTTTAAACTATTAGAATGTTTGTCAAATACTGTGAATGAAGTCTTTAATAGTGATGATATTGAGTGGTTTTTCAAGGTATTTTTGCCTTAATATGCTGACGATACTGTTGTCTTGGCCGAAAGCACCCAAGATTTTCAGTTAGCTTTAGATGCAATGTCTGTTTACTATAACACATGGAGGTTACAAGTGAATGCTGCAAAGACCAAAATTGTTGTATTTCGGAAAAGTAAGAGAGTCTTAAGAAATATACCTGAGTTTCATTAAAAAGATAATTTACTCGAAATTGTTGATGGATTTTCATATTTAGGTGTTCTCCATTTTCTTTCAGTAGATCAGGCTAGGAAAGCAATGTTTTCACTTGTAAAGCAAGGAAATGACTACTTCCCACAGATTTGCACAGATTTGCAGTTACATTTGTCTAACACTATGATTGTATCTAATTTATTATATGGGTCCGAGGTTTGGGGTATCGAAAATGTTTCTATTTTTGATCAATTTCAATTGAAGTTTTGTAAATGTATCCTTAATTTGAAACAAAGCACGCCAAATGTGATTTTGATGAGCCTACAATAGTCTCAATACATATCAAATATAGAGTTTTAAGTTATTGTAGCAAACTCTTAAACGCCAAAAGTGAAAAGATAAGTAGTTTATTATATAAAACTTCATATTCGTTATACAGGAATAATTATTGGTTAGAGCAAAAGGTTTCATGTCCAGATATGTTCAAAAAGATTGTTAGCTCTAGACTTAAAGTTCCCCTGCCATGTTTTGTATCATGAACATGTTTATTTAAATCGAAATCAATACACAACAATAGATATTTACAATTCACACATTGCAATATCTGTGAAAAGCGAGAATAAAATTTTATTTGATGACGTAGAAAACTTTGAACACGTAAATTAATCCACAGGTAAATGTATTTATCAATTATCTGGCAACAGTTGTGCAGCTATACAATTCAGATTTACCTCATTTCCCCGTGCAGTCACGCAGTGGGAAAAGTATCTACGTCATGCAAATAATACTTATTTTTACATACAACTTAGTTACGGATTTAAATATATGTTTCTCTCCGGGACTATCAAGAAATGTTAAATTTGTTAATTGATAATACTACAAAAAGGGTGGCCATTCATCTTTAAAGATCAGTTTCTTCAAAGTTGGAATAGAAACGGGCAAACTTTTAGCAGATGTCTTAACTATCGCATTTATAAACATGATTTTGTTTTCGAAAACTATTTTCATATTTTGCCAATATATTTAGCTAAAACCCTATATAAGTTTAGATGTATGAACCACAAAATGCCTATTGATAAATGTCGATTCTTTAATATTGAAAGAAATTTACGTACCTGTAATCTATGTAATAAAAATTTACTTTGCGATGAATTTTATTATCTTTTTCAGTGAAAATATTTTATTGAAGATAGAAAAAAGTATTTAGGAGAATTTTATTATAAGCACCCTAACACAGCTAAATTTGAATCACTCGTGAACAGTGAGAATAAATCGATATTATTGACGATTTTGTAAAACTATGTTATCTGTTTGTAAATAAGAATGTGTATATAGTACTCATTCTCCATTGAGATTCATTATTTTATTTTTCTTCATTCCATTTTGCTGTTCTAAATATCTGTTCACTATTTGTTTGCTTTGATAAATGTTTGTATGTCACATGCTCTTAATGAGCCATGACTTATTTAATAAAACTTGAAACTTGAAACAATATAAATAGGAAGAGAAAGAAATATAAAAAGATCAGACAGGGAAAGTATTATTCAAGGAGGACAGTCAACCACAAAATTCAGAAACAAACACGCAAACAGACAAACAAGAAGGCAAAAGTAATAATAAAATCAAACGACATCACAAGCACAAAAGGGTTGACAATAGGAGTTGTTTTCTCATCCAGGAGCAGATGTCGAGAGTGTAGGCACAATAACGGTGGCTAGTTTAGACATAATAACAGTGGATACACACATAGAACATTCTGGGCACGCTTGAGGTTTTAATGAAACTGTTAATGCAAACAATGTGAAACAAAATACTCAATATACACAAGTACTTTAATAACTCTTCTGCAACCTGATTTCTGCGATGACGTGATTTACAAACTGCATAAGAATCTTGGTCACTAGAGGTAACGCTATAATTTTTCAACGCAATATGCTTTCCTCTTTAATTGTGCGATGACCCGACATAATGTGGACCCTATGATGACGTCTACCTAATTCCTGAAAGGGGTGTAACGTTTCAAGATGTTTGTCGTCTATCTTGTCCTGTCTTGTCGTGCCCTTAATAGTGCCCTATTGTTGCTTCGGCTTCTGCCAAGTTACTGAGTACTTGCTCTGAGGCTTTCTAGGATTTTCCTTTTTAAAATTCATATGTTAATGATCATCTTTGTGTTAAGTTAATGCTGCCTAGTTTGTTAGAGGATATAGCCTGGCGGGATTACCTTATTAAAACTGTAGCGTTTTATTGGGAGAACAATAGGGTATGGGTGAGATATGGTGCACCCTAACATCTGGGTTAACCCTTCAGCGGACTTTTTGACACTGATAGAACCAGGGAGATTCCCCTATTGTCATTATGTTTGTATGCTGTCCGGTATGACGCCTTCAACAACTCCGCTAATGACCACAACTCCACTAAAGTCCAAATAAATTTCCGATAAAGTCTACAAAAATATTAAATATTGTCGCTAAAGACCACAAACGTTTTCAATAAAGTCCACAACACTATGTCACGGTTATGGATATGAAACAGGTAGATTGATGTTGCATTGTCTGGCCGGTTAGCTCAGTCGGTAGAGCATCGGAACGGTAGTCCGAAGGTCCCGGGTTCGAGCCCCGGTCTGGCTGCACATTTTTCTAGTCCTGTGACATTTGGCGCCCAACGGGGGAACATGACTGAGTAAACTTCGAGAAACATGCAAATGAAACATGTACCCATAGAAATTCGAGGACGAATTTCAGTCTGTAGGGGGAGTGTGTCACGGTTATGGATATGAAACAGGTAGATTGATGTTGCATTGTCTGGCCGGTTAGCTCAGTCGGTAGAGCATCGGAACGGTAGTCCGAAGGTCCCGGGTTCGAGCCCCGGTCTGGCTGCACATTTTTCTAGTCCTGTGACAACTATTTAAGCGAAAACACAATTTAGAATTAATCGTTTTCTCATTAGTGAGAGATGTTTCATCATTTTTTCCATTAATTTATTCAAAACGTATTTGCGCCAGATGTAGATTACATGTACAAATGATCCATACGTTTTGTAAATATGCAATATTTTGCAGGAAGAAGCATTAAAGTACGCTCTTTACAATTAGCAAATACGTTTGTTGCAACCCTAAAGGTAACAGTTGCATTAAAGATAACGGTTACATATTTACAAAACGTATGGATCATTTGTACATGTAAACTACATCTGTAGCAAATATGTTTTGCATAAATTAATGAATAAATGCTGAAACATCTCTCACAAATCTGAAAACAATTAATTCAAAATTGTGTTTTTCGCTGATATAGTGTTGTAGACTTAAGCGACAATGTTTGTGGTCTTTAGCAACAATATGTTTGTGGACTTAGTGGAAATTTATGTGGACTTTAGCGGAGTTTTGGTCTTTGGCGGAGTTGCGGTCTTTAGCGGTGCCACAGACATGTCCTCCGGTCACTTTCTGTGTATACAGACCGTGGTCCGAAAGTGTCTTACACCCGGTATTATGTCTCATCATTGAACAAATTGGGAACACTTCTCATTTTACAAGAGCTTTCACCAGATAACAAACAAACTGTGAAGCATTTCTTTCAATAAACATATGCATGCCATCTTCGGGATGGTTAAAATGATGTACTATTGATTTTATGAAAACTGAGTTCTGCTAAACCCGGGGCTAGAGGGCGTGAGCGGTAGCTAGCATATTTCACTACCGTTCATGAACAGTCTCAATCAAACCGAGACTGCAATATTTCGTATGTGTCGTATTCGGTCGTTTCCAAAGGTCCACTCTCATACTCTTTTATACCTAGTCAATATAAGACTAAACGTCCAGCCTGGGGTCAATTGATTTTATGTGTTTTAATCCCCAAATAAATTTCACAGAAAAGCAATATTTGTCTTAACATATACTTGACCTTTGGGTGTTCTGAGACAGCTATATTTCCTGTTCGACTTTTATATTTATTTTATTGAATACGCAGCTTTGACATGCAGTTTTCTGTCACAATGTTTCCAATGAGGTTCATACTGAGCATTGAATACGGCACCATTTTGTTAAACATATCATTATTATGTTGCGCATACATTTTCAGAGTGCACTAACTTCTCTGGTTCATAATTAATTATAACAGTGTATTGGAGATCCTTTTTTTACGAAATAGATCTGACGAAAACATTATTATCGGATATGAATACCACTGCATGACGGGCGAGCAGATGCCAGACTTATCCTGTTCTTCAAATACTATTTGACCTCGCCAGGAAATGTAGAAAATAAATTTCAAATCAGTTTTATTCTTACTCACTAGTCTTCTAGCTCAACCTGTGTCGCTTTAAGAATAGAATACATTTAAGTCGGTGCTAGGGGCGCGAGATGTGTTACCTCTCATGAACAGATTTCGTAAAACCGAGTCTTCTTGCTTTCGTTCTTGTTTGTGTCCGCTGCTCACCACTTAATGTATTGTGTATTGGTCTTTTCATTGTACATTTAATTTGCCTTTTTTGTGGTGCGGACCTAGGGTGTTATCGCGTGTGTTTGCTGTGATTTCAATAGGACAAATCTTCTTTTTTTTTCGGGATCGAAATGTCCGTATTTATATTGGACTATTGCTGGCAATAAGTTTTATGTTTACACTTCGATCGTAAGAAATTCCCTTAGCAAAAATGTAGGGTAGTAGGAGATTAAAAAAGAATTATATATTTTTCAATTGCAAACATACTATGATATAATCGTCGAAGTTATACAGAATTGAAAAATTGTTGGTTGAGATAAAATGTGTACCTTTTATGTCTGAGGCAATAGTTTCCTTGAAAACCAACATTTTCTTTTCATTTTTACCAAATGTTAGGGCAGGTTATCCTAAAATTAAAAAAATGACTGGTCTTATAATTATTCCAACCATCTTATTATAGGTATTCCAACCATATTCCAACCATCTTATTATAGGTATTCCAACCATCTTATTATGGGTATTCCAGCCATCTTATTATAGGTATTCCAACCATCTTATTATAGGTAGTTCAACCATCTTATTATAGGTATTCCAACCATCTTATTATAGTATAAATATTCCAACCATCTTATTATAAGTATTCAAACCATCTTATTATAGGTATTCCAACCATCTTATTATAGGTATTCCAACCATCTATGCATATGGCAATGCTACTTTACCACGCGACCGTGTGGGTATGATTAGTTTCATTAATAACACATCGTATTTTTAGAAGAAGAAAATGAACTTTTAAACCCAGTGTTTATAACTACTTGTCATATGAAACCGTACTGCTAGTCTCGTATAGAAAATCGTTGAATTCAAGGTTTATCACTCTAAAGACACGCTAAAAAACAAAGTGAATTGTCGATTTGAAACTTTGTTAAATACGCTTGGTTTGGTGATCCTTGAACCTGGTTTAGGGGCTGGTGTGTCCCAATGGATATCATGGTGGACTTAAAACCGGATGACCCGGAACTCAAGGTAGATCAATAAATAGATAGCCCATCTTGTCGCACGTGTAATTTAACATTGCCTGGTGTAATACTGTATGTTATCATTATGAAACTAATACTTCCCCTCAAAACAACCATATCCAGACTTGTTATTTAGCGCTTGATGAGTTTTTGTGTGCGCGTTTGCTATTACGTAATGCCTATTTAGTGTTAAAAATGTTACAACATAACAATAAATAGCCGTGCTCTAGTGGTTCATCGTACATCCTTCAAAACAACCATATCCAGACTTGTTATTTAGCGCTTGATGAGTTTTTGTGTGCGCGTTTGCTATTACGTAATGCCTATTTACTGTTAAAAATGTTACAACATAACTACAAATAGCCGTGCTCTAGTGGTTCATCGTACATCCTTCAAAACTTAAAAGTGCAAGGCTATGGTTCAAATCCCGTTCCGTGTATCTTTTTTTTATCACCTATATTCTGGAGACGTATATTTATCGATGTTACCTGTACGGAGGCTAAATAAATATGTGAAATTTTACGCATCTATTTTTGCCTTATATACCGTCTTTTGGGGTGTTCGTCGATTTGAAATTACTTCACACGTGTCTCATTCATATTAATGAGTTATTACAAGATAAAAAAGGGACTGTGTAGCTTTAACGAGTACCACTGGCAATACTGACCGGCTTTCAATTAATGAATTGATAAATGGACTTGTAAACGGACTCAATAAAACCGAGTCTGCTACTTTTATCTCTTGTTCGTGTTTGTTGCTTCCAAGGGATCCCCTTTTCAGTATTAATTAACATTCACACTAGTGTTTGTTTAGTGCTGTCTGGCGACCGTAAAAAGTCGCCCCAACTACAAATCAGTAGTGTTATTATTTACTGGTCCTTTGGGGTCATCAAGCCCGATCTTTGTTGCTTTAAAGTAGAATATCGCTTAAGCCGCTGCTAGGAGGCGTGAGAGGTGTTGCACTTAACATTATCTCTCATGAACAGACTCAATAAAACCGAGTCAGCTACTTTTATCTCTTGTTCGTGTTTGTTGCTTCCAATGGATCCCCTTTTCAGTATTTATTGTAAATGTTATACGCGAAGAAGCGGTTCCTACGGAAGTCCATTAGGGCCGCATTGGTTCATTTTTATTTTTGTTATTTCAACATAACATATTGACAATTCTAGAAAATATATAGAAAATTCAAGTAAATATGTTGCAAATTAAAGATAATATTTTGAAAATTTAAAGGGGTTGATGCACTATTTCCAAACACAGTTTATTTTAAAGGGCTCTGAAAAACTTGAAAAAAAGCTGAAAGAATTATCAAAATGCCATGAAAAATAAAGGAGCTATGACCTATTGAAAATTTGCAAAGAACATAAATGGAGGCGGCCATCTTTGAACGATGACGTCATCGCGCCGTTTTACCATATATGGCATATTTACAAAATGTATTTTAAAGCAAAGAAAACCACTGCAAATTGATTAAAAATAAATATACAGATGTAAAATGTATATATTTTAGTATTATTTTTCATTTGCAGTGATTTTCTTTGTTTTAAAAGACATTTTATCAGTATTCCATATATGATAAAACGGCGCGATGACGTCTTCGTTCAAAGATGGCCGCCTCAATTTATGTTCTTTACAAATATTCAATAGGTCATATCTCCTTTATTTTTCATGGCATTTTGATAATTCTTTCAGCTTTTTCCAAGTTTTTCAGAGCCCTTTAAAAAAAACCGTGTTTGGAAATGGTGCATCAACCCCTTTAAGTTAATATGTTGAAAACTTGAAAATTTGAGATAATGTGTTGAAAATTCGAACCATCAGAACTCCAACATAGTTTAGATGTGTAGTTTGATTATTGCAAAACGTGGGGGTTAGAAGTAAATTCTTCAAAAACTAAAGTAATGGTTTTCAGGAAAAGGGAACCACTAAAGCAAGAAGAGTAGCGGACATACGATAATAAAGAACTGGAGGTTGTAAACGATTTTAATTACTAAGACACTGTTTTTAACTATACAGTTCCTTTCTCTCTTTAATCAGGCATGTTTAATTGGTAAGGGTCTAAAGGCGCTAAACGTGTTACTGGCAAATACGAGGACTTTTAATCTAAATCCGCATACGATTTGTCACTTACTATATGCGTTTGTTTGGTCAATCTTAAGTTATAGACGGAAATATGGGGTAATTCGAAATCCAAAGATATATACTCTGTAAAAGAAGTTTTGGACCATGGCAGTGTTCGAACCCGTACAATGATCGCTGAACCTTGACATTCGACCATAACCCTTATTATCTCAGTTGATTATTCACTATAGATCAACAATCAACAATAATTATTATTTACAATGAAATTTTGCGAAAAAATATTAATATTTTTATTGGTTACTCGAATGTGTCCGTAACTGTTACTTTGTATGGACTTTGCAACATTTTTTACAGACCCTTTGTGTGTTCGCGATATTTTTTTAAAATCAAATCTTGTTTGGAATTTAATATTTCTGGTACCAAATTAACCGGGTAGGGTACACCTTGGTTACTAAAAGAAGATACTTAAATTCTGTCAACTAGTTTTATTTTTATATGACTTTATATACCCTGGTCCAAAACATTTTTTTATCGAGTATAGAAAGAATCCATTTGAAATTTTGGAGGCAAGTTCTTAAAGTAAAAACATCTACAAGTAACGTGGGCGTATATGTCGATATCCTTTATATATAGGAAGATATGTTAAAATCATTAACTATTGGTGTAAAGTGGTTAATTCTGATAATAATAATCAACTTTTTATAAAGATTTAGTTGCATCATGTAAAAAATATGTAAATAATTGGGCACTAGTGTTAAGACGTTACTTTATAATTATGGATTGGGCTATGCATGGATTAACCCTGCATGTATTGATTTTAAAACTTTTCACAAAGTTTTCAAGCAAAGAGTAGTCGATTGTTTTAAAAATGGAACAGCGATTGATAGATAACCGGATTTAGTTATGTATAGACATTTCAAGGTAGAATTTAGTAACACTACTTACTTGAATAAATTTTCGCTTTCCCTTAAGATCGTGTTTGTCTAGATTACGTCTATCGTCTCATTCATTAAGAATAGAAACAGGTAGATATGACAGAAATAGAACAAATAGAAATGAGCGATACTGTTTAATGTGTAATTCTACAGATATTGAAGATGAATACCATTTTATTTTAGTTTGTCACTTGTTTAATGATATTCGTAAACAATATATAAAGCCATACTATTATCGTCGCCCAAGTGTATATAAATGTGTACAGCTTATTAATTAATTAGTTCGTTCATCCTCTGTAGCGGTGATACATAGTTTAGAATATATCAGGGCTCTATATGTCATGTTCGTCCCAGAATATATGTATAGATATCAGTATATTCATATTTGCTAGGTAGTACCTGAAACCGGTATCCGTGAAGAAATCGATAAGTCATATATGTTTTAGCTAGAATGAAGGGACCCAACTTCTCGTATCGTGCAAAAACACTTTTGGTTTACCCGGAAAGATATACTAGTGTTTTTTTGCATATCAATAGCAGAAACTGTGCTATATACGAAACCACTGCATGGATTAATGGTATTCTTTGTGTTTCATAGCACCACGCATTTTCTACGGAAGCCCGTATGTGATAAGAAAATATTGATATTCAAAGGAAAAATGTGTACAAGTTTATACAGTTATAGGACTGTCCCGAAAATTGTAATAGTTTCGACTTAGCTCAAGTTACGTGATAATCCGCTTGGTGTCGGCATACCCAGCATGAAGACAATACAATGGCAATAAATCACCTAACATGCCAGCTAATGAGCTAAAACATTGTCCATGCAGAATTAAATGTTAGAAATATATATCACTGCCTTATCTCTATTAGCAGATAGCCTTTTGTTACACCAACTTATTTCTAATTTTTTAAATGTGCCTATCTGCTGTCAGATAATTGATGCCCTGCTGTGCGAAAATGAGTATTTTATTGCTCTGGGGTCAGTTAATTACATGGATGAATTATAGAGATTCTCAATAAACAGAGAATCTCGCCACAGTCCTATGACTGTATATTTTAGCGATTTGATTTCGTTTTATACATAAAGAAGACACAAGGCGGCCTGATTATATAATGTTCATGCAGACTGCAACTTTCAACATTATTTTTTTTTAATTAAACGCGGTCTAAGGATTGAAGATGGAGGGAGGGACGTGCATCCACATTTTGGCTAACGTTTACATGCACGTCGTTAATAGCTTCTGTAAATTGTTTTCGGTTAAAACCAACTTTACTATGAAAAGTTATATAATTAAGATGCCACTTTCTGACGAGCAAGGCCGATTTTCTCCTTTTCAGATTATAGTTAATGACGCCTGAGTTACTTAACACAAATGCACATTTCGGGTGAAGCTTAGGTGCAAGGTTTTGATAACTTCTTTATTTTAGATTTTAACTAAAATTGCTGTGAAGCTTTATATCAAAAAGACATCACTTCCTTACGATCAATGTGGACTTTTGCCTTTTTTAAATAGAGTTATGGTCCCTGATTATCTACGCAGATACCAGTAAATTTTAAAAAATTTGACGATACATCAAATTGATTTGCCATTTGGAACAGAGGTATGACCCTTAATTTACTTAGAAAATATGATTATTGCAACAATTATCTTTAATTGTGTAGGAGTCTGCTGCTTTATTCTCTTAATTGTATTTGTTGCTCCCAAAGGGTCCCCTTTATTAAGCCATATATTTTAGTGTGAAGTCTTAATAACATTTACATATACTAATAGGTTGCTTTTGGATACTGGCGGATATTTAGAATCCGTTCGATAATGGTAGCTTTTGGATTTCTTAATACCGTTATGGACCTTTAATTTATCTTGAAAATGGAATAGTAGTTACTGCAATTACTGTCTTGTCAAATTATAAATTTCCAAATTGGTTCATTATATTATATTTGTCACAGTTAGATGATTATATTTATCAGAAAAATTACGGGTTTGTTAATGACGAGTTTCGTTGGAAGGCGAGTGAGCGACGTCAATGTTTGGGTATGCCGTTTGACAGAGTTTCTCCAAAACATCTTGAACACTATCTAAATGATTGATTGGAAATGTGCACTTTTGTTACGTATGATCAGTAACTGTTTAACCAACATTGGTGTTTCAGTGACCTTGAGCTTCAGTTCTAGGTCATACGATTGAATACTGTCCTACGGATTGTGTCGCCTTGATCCATGAGACCCAATATATTAAATAGTGTAATAGAGTCATGTTTACAGTTTAAAACTAGAAGTATCACTAAATGTGATCCATATTCTATTTTGAGTAATTTCGAGAAATTATGGTATAAAAGTCGAGAAAGAAATGTAAAATTGTCAGAACACAGTCAGCCAACCAAACACACATATTTGAAACCATCATCACACGAATAGAAAAAAGCAAAGTATGCGAAATGAACTAGAAAACTCAAACGGGTTGGAAATATGGGTACCTCCCTGGAATGGTCAGTGACATTAAGGCCGCCGGGGTTACACCAGGTTCTGGAGTGCACCATATCTCACTCTTACTCTATTTTCTTTGCAATAAAATGGGACCAGCCAGGCTATATCCCCTTACGAACTAGGCAATATTAATAGCAATTATTAGGCATTATAATTATAACACAAACTAATCATATATATATGAATTTAAAATGCCTATAAAGCCACAAACAAAATATTTGTCAGAAACCAGGACAACAAAATAATGAACCATTAAGAGGAGACAAGACAATATTAAAGTCAAACAGGCGTTACCATCCCTTGTCGGATTTAGATAGAAGCACATTCATATATTACTATAGTATAGCAGGATAGAGATAGAGAGAAGAAGAATGCCCTTTACTATATACATATATTATAACTATATTCTCTCTATCTTTCTATACTATTTATCGTAATCAATGCCTGTGAGTAGAAGTCATCATAGGGTTCACAATATGTCGGGTCATCGCAACATTAATTGTAAACCATTGTGGCGAACTGTAGTAAACATGCAGTGCGTTGAAAAATGATAGGGTATAACCTCTTTTGTTATGTTTGTTAACAAGTTCAACACAGCTTGTATGAATGTGATAATGACGGTATTGACCAATGATCTTAAAAAATAATGAAGCACTCTTAAAGCTGGAGTAGATGAAAAGCAAAACAAACCAAAATTCCAACTATGTACTGGATTCCTAATTTAGAAAAAAGCCTGTTTAAAACACACTTCATTCCTATTTCTAAAGCTTATGGCAACTCTTGGATTAATATATTTTGGTAGTTATTACTTTCTTGAAAAAGAATGCAATAAGCGCCACACAAACCTTTTCAAAGACGAGCTTATTGCTCTTATTCAGTATTTATTTAGTGAATAAACACTCATGCTTGCTTAGGATTATACTGCTGTAGATTACAACGTATTTTTTTGTCATATCACTCCGCCGTTAAAACAATCGACCACCATTGCGTTTCCCATAGGGTTGCAGTATAGCGTTTGTTCTTACTATCACGTTCTAAAATCTCATAGCTCTAACAGCCTTCCTTAAATTAAAATATTAACCTACATTCATCAACAATGTCCAAAGTATGCGGAGTTCCCCACGATTGTTTACCACTCAGCACCACCCCATGGAATTAGTGGTGTCAGGTCGCGGAGTTGATTTTTGATCATCATTTTGATGTTTTAGCTATGATCCTGTGTCAAACTACGGCGTAATCGCGAACTATTTTCTAAGAAGTTGACAGAGTCACATGGTGACCCTGGTAAAGATTAGGTAATGGTCACTTTCATACAGTCTTTACTAAATTTGTTAAAAGGCTTATCAAAGGAAGTTGTCATCTTATTATTCTGCGTGTTTAGTGGTTGACCCATTTACCGCTTTGCGTTCCACTTGATTGTGCGATCGTCGGAAAGATTGTGGACCTACGATGACGTCTACCTAAATCCCGAAAGGCCGGTAACGTTTGATGTTTGATTGTCAATATTGTCTTATCGTATCCTTAGTGGTTTATTCCCTTACTGCCCTGGCTACGAATATGGAAGTCTTCGTCTCGATTACAAATCCTAGACAAAAAAAAATAAGTTGAGAAGCATGGACTCCATAAGACACTGATCGGAGAACAGTCCCGTCTATATTAACAATGCAAAATTGAAATGATCTCCCTTGTCATAGAGTTTGCTTATTTTTTCTCAGTTTCAATCGCAACTATGAAATATTAGCTTTGTTGAGGAGAAATTATTTAGGAAAGAACGTACAACGTACAATCATGTAGTAACCATAGTAAAAAAGAAAGGGTTGTAATTGCCCAATATATCATCCATATACAAAGAGGTATAATAAAAGGCTTCGATTACATCTGCCTATGCGTATCGGGTGAAATACTAAATATGAAACCTCTATCATAACAAAACAAAAATACATCTCTGCAACAAGAGGTGCTCAACTAAACTAAATATTGAATGTGTAGAACTAGTTTACTGAAGTTGCTGTGTAGTCAGTTTGAAATTTAAATGTTTGCAAACATCAACGGCGATAAACTTGTAAACCACTCCTCAATTGTTCTCGTTGTCAAACAAAACCGATATCTTAATAATATTACCCTAAAAAGCATGGAAAATAAAATCCTATTTATTACAATCATCGTGAAAACAACCACGCTCCTTAGTCAGAGGACGATATACTCTTTGTTTAATTAATATATTACACAGTAATTGACAACATTTCAAAGAAAATTTGGGAACAATCAGACGATCGTATTTTTCGACAATTTAGAGCAATGACTTGTAATTGTCTAACCTGTCTGAAATCCGTTTGAAAAGTTACACGCCAAATTGTTTGAAGATCGAAACCAATTTACTGAATGTATTGTGTACGGAAGCTGATTTTTGCATTTTCTCAATAATCAAGGGCAATAACTCAGTAAGGCAGGTGTTAATTTTGCTCATTGTCATCTTGTCAAAGTTCATATTCATATAAAGTATCATACTAAATAATGTGATGATCGGAATCCGTTTACTAAAGTAATGCGTGTACTCCGGTTAAAATATGCCTATTCTTTAAATAATCAAGGGTTATACGGCCGGCGAAGCCCTCTTGCAGTAACGCGAGTATGAAAACTTACTTGTTTTCCCACATACTAGGCGATATTTATTTTTCGTCAAGTTTCGCGCCGCCATTTTCAATCCGTAGGCTGGACAGCAGACGTCAAATGTAGGGCAAAGTTTTAGGCAGACAAAGTGGAATACCAGTCAATTTCGTACGTTCATTTTTTTCTATTTTTTGTTTTCGGTCTTTAATTCGAATTTTAAGCGTAAGTGAAATGTTTAATTTCAGAAATATCACATTAAATAAATACCAACTGTAAAAAAAGAGAGTAGTTATCGAAATAAAGTAAAATTTGATCGCATGGGGGTCACGTGGTCACAAACGCATAAAGTGATGACGTCAAACTTCGGGAGATACTATTCCGCGGTAGATTCCCGGTTATTTTGCGGTTGAAAAGGGATGGCAAATGTGATTCATGAGTGTTGATGTTTCTGATGGTTTAATGATTTATTTATGTATTCCATTTTGGAAGAAAGGAATAGTGTAATTAAGTCCTGAATATTGGTTTCAAGTTCAAGCACTTGATGTCTACTAAAATATAATATAAGGTAAAGGTAAATAGTTTTTAAAGGTGAATGTTTTACAAAATAATGTATGAACAACAATATTTATTTTTCTCTCTGGATTTGGCTTTAAAAGTGGCCCACACTTATTTGAAGGCCACAAAGTTGCCCGACACACTAGGGGTGTCAGGAGGCATTCCAGTAACATCTAACAGTGTTGGCTTGTAATCGTAGTAAAATAGCATTAACTAGGACCATATACCCTATATTCTGTGCTACTTTGACTAATTGTGGTCAGTTTTTAAGACATGTCTTTTTTTCTCCATTTCTTTTTCCTCCTGACAAGCTTTCAGGGAATTGCTCGTAATGTCGTAGTAATTTCTGACTAGGCTTCCACTGAAAGCATTCTAGGTAAGAGGTTTGAAATGTTTCGCTTGCTTCCAGTCCTTAATTCTTCTCTGAACACTGTTGTGCTTCTCTTTCATTACAGATGCAATGTCAGATGAATATGTAATGCATTGCTCCCATGATATATCCTTAACCTTATCCTGCATAACTCTGTCAAACGTTTCAAATGCAGATGCTGATTCTTCTTTGCTTTTCATGTGTAAATATAGCCTATATTGCTAGACAATTATTTAATCAAAATATTTAGAAAATAGTTGCTCATGTTCTCCAGATGATATTTTACCAATGTGTCTAATCATAATAATCAAACTCAGATCAAATGTATCTTTACTCGTAACTGCCATCTGTGGCAATACCACTGAGAGTTACCCTTCTGTATTAATCATTCACACATTCTTCAACACTCGTAGAAGCAATTGCACCATCCTTATGTGTGTAGCTTGTGTTCGTCTCAAATGATACATTTGGGCAATTTTAGATTTTGAAAAGTTCCAGTGTTTTTTTTATGCCTAATTTGAGGCCGAAATTCGGCCCCATTCAAAATTCCAAAAAGTATCCTTTTTTCACAATTATATCCATGAATTCACAATCTGAAAAAAGAAAGAAATTGGGTAAATACAGACCAGTAAGGATACTAGTCTTAATATATGCTGGTGTTAAAACATTGTCTGTATTTACCAAAAACAAAACTTAAAACCAAGGGATATTGAACTGTGAAAACAAATGTGAAAAAAGTTTATTTCTCTTTTGTTATAATATTTCACAATTTCTAGAAAAATGCCGCTATTTTTCACAATGGCACAGGCACAGGCTGCATTCACAAAACACTGAAAACATTTTGCAGAAATGGGGACCAGCATGTCAGATTACATTACTGGATGTGGGTGACAAGACAGTTGCGAAACTTTTGTTTATTATTGACACAAAATATATTTAAATTAATTAATATGATTACATATTTGGAGGTGGAACAGTGGATAACCTTTACTTTATCTAGTGAATTTAAGGACTTTATGTACTAACTTAAATTTATTTTATGGTGAGGTGAGAAAATTATTGATTCAATATCACTATTACATAACATATTTGGAGGTGGGTGACATCGCAGTTACTTTTTATGTTTTAAATAAATTAATATTGCAAGGCGGTGACATGATAGTCACTAATCTTTTCATTATCAAAACAGCTTTCATAACAAAGTCAGATATGAAACATCCTACACAATGTCAACATTCTGGTACAAAGACAGCCTAGCTGGACCTAGATACACATGATGGCAATTTGCACATGGTACAGACTTGATTGTTAAGGTAATTGCATTCAGTTTGAATGGGTATTGGCTATCACTTTAGTTTAATTGAAATTTGAAATCCAGAGACTTGAAATCTGTATTTTTATTTATTACATAATTTCCTGTGTGGGAAATACATTTGTCATGTTGCACTAGTTTACTAAATATGCAAATGCAGGCCGAATAATTGTTCTTTCTTTTCCGTTCAGCTCAATGTGAATTAAAAAATACAGTATTATGCTAGTGCATAAAATACACGTCTACGAACGGCAAGACGATTTTTGATGTGCCATCCTACATCTAGGGTGCATCTATAAACGTCCGTATGTAAAAAAAAAAGCACCCAAAGACATCAAATAAATGAGACTAAGTATTATGCTAACTCTGCATCACAGCGTTTAGATCTATTTTAAACTAGTTAGCTTCGCTCGTCTTGAGGCTTTGCCTTGTTCATATTAACTCTTTAAGGCAAGTGTCAGTTTTGATCAGTATTGAACGTGTCAAAGGCCTTGTAGGTATAAGGCTTAACACCATACAACATTTAGTGGAAATCGGAAACCGTTTACTGAAGTTATTGTGAACACATGAAATTCACATTATCTGTAGATCAGGACAGACAAAAAATCATAAAAGGTTAAAATTAGTAAAGTGTAACGTAATCAGGTCTTGATTCTGTAGATTGATATTTCATATACACATATAGGTTTCAAACACTGGACCTGTATTTGCCTAAAAGAACGTGTGCAATTTTATTTATGTTCCTTTGACTGTTTGTTCAGCGATTTTCATATAATGGTTTGATACGAATGGGTTACCGTAGATGCTGTTATGAAATGCAAAGTATGCCAAAAGTCCATACAGTGGTTTCATATGTGCAAGACCCCCATCTGTTAATATTTAAAAAATCAGGAGTATATCTTTCCGGGTAAACGTTTTCGTTTATTTCATGCTTGGGTACCTGCCTATAGTCGTCATAAGAAAGTTCTGCAATTGTTTAACCATATTTCACACCTATGAAATACCACTTTATTTCATTGCTGAAATCCACTATTTCAATGCTAAGCATAAACTATTATGATATATTTTGACGTTCGCATGATTTATATTACTTCGACGCTCCTTTGAATCCATGGCGGATATTGCAATAGGTCTACTGGCTTCTTAATTGTCACATTGAAGACAATCACGTCAAAGTACTACGGTATCGGCTATATATCAGCGTGATATAGTACGTATATATACACCTGGAGCTGCAAGACGAACAGGGTAAGATCGAATGAACACTTTGTGAAAGAACCATTTTGAATGAAGAAGGGTATGATTTACTTTTATTTAGTTGTGTTGTTATGCATGGTTAACACATTATTGTTTAGGGGTAAACGCATATGAAGACCTGATGACAATAATGTTTGAATACGATAGGGTAGGATTAAACAGTGATTTAAGAAGTATTTGTATTTGTTTACGTCTCTGGATTAAAATAGTGTTATATTGTATCTGTTGCTATGACATAGCTTCGATTTTTTAAACATGAAATCAACTGGTTAAATAGGTAGAGTATACTTTTAAGAATATAACATGGACCTATCTAGGACCACGTGATTAAATAGTACACACAAACATATGGATAAAGGTAGGCTGTTTATGCTTATATTGTATGTATGTATGTGTATAGTTGAAATAAGTTATCAAATTGTGTAGACGCGGAACTCGAAATGAAAAAGTAAGGGTGATATAGGTTTGTTCAGTATCTCAGTTCAGGGTAAAAAAGGCCTCAATTCTAAAATGTTACATAAACGTATTTTTTAACCATGTGTTTAAACAGTTTTAATAAAAAGTATGACAATTATGTCATTATATTTTAAATGTAAACATGGTTAAATATACGGTTAAACTTGCATTATCCAACACGAGGTATAAGTAACCGCGTACGATTTCAAAACTGTAAACGATTGTATAGACAAATATAATAGTAATTGTCACATGCACCGTTACAGAATTACTTACTTAGAGACAGTATGCATTGTGACATTTTGTTTCTACCATTAGTTTGAAATTCCTTAACATTCAGTATAGTGCAGCTTATTCTAATTTCCCAATATATTCGGTGGATTAATATGGTCTGCACTGTTAATTTCCCAATATATTCGGTGCATTAATATAGAAGTAAATGGTCTGTACGGTTAATTTCCCAATATATTCGGTGCATTAATATAGAAGTAAATGGTCTGCATTGTTAATTTCCCAATATATTCGGTGCATTAATATAGAAGTAAATGGTCTGTACGGTTAATTTCCCAATATATTCGGTGCATTAATATAGAAATAAATGGTCTGTACTGTTAATTTTCCAATATATTCGGTGCATCAATATAGAAGTAAATGGTCTGTACTGTTAATTTTCCAATATATTCGGTGCATTAATATAGAAGTAAATGGTCCGTACTGTTAATTTTGAGGCGGTTTCCGACCGTTTAATGGTCCCAGATGTTGTTTAATGTCGACGCGATAGCGTACATGTTCATGACAGCCAAGTGTCAGAATACTTTTTTTTTTAATTAGAAATATATGTAATACTTTATTAATCAAAGTGGCATACGTACTGTTAACCTCGCCTTTCACCGCTGCGGGTTCGAATCGCACTTTGAGCTCGATTTGTGAGAAAGTGTCGATTCTTATGGATGACGGGAGGTTTACAGTGCTGGTTCTACCCAGGAAAAATGGGATGGTCTGCCACTACCACAAAAAAAAGCTACCGTCATGTATGGCCTGAAATGTGCTAAAATTACGAAAAAAACACAAACGTCTTTAGTCCAGCACTAAATATTAGTGCATAAACAAATCTAGGATGTTAAGAAATGGGTCGCTTTCTCGATGGGCTCCACCTACTGTTAAACGTGCCTTGTCACGTATATAATTAGTTTTAAAAGACGATCGCACTTATTGTTACTGCACCGTGTAGGCATACAATATAAAAACAAATAAACAATTTTAGTAAGTAATACTTATTACTTATTGGAAAATTGCAACTAGTTATATTTATAGCAAATATTTTGTAAATCTGTATGATATTATACCATTTTAGTTATTATTTATTAAATAATAATGGAAAAAAGAAACAAAACCCGGGAATTTCCGTTATATAATGAATATATTGCACACAACATTCCAAAGAAATCCCAAGATTTTTGTAAAACAAAACGTGTTGCAGCTAGTTAGAGAAAGAACACAACTATGAAGTTGTAGACTCTGTAACAAGAAATTCATAAACGTTGACGTTCCTTTTCTATGTGTCCTCAACTGCTTGAGCCAAACGCGTACTCTTACACCTAATAATGAAATGCTTAAGGGATACTATTTAGTGTGTTATATGTTCTTTTAGTATTTTTCTCCAAAGGAAAAGTCTAATGTAGACATGTACCATTCGACTAACAGCAGCATATTTTACATAAATATATAGCGGAAATTCCTTTTTCCCCTTTAGGACAAGAATCGTTTTTGGTGTGTACATGTAAATACAGCATTACGCGGTCCGAGTATTAACTTTTATACCCCATCCAATCCCTTCTCCAAGAAGCAAAAATGGGGCTGGCTGTGGTATGAAATAAAACCATAATTTCGGCTTATAAAGTTTTCATATTGTAAAATTAAAACATTTAATATGTAATTTTAATAAGGTTATCGCATTTTTTCAGTAAAAAATGTTTGTAAACGTGTTTTCTTGTCGAAATATCCGTCATAGAATCCTGCTAATATAAGCTTTCGTATCGCTTAAAGGAATTAAGGCTGGACCATGTAATGAGGCCATAATGAATACATATCAAATAGACGACAATTATAAGTATCCAAATTTAAATGCTAATGAAACATTTATTGTTCATCATAGTTTGCTCAAACTTTGTTTTGAACACGTTCTTCGATCGTCATATATATATATATAACCTTACATATGTTCAAAATGACGTAAAACATCGTACAAACAAAATAAAATTGAACACGTTCTCAAATGTGAATGATGAGTTTTCATACGATGTTTTGTCAAAATTGTACATTCTATTTAAAATATATAAAACAATATGTAACTGGGTGTACTTATAAGTGTCGTCTAATGAATACATTCATCTACAATATGTTTTAATCACACCGAATCCACGGAGAGATATTTGATGAATATACTGAAACGCAAAAGAAACGCAACTCGGGAATTTCCACTATATATTGAATATACTGCACACTTAATTCCACACAATATTCCAAAGAAATCCCAAGATGTTTTGTAAACAAAAGTTGCAGTTAATTAGATAAAGGACACAACCGTGATGTGGTAGACGTTTTAATCACACTACACCTTGTAACAAGAAATTCATAAATGTTGAAGTTCCTGTTTGAAAAACTGAGCCAGTTCATTACTGTATTTAACGTAAAGAGTTTGCAAAATGTTGCATCCTAAGTTTGCTCACATGCTTGAGCCAAACACGTACTCTGTCAACAATGAAACTTTGAAGGAATACTATTTGCTGTATTATGTGTTGTTTTAGTATTTTTTTTTTCCGCAAGAAAATGTCTTACGTAGCCATGTACCATTCGATTAACAGCAGCATATTGTACATACACTATATAGCGGAAATTCCCGAGTTGCGTTTCATATATTGGGATGCTTGTCAAATATATAGTGTTAGGTTTAGCAACGGATACTTACATGCAAATACCATATTTAATATTTCCATTTACGACCAAAGTATAAAATCAAGATCCTGTACGTAAACGTATTTTAAACAACGCCTTTCAAATTCATATATTTTTAAAAAAAAAAGAAAAAAAAAAAAGAAAAAAAGTTAAACACGGGAATGTTTTGGTGTTCTTAAGCACATACACTGATCGTTACAAGACATTAATGTGCGAATAGTATTTATTAAACATTTCAAATATTTCAAAGTCGACATTTGTTGTGAATAAAAGTTTATTAACCCAAAAAACAACAACTTGATAATTAGTATTCAAAATGAATTATCCAATTTCTTCTAAATTATACCAGTAAATCTTACGGTTAAGGTGAGGTTTGGTATCTTCGAACCAAGTTCAAATCTCAGCGGCCTTTTTGCCTCTGATCGTTCAGATGAGATAAACCTATCGCCATTCCTTTATTTTCCTTTATTTTACGATTTCTCATACTCTATGACGTATGTATTTGTTTGTTTAAATTGCATTTTGTTTGTTTGCGTTCTGTGAATGAATGACGATAATCCAGTTGTAAATTCCTCTCATGGCTTGTAAAACTATATCGCATGCACAAATTAAAAATGCAACCGTCTAAGTATCAGACAAATATACACAATGAATAACTTAAAAGTTTAGATTTATCATGTCGATCTGCCGAGAAACAGGGTGCCTGAGATAAAACCTTATCTCGGCAGTTAGTTTAAACATATTTATTTTACATCGATTGCGAAACAAGTTCTTTCAACTTAGATTAATCACTCTCGATGGCTTCCTGGGTAGAACCAGTACTAAGCAATGTGGATTAATTATCTTGCTCAAGGATAAATAACGTGGCCGCGGTGAGGATCGAACCCACGATCTCTCGATCGGGAGTTCGGCGCTTTACCACTGAACCACGCATCTCGGCAGTTACGTTCCTATTCCGCCAGGTGCACCTTTTTTGATGACGTCAACACGTCTTTTGATGACGTCAGGGTATATTTGATGACGTCTGTAGTACGGTGTTCCGTTAGGGCCATCGTACCATCGCGCATCGACCTTTCGTACCATCGCCCATCGACCTTTACAAGTCGATGCGCGATGGTACAATGGTACGATGGCGATGGAGCGATGGTACAATGGCGATGGTGCGATGACGCGATGGTACGATGGCGATGGTACGATGGTACGATGGCGATGACCATCGCGTCATCGCCATCGTACCATCGCACCATCGCCATCGTACCATCGTACCATCGCGCATCGACTTTAAACGCGATGGTACGATGGTACGATGGTAAGATGGTCCATCGTACCATCGCGCATCGACCTTTTACAAGTCGATACGCGATAGTACGATGGTACGATGGCGATGGTACGATGGCGATGGCACGATGGACCATCGCGTCATCGCCATCGTGACATCGCCATCGTACCATCGCACCATCGCAATCGATGTGCGATGTTGCATCGCTCCCTACTCTATCGTACCATCGTTCCATCGCCTTCCGTTTAGACATGCGCACATCAAAGGAAAACAAAAATGGAGGACATCATTACCGTATATCATGGATGCAAAGATTAGACAATACTTTTCTAAAATCTATCCCTTCATTTAGGCTCAGCGAAACATGAATTTCTCGGTAAGAAACATTTCAAAAACTTATTGTCGAATCTTTGCATCTATGATGTCCTCCATTTTTGTTTTGTTTTGATGTGCGCATGTTTAAACGGAAGGCGATGGAGCGATGGTACGATGCAGCAGGGGGCGATGCAACATCGCACATCGACTGCGATGGTGCGATGGTACGATGGTACGATGGCGATGTCACGATGGTACGATTGCGATGACGCGATGGTCCATCGTGCCATCGCCATCGTACCATCGTACCATCGCCATCGTACCATCGTACCATCGCGCATCGACTTGTAAAAGGTCGATGCACGATTGATCGATGGACCATCTTACCATCGTACCATCGTACCATCGCCTTTAAAGTCGATGCGCGAAGGTACGATGGTACGATGGTACGATGGCGATGGTGCGATGGTACGATGGCGATGACGCGATGGTCCATCGCGTCATCGCCATCGTACTATCGTACCATCGCCATCGTACCATCGCGTCATCGTACCATCGCCATCGTACCATCGCTTCATCGCCATCGTACCATCGCGCATCGACTTGTAAAGGTCGATGCACGATGGTACGATGGCCCTAACTGAACACCGTACGTCTGGGTATTTTTGGACGGAAAAAATGGAAGAAAATTGGAAAACGGTAAATTAAATTATTTTAAATGATCAACAAGATCAATAGACTATCAAGTTAGTGCCTGATCGTATCCAGTTTATCAGGTTCGGCACGAAAAAATTAAGTCCTCGGCATAGCCTCGGACTTCATTTTTTCTTCAGCCTCACCTGATAAACTGGATAGGATCAGGCACTAACCTGATATTCTCTATGTATACACTTTTCTATCCATAATTACATATGTATAAGATATGACCAATATCCCAAGAGTCATCCTCTTGCAAACTGACCAACATATGTATTTTGCAAAAACTTTTCTATGCAGGAGAGCAATCGACAAGTGGACGTTTGGAAATAACTCAAAATACGGTAAGTTCAAAAATAGATACACGTTTATGCATATGTTTAACAGTAAGTTATCATGGTTAAACATGGGTAGGGGCACCTGGGGTCTTCCTCCGCCAATGGAAGCTGGAAAAGCCGCCATATGACCTTTGCTGTTGGTGCGACTATAAAATCCAATTCAATTAAATTAATGTAAGTTCTCTTCAACCAACTCATTTCCTGTAAAGAGGTTGTGTTTATTTATTTACTTCTTTGATTTGTTAAAGCTGCATATTCTTGTATATTTCCGCAATGTCAACCCTATTCAATGATTTAGCAATTTAATGCGTTACCATTATTAATAAAATGCTTCGTATGTTTCATTAAATGCACGTTAATAACATTTTTACCGCCTGTATTGTCCAACTAGCGCACTGTCTTGAAAATCCCCAAAAAAGAATATATGCTAAAAAAAAAAAAAAGTAACGCAACTCTAAAATTTCCGCTATATAATTTATATACTGCAAACTTATTTCCACGCAATATTCAAGATAAATCAGAAGACGTTTTGTAAAAAAGGAGTTGCCGTTAGTTAGAGAAACGACAAAACTCTCCTGTTGGAGACTTTTAATCACACTTTGGTTCGCGAAATTTGAAAATGTTAACCATTTCAGAACTGTATTTAATATAAAGAGATTTTAAAATATTTACATCCTAAGTTTGCTCACCTGCTTGAGCCAAACGCGTATTCTATCAATAACTAAACTTTACAGTGATAACATTTGGGGTGCTATGTGTTGTATTAGTATTTTCTCCGAAAGTAAATGTCTAATGTAGACATGCACCATTCGATTAACAGCAGTATATTGTACATACAATAGATAGCAGAAATTCCCGAGTCGCGTTTCTCTTTTCCTTTAGTAAATGTTTCTATTGAAAAAATTAGATAACGCTTTCTAAACCTAAGTGTTATAATTAAGAACACGATTATAGGTAATAATACACACTTTCGATTTAAAATTAAGCTTTCTGTTATTTTCAGCTAAAATTGTCATCATAGCTTCATTCTTCCATTCATGCTCTCTTGCTTCAAAGGCTATAGTGTGTGTTTTCTGTAGTGCTGACGGACTTGTTAATATCATCCACCTTAAACAAACTATCGTATACATATAGTTCATATAAAAACAGACTCTTTAATTTTCAGTTTGCAAACCTTTGATCCTGACGTTCAATTAAGTCAGTAGCTTTCCTCTAAAAAGTGTTTGAATTATATTTATCACTAGCTTTTGATGTTCAACAAAATATATAATAACATTAGTCAGTATATTAGTTTATATTAATTAAGTTATTTCCAGAATACTTTCATTTAACTGTACTGTACGTTTTAGAGAATAAACGTTCAATGCTTTGAACATATTTTTTTTAAATTAATATCTGGAAACCAAACAGAAATAAGTATATGTTTATTTTGCTTCTTTGTGACCTGTGATTTAACAGTGTCCATTTTAAGACGATGACGAGTATAACCATTATTATTTTTTTAATAACATTGCTTGCTCGCTTTCCCTTTTACATTTATTTATGATTCGTGCTGGTCATCTTTGCATTACATAATTATAACGTTATGCGCCAGTGCTCCGTTTTCTTAAACATATTTTGATGATTCTGATCGTCAGTCAAATTTTAAAATAGTCCACATCTATTCCACCTAAGCATTCAATGTAGGAAATAGTTCCCGCAGAAATAACTTATTTATAAGATGATGAAAAGATATTACTTTTATTTGTAAAGTGTTTTTCACAGTAAAACATTAAAGAAAATGACTAATCATCAAAAGCGTCATAAGTTGTTTCATAAAACGGAGCCCTATAGTTTCGTGCATACCGGATACAGTTATCCAGGTTCTACATGGGTGATGAAAAGCCGCGACTTTTATCTTCCTCTCATGTGTAAGATCAGGCTTTTCATCACCCATGTAGAACGTGGATAACTGTATCCGCGCATGTGTAACTATAAGTGTTACACATGCGCAAAATGTAAATGGTATGCAAGAAATAGAATCAATCATGGGTACCAGGTTCAGATAGGGAAATTCCAACCCTTGGTATAACTGTTTTAATCAGAGCCTCGGTTCCGATGAAAACAGTTAAACCTCTTGTTGGAATTCACTATCTTTACCAGATACCTATGGAAGATTCTTATAATATATCATCAGCACATTTGTAGAAATGTAGATATTTGCCAAAAGCTTCCATTTTTGTAAGTGCTGTTTTAATTATATGTATACACTAACAGGAACTTATAACGCTCCGTTGTATAAACGTTCGAATTTCCACGATTTACATCCTCATTGGTCATTTTAATAAAAACAAACCGAGTTACACGTGCACTAAGCTTAAAAATAGCTCATCCGAAACACCGTCGAACACAATTGTGGTGCATTAATGTTGTGAATACCCATACGAAATTTCATTACAAGCAAATCAAACGCAAAAAAATATACTTAAAATATTACATGGGAGCGTTATGAGTTACATTTAGTATATTATATTCTACTTATTAGTCTTTGATGAAGAAAAAGTCGGGCATAATGTTAGAAGCCGTTGGCGGATAATCTTTTACTTAATGCTAGACTGTGTTTATTCTCTACATATGTACACTTAATCGTTTGACTTATATATACTTAACGCCATTAAAAGCGCACGTTTTTTTATTGTGTGTTTATTTCTAAGATCGATTTTTAGTGTTATGTTAGAAAGTATCCTAATTCCCTATAAATCTGGTGAAAAATCAAATTTATATATTGAAAGCAGTAAAATCGGAATTATGCAATCGATCTTGGAGACATTTTAATTAAAAATAAAGACAAAATAAAAAACTTGCACTTTGAATGGCGTTAAGTATATAAGCATTACTTTGATCTGCGAACGTCATGTGACATTCTACTCAGAGTCACCCACACCTTCCATTTTCTTGTCCTAAATCCTGCAATGTAGTATCTTTAAGAACACTTAATTTCCACATAAAGCTTTTCAAATATCGCCTGTTACTCACCATAAAATTATCTCCGACTTGGAGTTTTATTACTGATCTAGTTTAGTTCAAACTGATTTATTTTACATCAATTGTAAGTAACGAAAGCTCTCTTATTGTAATCACTCTCGATGTCTTTCTTGGTAGAACCAGTACTAAACAAATGCAGATAAAGTGTCTTGCTCACAGAAACACACATATAGCTACCACTAGGCTATAGCGCTCCACAAATTACTGACCTAAGATACTGAACATAATTCGACGAAGTAAACGTTTTCTAAAACTATGAAATGTTTTTTTTTGTTTCTAATAATTTTATTCAGACACTTTTGTACATACATACATGATATAAATACAAACACGTTTTATGCAAACACTGCATATAAGAATACATTCGATGAAACTAGATTGAGAAGAACCAGACATGTAATGGAATCTGTACAAACAAAATATGAACAATGGTCTCGTCCTGGTGGCAGTAATGACAATAAGGGTTTTTTATTTTTTTTATTTGTGCAGATAATGCTGTGTTGAAAGAAGCCGATGATTAATCCGTGTTTGAAACCATTGTAGTATTGTGCTAGTAGTTATTTTGAAAGGGGATGAATAAATGTTTTTCCATGATGTATATCATAAATCTGTTCCCATTTAGCTTTTGATGTTGGACTTGCATTATTTCTGTTAAGAATAAAGTACATATCAGTGCAACCTTTCTTGTTTTTGATGAGTGGTTTAATATTCGGAGGTAGAATTGGGTTTTCTATTTTTTTTAATTGTAAAATGTTGTAACCTTTTCTTAAATGTTTTAGTGGTAGCAACTACGCCTTCATAAATTAGAAAATTTATTTAAATACCAGAATTTTCTTCAAACTCAGTTAAAGAGTAAAAATCACCATTTTCCTTGATAAGGTCATTTATAAACCTGATGTCATTCCTATACCATATTTTATTAAAGATAGGCTTATAGCCAATCAGAATATTATTATTATAGAATATTGGGGTTGACCCAAATTCTTCTGGTGAGTTAGGCATACTATACTCAATAAGTTTAGCATATGAATTTAGCACATCAATCCAGAAACTGTTTTTCATTTTTTTTTTATTATTGTTTCACAGTAATGTCTATTAGGTTTTCAACAAGCTGCTTCAAAGTCCCCTCATTAGTTATGAGTCTTCTTAACCAGGTTGATTTAAGACTAAGAATGAAAGCTTTCAGATTTATCATTTTGAGACCGCCCTCAGAAGATTGTTTAACTATAACTGTTTGTTTTTTTAATTTTTGCCGGCCCTTCCCATAACAAATCATAAAATATGTTATTAATTTTTGCGATTATGTTTTCTTTTGGATTTGGAAGAGATATAAATATATTATTCAAAATAGGAAGTGACAGTGTTTTTATAACCGTGAATTTACCAAGTGGCGTTAAATATCTTCGCTTCCATATCTTTACTGTATTTTGGATTTTTAAAATCGGTCTCGTTGTTTATCAATCAATAATAAGTGCACAGAAATTGTTGAGTGGTCAGATTTATAACTAATATCAATTGAGCATTTCTCGAGAAATTAAAGGGGCCCCTCCAAGTGTACATTTTGATGTTGATATTACTAATTCTCCAGATGTCATGTAAATCTAAAAGTTCCATAACGCTTAAAGAAATATAAAAAGTTCGGACAGGGAAAGTAGCATTCAAGGAGGACAATCAACCACAAAACACAGAAACAAACACGCAAACAGACAAACAAGAGGCAAAAGTAATAATAAATACAAACGACATCACAAACACAAAAGGGTTGTATGTATCTATCTCGTAATTTAAGTGCACATTCCAATCGCCACCGATAATAAAAGAAGTGTTACCGAAACTTTCAACAACATTAAAGAAATCCTGAAAAAAATGAGGTTTGTCTGCATTTGGCCTATAAACTACAACCATAGCCATCCTTTGCTCTTGTATTGTAACATCTTAAACTATAAAATTCCCCCAAAGGATCGATACATTCATTATTTATAGTATAACTAATGTATTTTTAAAGAGAATAGCCGTACCTCTACTTGAGCTAGAAAATGAGGAAAATTGTGCATCAAAGTCCCATTCGGTCTTCCATTTGTTTTCTATTTCTTTTGTTGAGTGTGTGTGTCAACAAGAAACGTAATGTCATATCTATCACTGCACCTTGAAAATATGTCTCTCCCCTTTAATTGATCCGAGTACAAACCCCTACAGTTTAAACTTCTAAATTTTATATTACTCTTTTATAATATCTTAAATAGTTTAAAATAGTATAATTTGTAAAGATTTCATGCATGTTGAACTATATTTAATGTAAACAATGTAACATGTGTTCACAATCTGTTGTTCATAATTGTTGAGCTTCTACACGTATAATGTAAAGATGGATTTTCATTGACCCAACAGTAGTTGTAGAAAATAGTGTTCACAACAATGTGTTTTTTTTTCTAATATGGAAAAAACATGTTCTCCTCTGCATATCACACTTTGTTCTCGTTTATACTTTATGTATGATTTGCCATTTGTGACTATTTGAAAACTACTTGTTGTAAATTGTATATACTTATGCATTTCACCTGTGTGAAACTGAGTAATTAATAAATAAAGATGAGGTTGTGTTAAAATCAGTGACTGAGTCATGAATATGTCGCATCATTTTGAATATTTGGATCAAAATGTTAACAAGGTAGGTCCTAAAATGGTAATACTATCAGGCTTAATTTAGATCAAATCACACTTGTGATTAGTAATATATATGTTTCTAGCTGGCACTACAGTGTCTATATTGATCTAATTTTTGTCTAGCCATTATTGAAAAATAATATCTTTATCGGACAAACATAATCGTATTGATAATTAAAGGCATTATATCTACATAACATTACTATAGCATTATTTATTACTGCACGATATCAACTAATTGTATTTGTGCTGCAAATAAAAATAGTCAAAATAAATATACAATGATATCAAACTGCCATAGCGAATACACCAACTAAAACATATTTATTTGTCTACTTTCATGCCCAAAGTGTTTACAAGAACAAACATTATATCGGACAAACATTACCACAATCATATTGACAATTAGGGAAATTACATCTACACTCAACCCGTCCTTTCTTTCAAGTCATAATAAAATGTATATCAACAAACAGTTTTACATATGAATAATCAAAAATCAAATTTACACAACATTAATACTACTCAAGGCCAGCTACCGTTGATTCGTGTTGCACATCGAATTGTCAAAATGCATATACTATGATACCAAAGTACTGCTAAATATCATTAATTCGTGTTGTACCTTAAATTGTCAAAATAAAATATTCAAAGTTATCAAAATACTTCACTGTAAATAGCTAACAGTTACAATGACAACTTGAAAATCTACTATTATTATTATTATTATTATTATTATCATTATTATTATTATTGTTATATGTAGTGATGACATCTAGGTACATACGATTCACATATTACCTAATGTTGATTCATGTTGCACATCAACATATACTTAGTTATATAAAAGTACTTCAAACAGTTACAATTACATAGACCTTGACAATATACCTATTTATATTTCATCAGTTGCACTGCATAATCAATACATTTTTAGTCCAAAGGTTTCACGTGAACACCGCTCAGTTGCAAACATTACACCACCCAGACAGTTTCGCACCGCCCGACCGGTCAGTGATTGAGTACAGTCCATTTCGCGAAACTGTCCGTGTACCGTGTTCTTGTGTTATTGTACCGCCAAGCGGCGTTCACATGAACCACTGTACCAACAAACATGTTCGTTATGAATACTTATTACAATCTATCACAACCTGTAAAATTAAATTAAAAGTATGCGTGGTTTGCTCAATAAAAATCTAATTAATCACAGCGATCTCAGCTGCCACTCTTACTGCATTATCATAACTATTTATGCTTGTTATTACAACCATAATCGATTTAGTAAACTATTCAAGCATAAGCTCTCTATGCCTCACAATGTTTCATTCTTTTCAGAATTAAGTTTGCAATTGTTTATACATTCGTCATGGAAAAACAAAACAATTGATGCATAATATGTATAGGATAGAGGCTATGAGGAGAAATCCTCACCATTAAGAAACCTAAAGGGAGGGAGTGTAGTTTCTTAATGGTGAATATTTCTCTTCATAGCATCTATCCGACTTAGTGTTTGCCAACGGTTTTATCGATAGCGCTATATAGGTCACACTCTTAATCGTGAAGACTGGTTGTAGTAAAATCTTCATGAATAAATGGTGCAAGTATTTGAAAATCTGAGGCAACTGATTGGTTGAAAAAGTAGGGTAAACACTAAATTCAGTGAAAAACGTAAGCCAAGCTTTAACATGAGTACTATTTCGTTGCATGATGTAGTTACTGTCAACAGTGGTCTTGTATATGTCGTATATACAACTTATTGTAAATATATATACGCATAAAAAGCAGATTTATTGAATTGTCGACTTACTGACAGGAACAGTCTCAAATTCAATTCAAATTCTTTTATTCCAAGAGTTTACATGTGTAAAACAGCAATGGATATAATATATAACGCAAGTTCAACTGTAAATGGTAATCGTTATGACAAATAAAGGTGGTACTACAGCGAGAGAAAATGATGATAGTGCAAAGCAGAACTGATAGTTTTCACAAAATAGTCTACAATCAAATAAGAAAATATATGATGTAAGTTAAGAGAGATAAGATAGCTATTGCTCATTGGTGTCAGAGGGGAGACATCTGAGCATGCATAGATTATGGTTAATATTAAGTATTGAATTTAGGTCTGTAGATGCATGCAAATCAAAATGTAACAATATACAATGTTGGTTAAATTACTTTAAGCATACAAACATGTACGGCATATACACTACACACATTTAACTAAGTACTTATATATAATTGGTGTAAACAAAATAATGATCTTTTCGTCTGGTAACTACACGAAAATCCGTATTTGCACGGGACTTCGACGTGCTGTCTATAGATATTTCTTCGAACAGTGTGTAAACAGTTCAACAGTGATTCAGTGATACTGCAGTTAATATTTAGAGGTAGTAAATTAAGAATTTTACTTTAAGCTTCAATGTTTATGTGTTTAACGGGACGGTGGAGATATAACAGGTAGAGATACTTCCAGTATTTATACCTTGACACCATATACGAAAACGAAATCTGTGCAAAGGTATTGTCGGGGTTCCTATGTCTAAGAAAGTGGTATTAAAGTACATTTTTTCATTAATTTAAAAGTGACGTGTATAACAATATAATATTACATAAAACACACAATATTATTAAACATTCATAATAGAAAGAAAGTCACTGTCTATGTACATTGTATTGTCGTCATTTAGTTTATGGACTATTGACAGTTCTAGAACTTCGTAGTTTTGCAAAATGCAAATGAGTACAATATACATGTAATATAAACAAAATTACTAAACTGCTTTAATGTGTATTATAAATCGATACACAATTTTATTTTATGATAAGCAATGAAATACTGTGTTTTATCAGTGAAATAAAAGTGTTATTCCACACTGTGGAATATAGAGTTTTATTTCCACAGTAGCTGCCGAGGCTACTTTTTAATGTACAACCAACGCAAATGCACAGTAACACGACTCACAAGATATTCCTACTGTTATACTGTTAAGTCCACTGTTTATCTAATTACTTTCTCTCTTTGACGTTAACGATTTCAAAAAAGTGACGTCATGTAACGTTTCGTTACGTCATCGTGAACAGTGCGCGTAGCCAGGTGTGTAAAACTGTTTAGCTACAGAAATTGCTTAAATATTTGTTTGTAAAATCATAAAATAAAAAGAAAATGTGTTGTTTTGTCGTGAATAACATACTTTATTTCATCTCGAAGTTAGAAAACTTTTATATTTTCACTCATGCATCGCATTCGTGAAAATATAAAGTTTTCTCACTTCTCGATGAAATAAAATATGTTATTCACTCCAAAACAACAAATATCCTCTATATACATTTTTCAGAATAACGTCAATGAAGTTGCATAAATTTATTAAATCTGTCTTGTTATTTGTGCACATAAGTTGTTGAAATTTTAACACATTTGGACGTGTATAGTAATACGGTTGTAAGTACTTTTTCCTTTGTTCTATAAAATTAGTACAGGTCCCAATGTAGTAAATTTCATCCCCTATATCTTGAGTGTTACATTTGCAAACTCTTTCGTTTAATAGTTTGCCATTTCATCTACATGTTTCGACAGGAAGTCTATGGTTTCTTGTACGGAATTTTATAAATTGCCATTGATAAGTTGGTAAAATGGATAAATATTTACATTTTCCAAAGTTTGATTTAAAAGATCTGTAAATGTTACTTGAGGATGATATAGCAACTGTTAATATCCATTTTTGTATATAAGTCTTTATATAAGTCTGTATATATGATAGATAGATAGATAGATACTTTATTGACTTAAACTTTTACAGTTTCTCATCATTACATACATAATGTGTAATACATAATTATAATCACATGACAGGTTACACATACTTCTACACACTCACTTATAGTTCAGTTTTTAATACTCCTTAATTAATCATAGCTCATATAAATCACACATTTTAATCAATAATCCAAGGATATCAAAAAACAAAAGGAATTATATATAAAATAACAATTTATGTGAGGATGTACTTGAATATATTTTAAGAAATAATATTTGGAATAGTACATCTGACAGTAAACGCCTCTGACAAATATTTACTTAGATTAAAAAGTTCTTTCTTCTTTGAAGATTGTAGAAGTGTTATAAATTTAAACATATTTGGCCTTTGTATGTAATATTTTCTGATATATTTTTTTCTAATATCATTATAAGCTGTACAAATTAAAACAAAGTGAAATTCGTCTTCAATTTCAGTTGAATTACATATTTGACAAACTCTTTCATTTCTTTCAATCCTATGTCTTGCATAACGACCTGTCTGAATTCTTAAGCTATGTGAAGATAAACGTAATTTAGTAAAAACACTTCGTAATCTTTTTGTACATAAAATATTCAGATAGTTTTCATATCCAAAATTATCTTTAACATGTCTATACAAACTTGATAATACTCTATTTTCTTGTAGATCAGTGTTCCATTTTTGAATAAAACAATCCATCAACCTCTGTTTAAAGCTAGATATAAAATGTTGATGGTTCACCCTTAAAGGATCATCCCATATATACATAAAGCCATACGTATTAAGCAGAGATTTTACATTGGATAACCAATTGTTTAAACCACTTTCACAATCAGATAATGAAGATTTATAAATAGATGATAAAATTATATTTTCAACCAATATCTAACTATTCTAGTATATCTTGTGATAAATAAAGGATAACGCGCCAATTCACCGTAAACACCAGCATTACTCGTGGTCAGTTTTACTCCTAGAATGTGTTTACAAAACTTGAGATGAATTCTCTCTATCTCTTTCGATTTTATGAAACCCCAGACTTCACAGCCGTAATTGAGTATTGATGAGACGAAAGCATCAAATAATTGAAGGGATGTTTTAGGTTTTAGTTCAGTTTTTCTTATGTTTGCAGTTAAAAGATTCATAGCTTTTAATGCTTTGCCGCACATAGCCTGTTGATTTAACGTATACGACCCTGTGTAGTTAAATACAACTCCAAGATAATTAAAATCATCTGAAACCTCTAATAATGCTCCGTTTTAAGAAAACTGTTTTCATCAACGGTTACTCCACCTCTTTTACGAAAAACTATAACCTTTGTTTTTTCAGTATTTACTTCCAGACCCCAAGTTTCACAATAGTCATATAGACGATTTAAGCTCATTTGCAGATCTTGCGGAGTATTACCTATTAACACCATATCATCAGCAAAAAGCAGTAAAATTAAAGAAATGTCATCTAATGATAAACCACTCTCTATTCTATTTTGCAAATATAACTCTAAATCCTCAATAAACAATGCAAACATGATCGGAGACATTATCTCCCCTTGCTTCAAACCGACTGAAATCTCGAAAAAATCCGAGAAAGAACCGCAGTATTTTATGCATGAATTGACAGTGTTATACATAGAACGAATTATTCTTAGCATTTTCCCGTTAATACCAAATTTATATAACTTTAACCACATTGCATTTCTATAGATAGAATCAAACGCTTTTTTAAGGTCTATAAAAGCACAATAAAGCCGTTTTTTATTGTTTAGAATTTTTTCGATTATACTATGAAGTGCGAAAATTGCATCTACCGTTGATCTGCCGTTCATAAAGCCAAATTGTGCGTCCGATACAGTATTATTAATCTCACACCATTTATTAATCCGGGTGTTCAAAATACTTGTAAAAAGTTTTCCCATACAACTTACTAGAGTTATTCCCCTGTAGTTACTAACCATGTCTTTATCACCTCGCTTATGCAAGGGGATTATAAAACCTTCAGTCCATTCATCCGGAAAATATCCTGAATCAAATATTACGTTAAAAATGTCAGTTATATGTCCAGATAAAATATCGCAAGTCAAGATAAAGTATTCATTTAAAATATTATCTCCAGAAACTTTGTTTTTGTTTAAGGCACGAATTGCAGATTCAACTTCGCTTACAGTAATCTGTTTATCGAGTTCTTCAAATATCGCATCGCCATCATTAAAATTATGATTATTATTAAAATCTTCAGCTTCTTCAGAAACCGACACTTTTATATCCTTAAACATATTTATAAAGTATGAACTAAATTCATTCATGGAAATATCAGGATTGTTGCGTTTTCTTTTAATAAATAGTTTCCAAAACTCACGTGGTTTAGAATGGCGCATTTTTTCTAATTCTTTCATTTGTTTAAATTTGTACGATCGTTTCTTTTTCTGAATTAATTTCTTGTAAATCAATTTAGTATTAGCCAGTAACAACCTATTTTCGCCCGACTTGTTTATGTTAAAGTTGAATAATGCCTCTTTGTAACGTGTTTTAGCAAGAACACATTCATCATCGAACCATTTATTAGTATCGCTGTTGTGTACTTGATAAAACGGCCTCAAGATCTTTCGTTTTTTAAAGAGCGGATCCGCAACATCACGTATTGTATTTGTAAATTGTATTATAAGGTTATTTATACTATTCATATCATCTTTGATTACATTATCAAGATAATTATTGAAAAGTGGCAATTTGCTTATTATACCGCTACGAAATATTTCTTTGTATGTATTGTCCCACTTCGTATTTTCAAGATTTATTATGTTACTTTTACAGTTATGGCTATTACCCTTAATAACAAACGATAACGGTGCATGGTCACTGAATTCATTGAAGTCTCCTATTTGAAAATCACTCACCATCGAAAAATCACATTCTTTCAATAACAGATAATCTATCACGCTACACCCGTTTCTATTCACATACGTTGCAGAACCCACGCTGTAATCACACCCTAACCTACCATTGGCTATTCTACATGACGTAGCCTTACAAAGATCAAGTAGTTTGGTTCCCTGTGCATTTATTGCCGAGTCCTGTGACACTCTAATTAAAGGATTATCTGGTATATAGTCGCTATAATCGATATCATTAACAGTTCGATCAAAGATAATATAATCGTTTCTATTAGCTACCCTTGCATTGCAATCACCAACAACGAATGTACTATCTAATGAATCAAAGTATGATATGTCCTCCTGTAATAATTGAAAAAGATGTATGCATTCGTCGGGTTTGCGCTTTGAAGCGGCGTACCAGGGGTGGTATCCGCATTGATCTTGTCTTCCATTGCAATGGAAGGATACGTGGTACGTATAGGCGACTGAGGACTACTAACACTGGAATTTGTTAGACCGGAAAAAGTCACGGGGGTAGAGCATACTGGTATAAAGTTAGTATTTAATTTGAAGGAGTACCTTGATCAAACAACACTGCATTTGACTGACTTAAAGCGTCACTAACACTCACCCCTTCCGGCGATGTTTCATCATTCAAATTACCACTCAGATCGCTATCACTTTCACTATTTTTCTTTCTTTTTGAACGTTTGTTCTTGGCCATAAATCCAAATTTTCCATTCGGTTAGACAATAATCCACATCCACACACACGTTTAATCCAAATAAACAGATTTGTAACCACTTTTATGGAAATTTTAATGAAAATTTTGCAGAGCGCAAAAATACTCGACTATCGTTCACACCTGTCACGTGATATTTTTTCATGTATGTATCTTTAAGTTTTTGGTTTGCTGATTTAACCAGCCAGTTTGCGTTTGTGAAACTTTGCGAGTACAGTATTCTCGAAAAACCTAATGTACAAAGTAGTTTTTTTTATATTATTTATCCATGTTGACTTTATCTGTTTTGCGTCTGTTAATGCAGGACGACAGAATATGTTAAAGATGATAACTTATTGTCGTCACAATCTCGAATAAGTTTAAACCAAAATGATTCGTGTTTGTATATCGACATGTAGTACCATGTCATACAATATAATGTTGCCTTTCTGTATAATCTATCTGTATATCTTGGATAGCAGGTGTTCCTGTCTCAGCCAATCAGCATTTTTTAGGTTCTGAATGCTTTGTACGTTTTAACATGATTATTTTATCGTTCCGATAGCGATTATAGCTAGTAGATAGCGTGTTCTTATATTGTTTACTTACGGATTTTAGAAACGTTTTATAATACGGCGTTTTGTATTTATTATACAAGTTTGTAGCTTTATGATCGAGATTTCTTACTTTATAACACGATTGATCAAACCATGGTTTAATATTTTTCTTATTATTTATCTTTCGCTTAGTATATCCGACTGATTCTTGAGAGCATGTCTCAAACAGTTTATTTATGCTCTCAACAATCTCATCAACATCTTCTTTGGTAATAAGGCTTTTTCAGACATCATATTATTTTCATCTCAATTTCAACCACTCGTAATATATCAAAATGTTCAATAAAACTATCGGAGTCCCATAACTTAGTATTTTGTTTGGCGGTTGGGTTGTTTAGTGGTGTTTGTTGAATAAACTCTTGACTAGTAGTAAAATTAACAAATACAGGACAATGCACGTCAGAATATAGTGAAGAAAATTTGTATACTTCAATTTTGTTAATACATTCAAAAGTGTATGCACTGGATATACAATAATCAATTGTGTTTGTATTTTTACAGGTAAACTTAGGATTGGATGCATCACACTCTAATCGCCCATTTAGAAAGAAATAAATTATCATTTTTACACAGGTCTAGCAGTTTATTGCCAAATGAATTTACAGTTGTATCATCACTGTTTCTATTTAATTGCACGTTTGATCTTTCAAAGCAGTGAAAAACCATTTCACATTCATCTTGTAAACTATGTTAACCGTACAAGTCTGCAATATGTTCATCAATAATAGCATAGTCGCATGCAATTCTAGTTCTAGAGTTAAAGACTCCAAAAGGAGAATGTTTTTTGAATTATTATAGTATTTTAGTATTTCAGTTTGAAGTTCCACGTATGGATCCTCAGTAACATATTTAGAACCATTTGGCGGTATATATACAATACCGCATTTAAGATCTTCATCGGTACATGTAGGAATTAACTGTTTTGAAATCGTAAACCGAAAAACAAATTTGCAAGATTTCGAGTTGTCAACATTTATAAAAGGCATTAATTAATTTCTTATGATTAATGCTATGCCACCTGATCTGCGTGAGCATCGAACCTGTGTTCTATTATGTAAAAATACTGTATACCCGGTTATATCAATTGCATCAACGTCATCAATTTTACTTTCTTGAATTCCAATAATATCATGGTCATTAATCAATTTTAAAAATTCAGGACATTTCAATTTCGAAACTAATCCGCATACGTTCAATGATAAAAAGTTTACGCTATGACATACATTGTATGTACTATTAATAAATGGTTCATGACTTTCACATGAAAGTTTTTCCAAGCACAGTACTGACCGACGTAATCACCTTTCTCACTAATGACCGACATGGTCCAGTAAATATCACTTGGTCGCTTTGTCACGTGGTTTTGTTTACATTATGCATATATATATAAATTTATACGATATATACTACTCCCAAAGCTTGGGTCATTTATTAGCGCTATGCTTTTTTAGAATTTGACAAAACATAGAAAAAAGGTCTCAACTCAAAATGCACGATATTAACGTAGTGTGGTCAGCACTTGCTACAAATGTAAACATACACTAAGTGACTCACCAGTTTATCAATGAAGACACGTGCACTTTAACGAATGTTAAATTGTGATAATGTAATAAATCATGTGCACCAGTATGATTACTACTAACAAATATGTAGTAAATATTACAGAGGTTCAACTGTCTGTGCCTGTACTTGTAATTGAATATGGTATATATATTTCGGACAAAAGTTCAATATTGAGTAATATACGTTGAGTATTTCCGTATACCTGTTAATATAAATGCACATAAATATATATTTATAGTTTGTAATTCAAATCAAGTTTTATATATATAATATATATAATGTTAATCACGTTTTCTGCGAAAAAGACGCAGGGCCCGTATTCATAAAGCAACTTAAATGGAAAATAATACTTAAGTCAAAATTTAAGATTTTTACATATTTCTAAATCTCCTTATTAACCTCTCAGGGACACTACAACCCATCTATTTTAAAATAAATATGCAACTGTAGATTTTATTTATCCATAGCCTTGTTAGCAATATTAAAACAACGTCTTAAATCGATGTTTAAGGTGTTTAAGATTGATAAAATGTGACTTAAGTTACGATATTGCTAAGAAGCTTTATGAATACGGACCCTGGAATATGTATGTACTTATAACGTAAAAAAGTGAGCAAGTATTAGTATATATCGAGTGTTCCTATAAAAAATGAAAGTATGACAACCGGAGCATATTTATCTTGTTAATACTATATGTATGTAATGCAATGAGGTCAGCCGTCAATCAGCTATATAAAGTAACATAAGGTATTAAACCCCAAAGGTCTTAAAACACAAAGGTATTAGTAGAACAGTACTTTTAATAGCTGTTGCGTCTGACCGACTAGGTTTTGTTAATATACAAACAGTGCATCAAAAGTGCTTGCCCCATTGCTTCGATCTTACCGAAAAGAAATGAAAGACAGAAACGAGGACGACGCTTTTTTGATTGATATTACTATGGTTGATATATAAATGTTACAGAAAAAGCGTCTGAAAACTCTGAAAAGTTGTTTTCTTAGAAAGTAGTCATTTTTATTAGTGAATTTAATGCTCTTAATAACAGTTTCTTAAATATATATATATATATACCTATGTACACTAAACAACACAAATCCCATTTGCATTATAGCATTTGACTTAACAATAACTATACATTAACATTTTGGTATTCGACAAGGAATTAGGAATTGCATATTTCCTGACTTTTCTTTCGTTATTTGCTTAATTAAATGTTTTATTTGATTGCGGTGTTTGGAAAAAGAATTCCAAGCATTAAGCTTTTGTTTTATCCTTTCATATGTTTTGTACAAGGTATATATGACTTTTAGAAAAATACAATTTGTTTAAAGCTGTTGATGAGAAGTGCTCATTGCACCTGTACACAGGAAATAAACTAATTTCCGAAAAAAGAAAGTTTGCCTCTCTCGGGACTCGAACATAATACCTTCTGATTTACAGTCAGGCTCTCTGACCACTGAACTACTGGGACCTCTTACATGGTATATTACTACCAATTATTATTATGCAAATTAACACATTTGAACGCTTCTCAAGATGTATCAGATTGCACCTGTAAATTAACCTTGATTTAATCATATTTTATTACCAATATATAATCGCAAAAGGGTTGGGCTGCAAGTTCTAACAACATTAGTTAATGCCATTCCCGACAAAATAGTATACACACAAAGTTAGCCAATTACATAAAGGTAAATATACATAATTTGCACATAATATCATGATTACAGAAAAGGTAGTGAGAAAGAAAAACTAGAAATTAGTGAGGAAAAAAGAAGAAGTATAGAGATTGTGTCAAGTTCGAAAGAAGAGAGTCAATCAGCACGAGTTGCAAAAGTAAATCTAAATCTAGGCAAACCTCTGTGTTTCTCTTATGTACATTTGCACTGCTTCGAAGAAAATTTGATTATCTTCATCCGACAAGTGTTCGCGACCAAAACGTATTGTATTTAAATTTAATCCATGAAATGTAGGAGTTGACTGAAACAAACGAAGCCGGTGTGTACGAAATAAGTTACAGTTAAAATAAAGTGGTCAGCGTCTTCTACTGCAGAACCACAATCGCAATTGAATGATTCTCGTAAATGGTTTAAATAAAGATCATTATTAAGATTACTGCAATCATTTCGTATTCTGGCATGTAAAACAGCAAATAATCGTTGGCCAGATAATAGTGTGTTGGAACTTTTGAGCTGGGAAAAACAGAACTTAAAAGTTTCCTCTTGAACATCGGGTTAAATTCTGAATTGCGTATATCTATTGGTAGGTTGTTCCAGAGATTAAGAGATGAAGGTACAAACGAGTTATTGAATATGTCAGTTCTACGAGCAGTAGTGGCATAATTATCACTATTTCGCAGGTTGTAGGAGCTCACTTGTCTTACCAATTGTGGGAACATATTCGATATATAGTTGTTCCATATTTAACTTTGTATACTGTAATAAGCTTTTGCAGTTTTCTCCTATCGGAAAGGGAAATCCATCCTATTTCAGCTAATAAATGATGTATGGATACAGAACGAGTTAGTCCATTTACTATGCGGGCTGCTTCATATTGTAATCTTTCCATGACTTTGACTACACAGCTCAACAACGATATTGGTCTATAATTTATAGGATACTAGGATCCGCCATTCTGAACAGTGCCATTATCATGGCACATTTCCATAAGTCAGGAAAAACATTCATTTAATGATCTGTTAAAAAGTATATGAAACGGTTTTGAAATTGTATATACAGTTTGCTTCAGCATTTTATGACTAATTTCATCCTCCCCACATGCTTTGTGTATATCCAACATGTTAACATCTACTATCTCGCTTTCTTCAATGAAAATGTTTTCTAGGTTTTCACCAGTTTTCGGTATAAAATTAGGTAATTTACCTTGCGTGATGTAATATCATATGTCAGCAAATTGAAACTAGGATTCCTTCGTAAAATAACTTTATTTCACGTTTTTTATATAGTGGTTATTACGTGTGTTTGCGTGTCTAGTTACTGCGTAGTGCATTTTTTTAGTGTAGAAATGCTACAATGTACCAGCAAATATCGCAAGTAACAACGATAAAGGTGATAATTCCGCTAAAGGTAACACCGCCGTTAAAGGTGAAGGAAACAATCACCTCTTCCGCTAAAGGTAACAAGGCTAACGCTAAAGGCAACAACTTCTTTCAACATCTACAGTTTCAAGGAAAATTGAGTAACGGGTTCTTTTTGTTACTGTGACACCTTTGGCGTAAGCCCTGTTACCTTTAGCGGCGGTTGTTACCTTTAGCGTTGCAATTGTCACCTTTAGCGGCGGTTGTTACCTTTAGCGGAATTGTTACATTTAGCGTTGTTAAAATCGATGGTCTACATCACCCGTGGCTTATTCATATGCATGGTTAAGTACCAGTTAAATATACTCTTCAGCTTTAGGTCCTATGAATCGGTCATATACCAAACCAACTCGTATCTTTCCCTGCGTTGCGGTTTAATATACTATTTAATATCACAACAAACCAACTGCCAAAAGGAAGAGCGTCGTCTAGTATATGTCTACTGAACCGACTACTTTTTAAACCATACAATGTTAAGATTTTCAAAAAATATTATATGAAACTACTACGGAATAAATCTGATTGGTTCCGACAATTTGGCATTTGAGTTCTCTGCTTATAAAGATTTGAATTAAGAAATAATCTTGTACTCATAATGTTTTTGTAGTTTTAAATACATTTATGAACATACATACAATAGTACACATTTAGAATATAGGTAGAGCACACATCTATATGTGAGTGTTGTAGCATGGTCGGTGACATTTCCTTTGATGAATGCAGAGCATTAAATCGTTTAATTTAGGGTAACTAAAGGTGCGTGGTGGCTATACCGTACTACAACTACCTGATATTGGAATTTAGAGTACGGTCACTATGACGTCACAGTGTTACTAAGTACACCATGCTATAAAACAGATAGAGTCTGGTCTCAGCTCGTTGGTAATAAGCCAACTCGCTGAGACCAGACTCTATCTATTACATATTCTAGACTAATATGTAAGTTGAAAATTGTAAAAAATATAGTTACACTGATTTCCGCCATTGAATAATTGAAATATTTGCTACCATACAATTTACTTCTTAAACACGTTGCTCATGAATCATTATCACTACGTGTCAGTCATTAAATGTGTCGGGATGATCTTGACCCGACTAGACATATCGAGGGTCAGCGCAGAACCATTGTAACTACATATGACTAACGAAGGAGATACTATAGAAATAAATATAAAAAGATCGGACAGGGAAAGTAGCATTCAAGGAGGGCAGTCACCCACAAAACACAGAAACAAACATGCAAACAGACAAACAAAAAGGCAAAAGTAATAATAAAAGCAAACGACATCACAAACACAAAAGGGTTGACAATAGGGCTACCGCCTTGGAACGGTCAGTGGCAACGTAGGCCACTGGGGGGGTTTAACCCGGTTCTAGAGTGCACCAAACCTCACACTTACCCTACTGTAATAGGTTTGCAATGAATCCGCGATATTACGAGGTTAATAAAGAATATATTGTTGCATTCTGATATCGGCATCCTTGTCGTGTTGCAAATGTATCTTTACATGTACTTGTATAGCGTTGTTCTTGCATAGTGGATAACGTTCATACCGGATAACGTTATCCGCGTTCTACATGGAAAGTCTGATCTTGCACATGAAGGAATATAAAAGTCACGAGCTGATATCAACAATGACAGTTGCATGACGTAATTGTGTAAATAAACATGCAAAATGTTAGTATTGGTGACGTCGACGCGCAGAATATAAATGATATGCAAGAATCAATAGGATATTGTTGATTTTATTGAGAAGTGACAAAACTAGATGTTCACTAATGTGAATATTCATGGCAAAACTGCACATATTCTTTTTATTGTATGCCTTTTAAGGTAATTTATGTTGAAGGAAACACCCACACAAAAACAACACACGTCTCAATAAAGTAAAATCGCTATTTTTAATGCATCATACTGACTTTTAAGTGCATTACCTGTTTAAATAAAGCACTACTCATTTTCTTAGTTAAATGCAATCGATGGATTTCAATTCGTACACACGTTTTGAAAAGGTTGTTTTTGAATAACGTGAGAAACTGAGATTCTTAAATGACAACAATGATTAAAATATAACAGTAAGTTTACACAACAGTTGGTATCGACATTCCAAACAGTAGTTCAGGCAGTGAACAATAAAACAATCCTGATATTTCATCCTTTAGCATAAATAAAACAGTCTAATCTTAAACTAGCTAAAGCTGAAGCTCCTAAAATGGACGGGCGCGGAGATATGGAGTTACAAGGCTTGTATCAGTGCTTGTAACTATAGCCGAGGTACATATCTATTGAGTTTTATGCACAGCAGATTCATAATTTAATGACAAAGTCATATTTGCTAACATTTAAAAAGTTACATAAATAAATACTGAAAATGGATTCCTTGGAAGCAACAAACACAAACAGGACAGAAAAGTAAAAGAAATAACACTACTGATTTGTAGTCCAGGCGACATTTTACAGCCGCCACACAGCACTAAACAAACGATAGTGTGAATGTCAATACATACTGAAAAGGGGATCCTTTGGAATAAACACGGGAGATACTTGTTCGTGTACATTTATTTATGGAACAATACTCAGTTTACTAAAAGGAGAAAAATGGTCATCTAGAAACCACAGCACACAAAGGAATGACCCAATAGGTCCACACTGCATCGCAAACTAAATCAAACGAACAAGTTAATTATAAATTAAAAATATATACAAATTCAGGACATTACACAAACTAAAGAGTGGTGGAGACAGGTATCCGGTGAGTAACAATACGTCTAGTAGTTATCTCAAATTGATTCTATGTGTACACAACACTATTATTGTACTATATTCAGCGCCCAAATTGACAAGACATTGTAAATAAAAGTATATCCCATCAAAAATAATTTCTAGGAATAAAGTCAGCCTCCAGGGAAATTAGCAAACGTCACGCGTAATGTTGTTGTAAAGACATAAATATATATATATATCTAAAGAAAAATAGAAACTCATCAGGATGTATCCATAATTGTACTAAACAACACAGCAGTTGCAGACAAAAAGAGAAAACTATTACCGGGTACGACAAAAACAAACAAACTGAAGACGAAAATTCGTGCACCTACCTACCTTTTCAGATTTTCAAAAAGTGCAATCATAGAATCCCACTTGGTTTTGTAGTCATCCCACAAGAGAAAAGGGAAGCGTAGTGACAGGCTTTAGAGGAGTCAATCACTAAACATGAAGTATAAACCTGAATATAAAAGAGGCGTATTCTTTCCTGACGAGTTTCCGGATTACTTTTATAAAATGATAACGAAGAAATCGCTTTTATTTTCGAAGTTTATAACGTTTTTAGGTAAATGACTCGGGGTGGTCACGTTGAGCCTGTTTACCATAACACTTAAAATTTGCAATGTATTGGTTAATACATACGATATCTAGATCGTCTCCAATCCCTTTAATCTGAAATTTAGTGCTTTTCAGGGCCTTCAAATGAGTCTCCTGTTTTTCGTTTTCCAAACAATCAACATTCTTTACACATATATCATGTTGTTCCGTTCTAGGGATTCTATAAGAGATTAATTCGCGTTATTTTATTGTATCTTTAATCATACAAGGAAACCTTTCATGAATGTTTGGGATTGTTGTTTCGTTCTATAATAATATAATAATCTCGGAGAAGAAAAAAGGTAGATATTCAAGCCCAGGTATTCATTGGTTGGGGATTTGTGTACATTCTTAAATATCTTTCGAATAAAATAGATGTCTACTCACTCCGATGCCTTTAAATAGAAGACTGTCTTTTGTACAATAACCACATCACAAGGAACATATTTATATTCATATATATCCATAACTATGATCATCTTTATGTTATACTTATATTGTATATTACTGCTGCCAAATGTGTAAGTATGAGGGTATTATCTGGCGGGGATTGCTTTATTTATTTGTCCCATTTAATTGGAATGGCGATAGGGTAAAAGTGGGGTTCGATGTGCCATAGAACCTAGATTAGCCCTTAACCCGCTATGCACGACTATAATAGCATTTGCGTCCATTGTAAACCCATATCAAACTAGCAGGTTGATTATGGTTTACAATATCCAGCTACTGCTATTCAGTCATTTTCCTCAAAACATCCCTTTGTCACATAAATGGAATGGTCTTAATTCAAAGAAAGAACATGTCATTCAATATAATTATGTAGCGGGTTAAGGTTTAAACACCCAGCGATTATTTTGCCACTGACTGTTTCAAGGCGGTATGTCTCGTTTGTGTTTTAGTGTACACACATCATTAACACAATTATTTAAGAAATAAAATATTTCCGGCGAGTTTATATTGTCCCAGATCAAAACCTGGTGGGCGGGACTTGAATATCATCGATACCAAGGGTATAGGCCCGCGGTTTCGATGATCGATACTAAGGGCCGTAGGTCCGCAGTTTCGATGTGTTCAAGTCCCAACCACCAGGTTTTGATATCTCACAATATAAACCCGCTGGAAATATTTTATTTTTTATCTGACATGGATTTTTATGTATTTTATACACACATTTTCGAGAGATTGAACATATTACAAACACATTCTCACAACTTACATCGTACGTCCATCTGTCAGCACCAAACGAAGAAAATATACAGCTTTATCGTGTTTCGAACAAGTTCAATTTGTTGTTTGAACTTAACTTTGCCTGAAACTAACGTAATCGTTTTTTAGTATGTACAATTTACAGACCCCCTCATTATAGTGTAGAATTTTGGGATAGACTTAATACTTGTTTAGAAAAAGCAGCAGAAATTAACAATAATATTATACTATTAGGAGACATAAACGAAGACCAGCTGAACCCTTCAAATCACAAATTTCGGGATTTACTTTCTTTTAACAATTTGACAAATGTTATCACCGTACCAACACGTGTAACTAATAATTCTAGTACGGTAATTGATCCAATAGCTGTTGCAAACAACATAACCTGTCATGAATCTGGCATTTTTGAAACTCCAAATTACATTAGCGATCATTTCTGTACATTTGCATTTATTAATAGCGATCTTCAACAAAATATCCCATATAAGAGGAAAATCTGGAATTACAAACGTGCTGATTTCGATAAATTCAGTAACATGATCAGATCTATTGACTGGTCTTTTTTACAAGCTGGAACAATTGATGATGCTACCAACGCGTTTATATCTAGATTTATTAATATCGCAGAGGAATGTATTCCAACTAACCTAGTGACGATCCGTCCAAACGATAGGCCGTGGTATAATACTGAAATTAGACGAACTTCTCGTAAACGCGATAGACAGAGACGTATTGCTCTTAGTACTGGAAAGTCCTCGGATTGGAAAATATTTAAAAACCTTCGAAACAAAGTGAATAACATGAAAAAATATGCCAAAGAATCATTTTTTAACAACATTGAGTTTACTATGTCTGATTTGAGATCGAACAATCCAAGAAACTATTGGAAAACTATCAAATTGTTAGTTAATGGAAATTCAAAAAGCTGCGGCGCTATACCACCATTAAAAAATAGTGACGGTACATACGCTGTGTCTGACTCAGGGAAGGCAAACACATTAAATGATTACTTTGCATCAATATCTTCACTTGGCGACATTGCCTAATTTTGAACTTAAGACAAATAGTTCCCTTCATGATATTTCTATAATCGAAACCAATATATCAGATGTTTTGTCTAACCTAATTACAAATAAAGCTAGTGGACCCGATGAGATCAGTCACCGTATGTTAAAAGAAACATCAAAGACGACATGTAAACCACTTTGTATTTTATTTAACCGATCTATAACATGTGTACCCAAGTTGTTGGAAATTAGCAAACGTTATGCCCTTATTTAAAAATGGTGAAAAGGATATTTCCTCAAATTATAGACCAATCTCTTTGATTAGTTGTGTCGGAAAGGTGATGGAACGTGTAGTGTTCAAATATTTGTATACTTTCTTGCATTCTAATAATCTAATTTATAAAAAACAGTCAGGTTTCTTACCCGGTCACTCCACGGTATGCCAATTGATTGATATATACAACCAAATTTGTAAAGCCTTTGACGAAAAGAAATTAACTTGCATGATATTTTGTGATATTTCTAAAGCATTTGATAGGGTTTGGCATCGAGGACTTATTTTTAAACTCCAGAAGTAAAGGAAACTTACTCAATTGGTTATCTAGCTATTTGGAAGATCGTAGTCAGAAAGTTTTTGTCGGATCCACCTTTTCGGATGTTAAAACTATCAATGCCGGTGTTCCTCAAGGCTCTGTGCTTTGACCTTTTTTATTTTTAATTTTCGTTAATGACATTGCAGACTCACTTCTTAGCACTACTAGATTATTCGCTGACGATAGTGCTTTAGCTATATCCTCAGCGGACCCTAGTTATTTGGAAAGCACTTTAAATAATGACCTGCAGAAAATCCTGGATTGGTCAAAACAATGGCTTGTTAAATTTAATCCGTCAAAACCTAAGCCATGTTATTCTCTCTTTCAAATGCTATTCAACCAAATTTATATTTTGATGCTTCTCTGTTAAATTTTGTTGAACATCATAAACATCTTGGAGTCACACTCAGTCGTGATGGATCTTGGTATGAGCATATATCAAATATTGTATGTTCTTCAAATAAAGTTTTAGGATCAATGAGAATGATTAAATTTAAGCTAAAACGAACAACTCTCAACCAAATATACATTTCATATTTACGGCCTATTTTAGAATATGCATCAATAGTATGGGACAATTGTACTAACTATGAAAAAGATACTTTAGAAAGAATACAATATGATGCAGCAAGAGTAGTTACTGGTCTCACACGTTCTGTTTCTATTGACAATTTACTGAACGAAATCGGGTGGGTATCACTTGCAAATCGCAGAACTATCCAAAAATTAATTTTGGTTTATAAAGAAAAACATGGCGACTTACCACTATATTTAAACGAATTATTTCCTTCTTTAGTTAATGAAATAAATCCATATAACCTACGAAACAATAATGACTTCGTCACCCTGTCACGCCGTACAGAGATTTATTCTAGATCGATAATACCATCATCTTTATAAAACTTTGGAACGAGTTAGACACGACAATTCGCGACTCTACAACACTTTCAATATTTAAAACCAAACTTAAGACGCTTTTCAAACCCCCCGTTGTACCTAAGTTCTTCTTGTATGGTGACAGGTATCTAACAGTTATTCATGCACGTATTAGAAACAAGTGTAGTAATTTAAATGCAGATCTTTATAACAATCATTTACGGGATACACCTCGTTGTGTCTGTGGAAATGATTATGAAGATGCCGAACATTTCTTTTTCAGGTGTGAACTTTTTACAAATCAGCGAATTCAATTATTTGTGAATACGTGCATTAATCATCCGATAAGTACCCAAAAACTGTTATATGGCAGTGAAAACTTAAACGACGAACAAAATCAAACCATTTTCTTTGAGGTTCAACAATTCATAAAACAGACGAAACGTTTTCAAAGATAATAGAATTAATTTCTTTACTCTACTGTCGTATTTTTGATATGTTCTTTGTGAGCTTTTACGGAATGATGGGTGGGCTCGGCGGTATGGCGGTAGGGTATGGGACACGGGAGGTTTATCATGTGTGGAGTGGTTTTTGATGAACGACATTTTGTTTGGTATGTTGTAGTTCTTTTTTTTTTTTCTTTTCTTTTCGATTACTATTGTTAAACCATTATTTCTTTGCTTTGTTTAACTAGATATTGATATAACCATTTTGTTGAACTCCTTGCCTATTTGGAAAGGACCGTAACTGATGTTGTGATAACTCGTGGTCCAATCCATTTGTAAATGTTATTTATTATTATAAATTTTATATCACATGTATTTATGTAAATAACATCAAGCAATAAAATATTATTAAATTAAAAACGTAATCGTTGTTTTGGATGCTTTCCGACGTTGAAAATCGTTTAAAATGAAGTTCTAACGGTTGAATGACGTGACGTCAAAGGCTCATATAGCTTATTTAAAAACTCCTCAATAGCCAATCAGCATTGAGTATTTTCATAAACCATGGTAGATACTACATTTTCAGTATGATTTTACCGGATATTTTGCATTATTTACTTCTAAAAATGACTTATTAACCTGTGTAGTTTGCATTCAGAGCATTATGAAAAACTATCTGACCGACATCCAGCATAGGTCATGCTATTGTGAGGTGCGTGCATTTTTGTGTATTTTCCGTTTGCTATTACCGATACGGTTTCGACGGTATGCCACGGTGTTTTTTAGTGTTTTAACAAAAATATTATGGTTAAATACCGGTCCTTATAGATGGCAAGTGAATGAAATATGTTATATTGAACAACAGGGTATCTAGATGTATTGCATACGCATTTACAAGATCCATTTACATTCAATGTAACATTTACATTCAATGTAACAGGAAACGTCAATATTGGGTGTGTAATGTATACTCATTCGTGATTGGTGCAATTTTCTGTTCATGTCAAAAAAGGTATGTCACGTAATGTAAACAATATTGATTTCATTGTGAAAATTCCCACGATGTAATGATAATATGTTTGTTTTAAATAAAAAAAATGGTGAAAGTTAAATGTAATAACCTATTTTATTGTTCTAATTTAAAAGTGTGGATGCAATACAAATGTTATAAGATTTAATAAAAAAATAAATAAAAAAAATAAAAAAAAGATTTATATTGGGATATATGCTCTCGTTCTTCGTGCATAAATATTGCGTTCCTGAAGTCGAACAATTGTACTCGTGCATATATCCCAATACAAATCTAATAACCCATAAATATCTTCGAGCAAAGTATGTAACAAGAATACAAGGCTGGGACATGTGTTGAGTATTGTCCTTTTCACTGTATAGATAATGTGCTCTTCCTGGTACTTGTGGACGTTACGGCACCATTGCGTTTGGGTGCTGTGATTTCTATAGGACCGTTTTTCTCATTTCTTTATATAAGCCATTCACCTGTAATTGCTAATTGTGCAATCTATTATGGTTTATTAAAATACTCAATGTTGATTGGTTATTGGGGTGGTCTGCAAAAAGCTATATAAACCTCTGACGTCATGTACGCCAGCCGTTAACACGTCATTTTAAACGCCAGAAAACAGGTTAACCTTTGAGACGTCATTTTAAACGTCAAATGCAAAACAACAATGAAATGAAATGCGTTATTTAAAGTGACGCTACGGTCCAACACTACATTTAAATAGGATGAAGCTGTATATTCTTCTCATTTGATGTTGAAAGAGGCATACACTGATAGTTGTGAGAATTTGTTTGTATTTGGTGCAATCTCTCGACAAAATGTGTTTCATGATAAATACAACTCCATGTTAAATAAGAAATAAAATATTTCCAGCAGGTTTATATTGTGCGAGATCCAAATCAGGTGTTTGGGACTTGAAATACATCGAAACCGCGGGCCTGCGGCCCTTGTTATCGATGAAATTCAAGTCCCGCCCACCAGGTATTGATCTGGGACGATATAAACCGGCCCAATATTTTATTTCTTAAATATATTTTCTCTTCAATCAGGATTATACGGGGTCTGAAATAATCATTACAATCGTCAGAACATATACCTATAAATATATGTTTCTCAAATATAGCTTACTACATGTACTAAACATATTTTAAAGAATGAAACATATTTTAACAAATTAGGATGATTTCAGAACAACTAATCTTTAGAAAACCTGTAACAGAAAATATGTATTTCACCTGGAATCGATAGAACAGCATGTTCGTCTGCTCGGTTTTTATACGTTTTTGCCCGAAAGTACTACTGTAACATAATTTATGTTGATATAATTAACATTTATAGGTCGCTATTGACAGATGTCAAGTTGCAATCGTGTACAACATATATCCGAATGCACAGGTAGTTTTAATCACCTTCGACGCTTGATTCTAAACACTTTGTGCAGAAAAAACAACAACCCAGAAACACATGTAATTAGTATGTTTTTATTATAGTATTTATGACCATCCACATTTCTTTCGTAGATAGAATGATGAAGTGTTCTTCTGTGTGTATTTATTAATTGATTGTCTTTCTGCCGTTCTGTATATTTTCGACAGCAGGTGCGTCTCTATCAGCCAGTCAGAAACGATAACGAGAATCTCGGTAAAAGTCAAATCTTTTTTACAAGAACTGTTCTAGACGTTTTTCTTTAAAAGAAGCCAGCGTCGCAGATGATCTAGACTAAATGCACTGAACGATATACATTGGCTTATGTATTTCGCTTAGGGTATTTCGAGAGCTCAGCGCAAAAATATTCTATCTCCTTTTTTATTCATATGTAGTTGGAATAGTTTTGCGCTGACCCCTCGATTTGCTAACGTAATTACACTGAAGAACATTGTTTTATCTCTAAACCTCCAAGGCGGTAACGGCCTCTCCGTGGCCGAGGGGTTAACGACATTGCGTTGTAAACCGTCTCGGCTCTCATCGCTGCGGGTTCGAATCCCACTGGAAGCTCGACTTGTATATGAGGAAGTGTCGATTCTTACGGATGGCTGTGTACAGTAGTGGCTCTACCCAGGAACAGTGGGTGGTCTGCCTCCACAACAAAAAATCGATCGTCAAATATAACCTTACAAGTGCTAAAAATGACATAAAACAATACAAAACAAAACAATACAAATCAAAGGCGGTACCCCTATTGTCCACCCTTTATATTTGTGGAGTCACATATGTTATTTCTATATTTCCTTATATTTATTGTTAGTTTTTGTATGCGTTATTGTATGCGTAACTGTGAGTACTTACTTTATGGCTTTCTAGACTTGTTTTTTATAGTATAGATACATCATCATTTATGTGTTTTACTTATATTGCCTATTAACGCTGCCTTGTTTGTTAGAGATTATAACCTGGCGGGGATATCTATATTTACACTGTCCGGTTTATTGGGAAGACAATATGGTATAAATGAGGTTTGGTGCACCCTAGAACCTGGTTTAAACCCCCAGAGATATTTTTTGCCACTGACTGTTCCAAGGTGGTAGCCCTATTGTGATGTCCTATCTTGACTTTTATTCATCTTTATATATAGTTGTTCTTTGTTTTCTTTGTGTGTTTGTGGTTGACTGTCGTCCTTGAATGCTACTTTTCCTGTTCGATGTTTATATCTACTTTTATATACTCGATACTAATGGATTTATATCTCGCCTGATTATTACTATTTACCATCGATCAGAATAATTGTACACGTCTTCTTGACATTTGTGCACAATATGATCACACTGAGCATTTTCCAAATTACACATTATTTGCTTAACATAGCAATTTACTCTCATCCCAACATAACCATAGTAATCATTCTGTGACATGTCTGTACACATTTACAATAATACACATTTAAGTGCCATAAGTTAAGATACTTGGAAGCATTTTAGGTACAGTTTTGTTTCTTCAGTGCAGTTGCATATCATTGTAGGTTGCCAGAATATAACAACGGCCCCCTTTGTTATTCCGTAGACGTTGTAACTCTGAGATGCGAGACATATTAAACTGGTTTGGGGGCTGACATTGACTAGACATGATTACATAACATGATACTTCACTAAACTTGTTTTTATGCAAACATGTCAAGGAAATCTTCTTAAAATGTTAAATGAGTATAACGCCGAATAATCGGACAGCCACATTTTGGTTTCGTTGTCTATTATTGCCTATTAGTCATTTCACTGAACTAGCAATTGTACAAATTTTATTTCAGATACAAACATTTGAATTTCGAACTTTCTGCAATACACAAGCGTCTCGCAATGACACAGGGCCGGTGTGTGTGTGTGCGTGCGTGCGAGCGTGCGAGCGTGCATGTGTGTGTGGTTCTAAGGTTTATAGTTCCTCCGGCTTTTAACCAGTAGGACGTTCTAAAGGTATAGGTACAGTAGAGTCTAGACCGGCCAGGACCGGGTTTTTCCTTTTTTTCGTGTCTTGGTGCTCATTGAACGTGAACTTGACGTTCACATGGATCACTTGATCTCAAGTTCGATAATGTCATTTTACAAAATCGCTTTTTTATGTTAAGCAAAATGCGAGGTGTTACGCTTCAATGAAATAAACAAAAAGGGAGGTGTTAACTTCATTTCAATGAAATGTTTTAAATAAAGGTTCAAACTCAGTGCCCTTTGTTATTTTTATAATGAGGGTTGCTAGAAAGATCCATACCAACGATCTTCTTTTATTAAAATCGTTGGTCGGTAACCTGATGTTTAAACGTGTTATTCCACAGGGAAGCATACAATAGAGCAACACTCCGTTATACTTCTAGTACTTTGGTGCCAGCAATATTTTATATTTAGGATGTATTTTTCCATATAATTGATATGTACAATTTCGTTCCACAGTAGCATCATTTATTTCAGACTTCATAACATATGGCAATGCCATTATCATAGTACTCAGTCTCCAAACATATCATTGGCAACGTTGTGCAAATACTCGCATGATTACGTTATTTTGTCTTGTATTGTATATTATACATTCTTCAGTGCAGGTACCTTCCCTTATATGAGCATTTTATTTTCACAAAACTGCATTATTTGAAACTGTAATTGTTTTAGAAAAGATGGATTCTTATAACGATAACCAGCATACGGCACCTTTGAGAAGGCACAGCATTTCAATTATTATTTACCACGTGTATATATTTAAGAAAAGTAGTCCGTCGTACAGGCAGTGATACATTCACAGAACGCAGTCAGCCAATCAAAACACGACCATCAACTATACCAGAAATGTATTTAAATAAAGTGTGAGACATACAAACATACACGTATTGAAGATAGCAATGTCTCCTTTGAACGGTTAATAGCAAAATAACTGACCAATGATAATGGGGTTAAACCAATTAATTATAAAGGACATCAAATCACAATCTTACCATAGTGCCACCCATTACAACCGGATATGTAACATCGTAATTACATTCACTATTATGGGCCGCCTCACAATTTGAGAGCAACTCAATTTTGCACTAATTGGGACAGTGCCCTATTGTGTTAGTGAGTGGCGACGAGAGTTCGCATTGTAATTGCGGCTCAAGTAAATAAATACTTTATCAAATCAAAGCCACTGCTATGAATTAATTGTATCGATAGCAGCAGAATCCGAGCTATTTTAGTCTTCACCTAAATACCATTCATTAATTGTATCCCTTCATCGATGTTTCATCTAACTAATTGTATTGCACTTAACATACTTTTACGTTGATAATCAAATACATAATCGGGTATGCCACCTTTACTTTGTTTCAGAATTTGCAATGGTATTAGATTTGATAGATGACGTGATAAAAATAAATAGGCATTACCTGCAATATCGACGTATCAACTTGTCAAAACTTAATTAAGAGTTAGTATAATCGGTTGAAGTGTGTCATGTCACAGTAAGCTAAGTACGTTAATAAAGACTTGGGGGAACTTATAACTTAACACTTTGGTTTAAAAGTCGAACAGGAAATGTATCATTCAAGGACCACAGTCAACCAGAAACACGCAAAGAAACAAACAATAATTACAAATATGAATAAAAGGAAAGATATGCCATCACAAACATAAAAGGGTTGACAATAGGACTAACGCATATGAACGGTCAGTGGTAGAAAACAAACATTGACAACAAACAACAATTATAAACACGCACGCCAAACTATTATACAATATGGAGTTGTAAAATGCGTGTTAGATTGTATTTGTTGATATTTACTAAAAGGAAAAAGAAACGCGACATGGGAATTTTTGCTATGTCACAGTATATTAGTAACGCACGAAATAATAAGTGAAAAAGTATCAGTTTGCAATATAATCATAGACTCGTATATTGACCTTTAGAGTACATTCTACGAAATTTAAGTCAATATTACGTTAGCAATTGTCAGTATGCTTTTACAGTGCATTCTATATCATATCACAACTAAGTCAATATCACTGTAGCAGTTTCAATATGCTGAGCAAACAAATATCATATTCAATATGACGGATGAGTTCTATTATCTATAATGAAAGTCGTGTTATTTTGCCAATTACCGTTTGCGTATAAGCATTCAAATCGTTGGCCTCCCATAGAGTGAAACAATGCCTGGTATTCGAGCCTGCCCGTTCAATATTCATATATTGCATATTTACATGCATTTTTGAAAAAAATCGTTATTTCATCTTGTGATCGATATATACTATATTTGACATTTCACCATCATCTGTTTATACAGCTCATTTATTTATTCATTCTGCTGGACTGATCAGTCTGGATTCGGTCCGTTCAATATAAAGAATGAAAATAATAAAAAGCCATAAAGAGCACGTATTTGGCATGAACCTTTAAACTCTCGAAGAGGCTTTTTGCCAGTGACCGTTCCAACGCGGTAGCCCTATTGTCCATCCATTTATGATTGTGATGTTACATACCTTGCTTTTTATTAACTTTGTAATTATTTTGGTTGACAGTGTTCTGTGAAAGCTACATTTCATGTTTGACTTCAGTACCTACTTTTACGATGTAACACCACAAAACAAAAACAAAAGATAAACTGACCATAGCTATAATCAAGAAAACACGTGTACCATTTAAATATTCAAGTGGCAATGAGGATAACAACCTGCCTTGAAGCATAGTGGCTGAAACAATATGTTGGTCGCAAGAACCCCCTCTTGCACTATTGTTAATTTTACAGGCACATACATATGTAAATAAAATAACTCGCCCCCACCCCACAAACAAAGAGACTTGAACGGTAACGGCAAAATACAAATACAAATAGTAAACCTTAAACTAAACAATCCCCCTTTAAATCATAAAGAGTACACTGAAAACCCTATGATGAAGACAACCTAAATCCTCAAAGGACAGTAGCGTTTTTCTTCAATCTTGTCGTGTCGTACCCTTAATGGTTTGACTGGTTGTCTCTTTGGCTGCTACTGCCGTGGTTGTTCAGTACAATTCTGCGTACACCCTGAGGTGTTTCTATTTATGTTTAATATTATTTATAAATATATATCTTTACAATACAACAGCATATACGTGTATCGTTCCTGATTTCTCTGGACGTTATTGTTAGAGATTTCCTTTTGATGGGATGTACTTTTATTTACACGGTATTGTCAATTTAAGCGCTGAAGACAGACTAATATAGCGAGGTTTTGTACACTTAAAATCAATTTAAGCTAACCAATGGGCGATATTGCCTACTGTAACACTGTCTTCACCACTTTTTGTGTTGTTTATTGTCGTTTTCATTGTATAGTTAATTTGCTCTTTGTTTGTGGTACAGTGCGGATCTACTGTGCCATTGCGTTTGGGTGCTGTGATTTCTACAGGATAATTTTTCTCATTTTTGTTGTCTTGCTCCAATGGTTCCTGCCAAGTCGTTGAGTACTTGCATTGTGACTTTCTATGCTTTTGTTTTTATTTTCATATAAACATGATAATCTTTGTGCTATACTTATGTTGCCTATTAACTGTGCCTTGTTTGCTACGGAATATAGCCTGGTGGGGATATCTTTATTTACATTGTCCCGTTTTATTGGGATGGTAATAGGGTAAGAGTGAGGTGCGGTATACCCTAGAACATGGTTTAAACCCCACAGATGCCTCTTTGCCACTGACAGTTCCAAGTTGGTGGCCCTCTTGACAACCCGTTTTTTATTTGTGTTTTTGGCTAACGGTTCTGTGAAAGCTACATTTCCTATTCGATTTTTTATACCTACTTTTAGTAGGTTCCACGCTACTTACTCATCTTCATATTCAAGCACCTATTTAGCGCAATTAATATACCGCGCAATTAATATACCGCGCATATACCGCGCAATTAATATACCGCGCATATACCGCGCAATTAATATACCGAACCAATATAGATAATGCGCATTAGTATCATTCTATGATGGTGTGCTAATGACGATATATGACCATAGACAGTATCCAATTTATATAAAACAATAGACATACATGGGAAGATAATTAGCACACGTAGAAAAGGAGTTATGTTACAGTTTGATTGACGTTTCAACTGCAGTGAGAATATTCCACGAATGCAATTATTATGTTCATTTCCAGGACATGAACATTGATCAATACTGCTTAACTACTTAAATACTTGCTAAACAATATTTTAAATATGCTGTTGAATGTTTCAATTAAAAAAGAACAAACTTAAAAATACTGAATAAATATCCTTTTTTCTCAATATGTTAAAGTTATATGCAGAAACCTTTTTTTGAACAAGTTTTAAAACAATCTAACGTAGTTAAAGCATTTTTTTACAAACACAGTTTTACTTCTCGATCATCGGCGACCTTTTATGCTACTGACCGTTGAACCCTCTTATGTTTGTATTGTGTCATTGTTTACTGTCAACTATGTCTACTCAACATAACAGAACAGTAATGATAACTTAATGTTGACTATTATGAATTTCATATTCATATAAACAAATTAATACATGTGTGTACCACCACCCCCACCCTCAAATTCATGTTCATTTTATCATTTTTTGTTTATGCTCATTAAAGGTCCTCATCATGACCCCTGCATTGTTTCAGGTGCCATCTCGTTCATATCACTATGTACATGGAGGATGAGCCTGTCATGTTCATTCCTGTTAGGCGCCATTTAACCTTTCATGTGTTGGTGCGCCTTAAAACCCCAATTCAACTCAATTCAGTTCAATACTAAACATCGTCTTTAAATTATTTTGAAGAGTATAATATATACATAACACTATTAAAGGTGTATTTTTTTGTTAATTTTTAAGTAAAATGTCCCCAAGATCGATTGTAGTGTTATGTACATGTTAGAAAGTATCCACATTCCCTATAAATCTGGTGACCGATCAATTTAATGTATTGAAAGAAGTAAAATCGGATTATGCGAAAAGCATGTGCACACCAAACTTGCGTTTTAATGGCGTTAAGTATATATGCCTATACAGCTCGTTTTCGAATTGTGCATCAATTTTCATTAACCAATCTACAAACTCAAAAGGCGGTGTAATTTACAACAAAGGTTAACACAAATGCAGTAGTAGGATAAATCAATGTAGGTTTATCAAAAGAGGTTATGGCCCTATCATTTTGCAACGTACTTGATGTTTAGTGGTTGACATATTTACAGTTAACCATTATGCTTTCCTCTTTGATTGTGCGATGACCGGACATGTTGTGGATCCTATGATGACGTCTACCTAAATCTTTATAGGACGGTATCGTTTGATGTTTGTCTTTAATCTTGTCGTGTCCTACCACCCTTAACGGTTTGTTCTCTTGCTCTGCAAGTCATTGAGTACTTACACTGTGGCTTTCTATGCTTTTCTTTTTTTATATTAAATATACATGATCATTTATGTGTTTTACTTATATTGCCTATTAACGCTGCCGTGTTTGTTATAGATTATAACCTCGCGGGTATATCTTTAGTTTATTGGAATGACAATAGGGTAAGAGTGAGGTTTGGTGCACCCTAGAATCTGGTTTAAACCCCAAGCGGCCTTTTTTGCCAATGACCGTTCCAAGGCGGTAGCCCTATCGTCAACCCGTGTGTGTGTGATGTCTTATCTTGCCTTTTATTCATATTTATATATAGTTGTTCTTTGTTTCTTTGTGTGTTTGTGGTTGACTGTCGTCATTGAAGCTACTTTTTCTGTTCTATTTTTATATCTACTTTTGCTATAAGTATAAGTACATTCACGTTAAACATTTTAATTGGGATGTTTGCTTTCGTTTACTTTTACGGTTAAATTACTCCATAATGCTGTCGGTATCTTAGATAGAGGGAATCAAATACAACGTGAGCTGCTTCCGCAGTTTCAGTAACTGAAAAATGAGTTACGGTAATCGATGATGCTATGCTGTTACAAGGAAGTTTAGAGAATTATGGTCCACAACCTACTAGGAACCGCCAGTTTAACCATGTTTCATCAAGATTGGATTATAAATGTTAAAATTGTTGAGTTGAAACCTCAAAAATCTTCAATTTTCAAAAATGGAAGAGTCATTCCTTCTGCATTATATGTGCTATCTGGCTGGTTATCACACTCGGCCTAGATAGTATGGCCATACCCATTGTCCGAAAATTCCATCAAGATCAGATTCTAAATATTCAAATTATACGCCGAAAACGAAAGTGACGATCGACTGACGGAATGCCGGACGGAAATGCAAATTCACTGATCCTCTGCCCTTGGCGGTGGACAATTAAATGTTTAGCTGGAAATGCATCTTTCACAGAACGCAGTCAATCGAACACATGCAACACAGTGAAATTTCTGCGTCTTTTCAATACATCAATTTTTGTCAGCGTCATAAATAACTCGTTGAACGTATACATTGTTGGACTTTGCAGCCGATTTCTACTGTATGTACAGCGGACAGTTGTTGAGCAAAAACATTTTAAGAGTGTATCACATCTGTTTTATCCCGTTATACGCCAAATCTAAAAAATGGCAATAAAAATCGTGCCTCAACCGTGAGTCGAACCCAATGTCTCTAGCGCTCTACCAACTGAGATATTGAGGACACACGGTTCGCAATAAATTGTTCACCACATGCCTGTACGTTTGACATAATAAAAGCAATTATAAGCGATTGTATGTTACTCTTGGCCCGTTTTAGGTAAAAGTGCACACTTATATTCCAGCAGTAGTGCATCCGATCCATACATGATGTTTGTCTATGTTCTTTCATGCCCTTAATGGTTTATTCTCTTGTTGCTCTGGCTTCTGCCAAGTCATTGAGTACCTTCATTGTGGCTTTCCAGCTATTGTATTTTTGTATTATATTTACACGAGCATATTTGTGTTTTACTTATATTGCCTATTGATGCTGCCTTGTTGGTTAGCGATTAGATCATGACGGGGATTTCTTTATTTACACTGTCCTGTTTTAATGGGATGACAGTAGGGTAAGTGTGAGGTTTGGTGCACCCTGGAACCGGTTTAAAACCCCAGTGGCCTTTGTTGCCACTGACCGTTCCAACGCGGTAGCCCTATTGTCAACCCTTTTGTGTTTGTGATGTCGTTTGCACTTTTTATTACTTTTGCCTTCTCGTTCGTCTGTTTGCATGTTTGTTTTTGTGTTTTGTGGTTGACTGTCGTCCTTGTATGCTGCTTTCCCTGTCCGACATTTTTATCTTTCCTTATCAATCATATTAATAACATTCCACATATTCAAGGCTAGCAACCTACGTCACGCACACGCGCCAAAACGGATCCATCTACATACACGGAAGCTCGATTCGGGAGCTGGTAAGTGGATGTTTATTAAGATTTACAAAACATTTGGTAAATTTACAATGCCTACCGTACCGCATGGATTATAAGGTTTTTAATAAACCTTAAATAAGCTGTAAACTCCCAACCGTTTGTTAGTTTACTTCGATACAATCGCATTTCCACCAAATTGTAAACGGTGCCCGGATTTGAAATGCGATTGTATCGAAGTACACTGATAAACGGCTGGGAGTTTACAGCTTATATAAGGTTTAATAAAAAAAAACTCTCATCCATGCGGTACGGTAGGCAATGTCAATTAACCAAATGTTTCGTAAATCTTGGTAAAAATCCACCAACCAGCTCCCGAATCGAGCTTCTGTGTATGTAAACGGATCTGCTTTAGCGCGTGCGCGTGACGTAGGTTGTTACCCTTGATATTGCTATTTAAAATGTATCGCAGCTCAGGGCCAGTACTGGGTTTTTAGCGGCGTCCTTAATGCTACATATCCGATACTTTAAGTGGTACTAAAAGTAGATATAACGTCGAACAGGAAATATAGTCGAACAGGAAAACAATCCGAAAAACAACAAAAGATGTCGGTATATAAGCCAGAAATCCATGCATAAAATGCAACAAAGTAACAGCGATAAATATACGTGTTCCGAATATAGTTCATAAAAAATTTTTGCTCTGTAAAACAACCGATATTTGTTGATATGTTGTATGTAGAAAATGTTACACTAAATAGGCATTACACTATATATAGCGCTAATGCATATAAACTACTTATAAAAAAAGTAGAGATGTAGTTGTTTTAGACGGAATACTGGTTTCAATTGATCATGGCCATACGTGTTGTGTCCCTGAGCAAGACACTTTATCTGCATTTGCTTTAACCGGTTCTACCCAGGAAGACATTATCACCGCTGCTTAGTACCGGTTCTACCCAGGAAGCCATTCTCACATCTGCTTCGTACCAGTTCTAGCCTGGAAGACATTTTCACAGCTGCTTAGTACCGGTTCTACCCTGGAAGACATTCTCACAGCTGCTTAGCACTGGTTCTACCCTGGAAGACATTCTCATCGCTGCTTAGTACCGATTCTACTCTGGAAGGCATTATCACCGTACCGTTTCTACCAGGAAGACATTCTCAATGCTGCTTAGTACCGGTTATACCCTGGAAGACATTATCGCCGTACCGGTTCTACCATGGAAGGCATTCTCACAGCTGTTTAGTACTTGTTCTACCCTGGAAGACACTCTCAACGCTGCTTAGTACCGGTTCTACCCTGGAAGACATTATCACCGTTCCGGTTCTACCATGGGACATTCTCACAGCTGCTTAATACTGGTTCTACCATGGAAGACATTCTCATCGCTGCTTAGTATCGGTTCTACCATGGAAGACATTATCACCGTTCTGGTTCTACCATGGAAGACATTCTCACAGCTGCTTAGTACTGGTTCTACCATGGAAGACATTCTCATCGCTGCTTAGTACCGGTTCTACCCTGGAAGACATCATCACCGTTCTGGTTCTACCATGGAAGACATTCTCACAGCTGCTTAGTACTGGTTCTACCATAGAAGACATTCTCATCGCTGCTTAGTATCGGTTCTACTCTGGAAGACATTATCACCGTACCGGTTCTACCCAGGAAGACATTCTCAACGCTGCGTAGTACCGGTTCTACCCTGGAAGACATTATCACCGCTGCTTAGTACCGGTTCTACCCTGGAAGACATTATCATCGCTGCTTAGTACCGGTTCTACCCTGAAAGACATTATCACCGTACCGGTTCTACCCAGGAAGACATTCTCACCGCTGCTTAGTACCGATTCTACCCTGGAAGACATTCTCACCGCTACTTAGTACCGGTTCTACACTGGAAGACATTCTCGCCCTAGGGGTTCGAATCTCACTGGGAGCTCGACATTTAAGTGACTTTTAAGTTAGGAAGTGTCGATTCTTACGGATGTCTGCCTCCACCACAATTATAAAAACCACCGTCATATATAACCTTTCATGTGTTGAAAATGACGTAAAACACCATACAAACAAACAAACCAGGAAGACATCGACAGTGATTAAAATAAAATAAGTTCATAGAGCTTTCTTTACAATCGATGTAAAATAAATGTTTCAACAAAACTGATATCCAATTTAAATTAACGCTTGCGAAATTTTACTTTTTTATCATTTCAGTCCAGTTAAATCAATTAAACTATAAAATGACGATTTATGCATTAGATTCATAAAACTTCGATTATAGGTTAATTGATATTGTTATATAGTGTCTGCCATCGACCATCGATCCATTAGCAGAAAAATCGCATTTAACATTGGCATACACTGAAACATGGCTTGGCCTCATTGGCCTGGCCTGGCCTGACCTGATCTTAAAATTATTTGCCTTAATTGTTATTTCCTTAGTCAATTTCTTTGCAATGAGGGGCATTCACAATATGTTTGAATCTTAAATAACTATAACTGGTTGCATTGAAGTAGAACTGATTATGAGATGTCGATGATACTAATCACGAGAAACGCGTAGAGGGAAGAAACATCACAGTGTGCAAATGGGAACACAATAATAGTTAGGATATATTCATATTAATATGAACGATAAAGTGTATTATTGCGTGATTGATAAATTAGTGACAGGATACATTAGTATAATACAATGGATTAATTTGATGATTATGATTCAAAAAAATAAGTCATGGAATGATATATTGGCACAATGTTTTTGGAAGAGTGAGTTGGTGGATGGATGTGTTTGTTTGTATGTTTGTATGATGTTTTACGTCATTTTCAGCACATGTCAGGTTATATATGACGGTCTTTTTTTTGTGGTGGAGACAGGTCACCCATTTTTCCTGGGTAGAACCAGTAATGTATACTCCCCGCCATCCGTAAGAATCGACACTTCCTTACTTTCAAGTCGAGCTCCAAGTGTGATTCGAACCCGCAGCGATGAGAGGCGAGACGGTTTACAACTCAACGTTGTTAACCACTCAACCACGGAGACGCTAGTGGTGAATGGATGGTTAAATGAAACTGAATGGGTAGTGGGTTGATTGATAGGTGGATGGATGGTTGAATGTGTGGTTTGGTTGTTCCATTTTGGTAGGGTGGATATGTTGGTGGGTTGCTGGATGGTAGGGTGGGTAGTGGGATATGCTATAAATATATAAATCCGAACATATTCAATTGTATTATATATGTATATTGCTTTAATGGATATTTTGTTAGTTAGTGTTATTATGCCAACAACAAAAAATGGATATGTTTTAAATGATGTATGTGCTTGTTGCATTAAGTATTTAAGTTACTTGTTTAGAAATGACATTTGTTTCCATTAATTCATATGATATTTAGTTTAAACTTATTTATTTTACATCGATTGTAACGAAAGCTCTATGAACTTATTTGAATCACTCTCGATGTCTTCCTGGGTAGAACCAGTACTAAGCAATGCAGATAAAGTGTCTTGCTCAGGGACACAACGCATATGGCAATGACGGGAATCGAACCCACGACTTTTGGATCATGGGTCCAACGCTCTACCACTAGACCACAGCGCTCCACTAAATGATATGATATTTGCTATTTCTCTTTCATCATATCATCAACAGGTTGCATTTTATGATCTTAAGACAAAAACTTGTTGTTTCTAAATGACTCTCATAAGATGTACAATTCCTAACATATTCAGTACAGCTGCGTTGTCCTATGAGACATGTGCTAACCTTAATGTGAGCCACTGACCATCTTGAAACAACATAACTGACCCAGGAAACGCAGACATTAACACCATTGTTGAAGAAATGACCCTATGGCCAGACCTAAACTAGTCCCAAGGGACCAACTAATCTTAGGCCAGGCCAGGCCAGGACAGGGTAGTTAGGCCAAGCCATGTTTCAGTGTATGCATTTAGGTTTAGACCTTTAACATGTTACCGAGATTGCCGTAATAGATGCAGTGAATATAAACCGAAGGATTGCACTAACAATGCATGCAGGCAATAAACAATAACGCTGTAGGAAATGGTTAGATAATTGATGAATCATGCCTGCAAATGTGTCTAGTGTTTTGCCTGGCATCACATCATTAATTTAACCGATCTTGGAGGAATGGATGTTGTTTAATTTACATAAGATTGTTTTCCAGATACCTTCAAGAAATCAGAATCAAAGAAAAACGTAAGCTTATCGGTTTTTCGCGTGCAACACTTTATAAAAAGGCAAGCACCGTTATTGGAAGTTTATTTCCATCAACAGCTTGCTGCGTGTGCGACGTTGGCATTAGGCATTCGTTACTTCTTGATCTATCTAACATCGTGGATTAGTGGGTTGTGTCATGAATATAAAGGTATTAAATGAAGACACTTTATGAAGGCTTAAGAGAAATAACATTTGAAGCATTTAGTTTATCATTTTAATTTGTAAAACATGTGATATCGTGTTTTTGCTATATTTGGCTATATTAGTTTTTCCTTGGCACAATCTGTGACATGTAGTCATACTTCTGAAAGATTGTTCTGCAAAATATGTATTATAATTGTATGCCAAATTGAAATTCAGTGTGAAAACTTACAACTTACAGGCGGATTAGAAATGCTTCGAATGGATATTATTGTCATTGTTTTTCATATTCAATAAAACCGGTTATTGTGACTCCTTGTGGTTTTCCATATAAATAACTTGTGGGTTCGGAGTTTTCATTGGTGTTGGCTCAATATAGGTAATGTTAACCAAGAACAAAGTTACCTTAAATCAGATTCATCGGTCAGATACTTCAACATGAAGTATTTGAATGGTTTATTAAGATGCTAAATGTTGATGAATGTTTAATTAGAAAAAAAACGTTTGTAATGAGAGTAGCTTATAACAAAGCATATTCAAACCGTCGTTTGACAACAAAATCAAAAAGCTAAATTGCCCTAATAATTGAAAAACACTTTTCTCAACACTCGATTCGAACTCGAGACATCTGAAGTGCATGCATTACCATTAGGTTATAAAGCCAGCTTCTAACCTACTTTGATTATTATATACTCGGTAAAAAAATGGATCAGAGTTGATAATTGATGTTAAACAATGTAATAGGCGCGGTAACGTTAAAATGCATATACCATTGGAAAAATACACTTGCATTACATTAAAAGCCGAAAACGTTATTAAAATCGATAATAAATTCACAGAGAAATGTTATCGTAAATGACCTAGGTGTCAGTGTTAAACTCATACAATATTTGTTAATAATGACACCATGCATACCGTAATGTTGAAATACGTACATCACTGGGTAGGTACATTTGTAGACAACTTAAACCCGAAAACCGTTTTTAATTTGAACGAAAAATGATACTGAAAGAATATTCCAAAATACCCAAGGGTCCTGTAAACATTCCACCTGCTATTATATTGTTCTGCATGCTTTCAATAATCAATAATCAATAATCAATAATGACCCCTAAGTGATTTGTGATAACATAAAACTGTCATTTTTGGCTCGAATTTAATGTATAAAATGAGTATCAATTTAGCGATATATGCATTTTAATAATCGTATGTTTATTCCGGTTTACAACTTCAATTATAACTTCTGGTCCATTTCTTTTTGTACCGCAATATTCGCCTGATAATGGTTATTTCCTGGTTATTTCCTAATGCTAATTCAACAAAACATAAACAGTATATTTTCCGTTTGTACCAATCTAACGTTGGAAAAATGCATTAACATGGTGGTAATTTATAGCTTCTGGAGATTTACTGAAGGTATTTAATGTTTGTTTTGTTTGTATGGTGTTTTACGTCATTTTCAACACATGTAAGGTGATATATGACGGACGTTTTTTTTGGGGTGGAGGCAGACCTCCCATTTTTCCTTGGTAGAAACAGTACTGTACATCCCCCACCCCCACCCACACCCCCAAAGTTGATATATGACGGACGATTGTTTTGGGGTGGAGGCAGACCACCCACGTTTCCTTGGTAGAAACAGTACTGTACATCCCCACCCTAATCCTCACCCCAAAGTTGATATATGACGGACGATTGTTTTGGGATGGAGGCAGACCACCCACTTTTTCTTGGTAGAAACAATACTGTACACCCACCCCACCCCCACCCCAACCCGTAAGAATCGGTCTTTAATGTACGTATCTACTTATATTAGAAACGTATTGAACCATAAAATATAAACATAGGCAAATGTCAACAATGCTAACAGTATATGACTAACCATAACTATATTATTGTCAAATTGAATAATGGTTTGAATCTCGCACAGTTCAAACTATTTTCTAATGAATGTGTGTGCATTTCTGATGTTAGAAAATAAATGAACCAATGTTCGCTATAAATATGTGACGTAGCAAGATGGCGACAGCTAGGCTATTTTTTAATCACGGAAGGATTTATTTTTGAAAACGTGTGTCAATGATTTAAAATTGGATCTTTGATATATGTGGTTGGTCTATGACATAATAGTTCATAATCGCTAATAAGGTGTTCTCAAGCTGGCTATTAATGACCTGCTTAGTGCTCTTTTGAAAAGTGAACATTTCTAGGACTTGTTAACAAAGATGGCGACCAACATTTCACAGGTTGATTTGGTTGAAAACACCGAGACGGGAGATTTTGAATATTTTAGTAAACAGAAGAGGTGCAACACCAGCAATACCAGCGGTAAATTTCTTTCTCCTGTACAATTAGAAACATTTGATAATGCTTCCACGAACACAAACTTGTCTATGATATTTGATGAAATATTAAATCTCAAGATCGAACAATGCAGTACACAAGAACTTGTTTCCGTTTTAAATGAATACTTAAAATTGGCCTGCAGCAAAGTCAGCAGTAAAGCTGTTGGTAATGTTTTGTGTTATTTTAATATTGTAATATTTTATTTTCACATAGTCATGTATATTTGTGTGTGGTGGTTTTGTCACGCTTGAAAATGCAAATAGAGCATTTTTGATTGTGTTTGAAACGTATGTGTATTTGCTTATATGTTCATGACATGGATATGATTAAGTTTAATACATCAACCATAACATTGATATATTTATATATGTTAAGTCACCTTCTCCGTGAAGTGTTAAATGGAAATTCTGACGTGTTCATTTGTTTTGTTTCTTTTTTTGTTTTCTGTTTGTGTTCTCTAAAAAGAAGTAAACAGTATAACTGTGTTTATTTTTTCATCTGATATGTATTAATACATGTATGTACGGATCTTGCTACGTCTGTTGAAATGTATATGTATAATATTGTATGATCACATTGGCCTATGGCTAACTGATTATCGAAATAAAGTGCTTCTTCTTTGTTTGGTTTCATCTGCTGTGGTTGTTCAGTACAATGCTGGATACATTATGAGGTGTTTCTAGTTATTTGTTTTATATATCTTTACAACACCATTTTTGTGTGTCGTTTATTATTTTCTGTGGATGTTGGCTTCATCTTTAGAATGGGTGTGCTTTTATTTTCACTGTCTTGGCCATTTAGGTACTGACGACATTCACGTAGCGAGGTTATGTAAACATAAAATCGATTTAAAGTTATCCGGCAATGTTTTGTTTCATGAACATGTTTATGTTTATTTAAATCGAAATCATTACACAACAATAGATATTTACAATTCACACATTGCAATATCTGTAAAAAGCGAGAATAAGATTTTATTTGATGACGTAGAAAACTTTGAACAGGTAAATGTCTTTATCAATTATCTGGCAACTGTTGTGCAGCTATACAATTCAGATTTACCTCATTTCCCCGTGCAGTCACGCAGTGGTAAAAGCAGTACCTACGTCATGGAAATAATATAGTAGCGGTTTTCAATATATGTTTCTCTCCGAGACTATCAAGAAATGTTCATATGATGTTTAAGAGTCAATTGATAATACTACAAAGGTAATCAATAGGTGGTTTCGCCTACGGACCGTCCGTGATCCTGTCTTCACCACTGTTTATGCTGTGAGTTTTACCACTCTTTATGCTGTGAGTTTCACCACTGTTTATGCTGTGAATTTCACCACTTTTTATGCTGTGAGTTTCGTCACTCTTTATGGTGAGTTTTCACCACTGTTTATGCTGTGAGTTTTTACCACTCTTTATGCTGTGAGTTTCGTCACTCTTTATGGTGAGTTTTCACCACTGTTTATGCTGTGAGTTTTCACCACTCTTTATGCTGTGAGTTTCACCACTGTTTATGCTGTGAGTTTCACCACTGTTTATGCTGTGAGTTTTACCACTGTTTATGCTGTGAGTTTTTACCACTGTTTATGCTGTGAGTTTCACCACTGTTTATGCTGTGGGTTTTACCACGGTTTATGCTGTGAGTTTCACCACTGTTTATACTGTGAGTATCACTACTGTTTATGCTGTGAGTTTTACCACTGTTTATGCTGTGAGTTTCACCACTCTTTATGCTGTGAGTTTCACCACTCTTTATGCTGTGAGTTTCACCACTGTTTATGCTGTGAGTTTTACCACTGTTTATGCTGTGAGTTTCGTCACTCTTTATGGTGAGTTTTCACCACTGTTTATACTGTGAGTTTTACCACTCTTTATGGCGAGTTTTACCACTCTTTATGCTGTGAGTTTCACCACTCTTTATGCTGTGAGTTTTCCTGTTTACTGACTATTAATTAGCTCATTTGATATAGTGTGTGGTATATTACGGATCTACTGTGTGGTACAGTAGGGATCTACTGTGTGGTACAGTACGGATCTACTGTTTGGTACAGAACGGATCTACTGTTTGGTACAGAACGGGTCTACTGTGACATTGGTGCAAGAAAACTATTAAGGCGCATACAAAAATACTCTCCTGCTGCCCGTCTCGGCAGGCAGGGGAGAGTCGTGTGTTTGGGTGCTATAGTTTTTACTTTTATATACGGATTTTCAGTTATGTTTCACAAACTTGAATTTGATAGTAAGCCAATCGTTAAACTGCTCCCATTTGCTTTAGGTAGACGCCCAACAGCTATACTAGCCTCAAGGACATATTTTCTGATTATTGTATTTGGGGGTTGGGTGGGTGAATGTGGTGTCGGGGTCGGGGTCGGGGTGGCGGTGTGTGGAGAGAATTTGCAGAGATAACTGTTAATCACTGTTAGAGAAACACTTGAATGAGACGATTGTGTTATTTATATTTGTGTCAGATGAGGGAGCCCACCCAAGAAAGCTTTAGTACGTAGTAAACCTATTAAAACATAGAAGCGGATATTTTGTTAACTGTTTCTTGGTTTTATTTTTGTTCTAAAACATAACTATCAACAAATCATTGTATTTAGCATAGCTAAAACGTTTACTTGTTGCCTTTTCAACCAAGTTAAGTGCACAGTATTACACACTAGCTTTACATTAGGTAGTATTCACGTGCTATTCAAAGAAAAGAAATTATAATCGTGCATCAATTAATATATACCCTCAGCTAATCAATGATAATAGTAAATATTCAAGTTTTTCACGCTTTCTTAATGGCAAGATGGTGTTGGGAAAACGGTCTTGACTGTAATTCAGATAATAATAATAACATTGTTAATATATTATAACAATTATAACAAAAATAATAATAATAAAATAATAGTAATAATAATTGTATTATTTAATTAATAATAATAATAATAATAATAATTTAATTATATTATATTATATTGATAATAATAATTTAATAATAATATAATAATTTAATAATAATATAATAATAATAATTTAATATAATTATATTATATTAATTTAATTATTTTTTGACGAGGATAGCATTTGGCTGTAAGTCGACTGACACACGGTCCTTACAACAAAACTATTTACAAGGTGGTATGAAAATATAACCTTAACATAAAGTTGACGACAATTATTGATTAGACAAACGTCATTAATACTTTGACAATAAGCAACCTGAGATAGTTCCAGATATAACAAAATATCCATAAAAAAGAACATAAAACTTAATCATTAGCTGATTAAAACGATTTAAGCGTATTTACAATAAGAATTTAATCTATTTTAAATTGTGGAAGGACATGTCGTATAGCATACTGCAGTAGAACATTTGAGAAATGGATGAAGTTACACAGTTTAACATTTTATTAACTTAATTTGTCATCCTTTGTGGACATTTTTCTCCAGACTTCGGTCATGAGCTGAATTGAGGTTTACGGCATACCAAGACAAAACGATTAAAAGGCGCCAAAAGAAATGAACATTCAAATCGAGATAAAATATGCAGCATCGTCCTATCGGAACCAAGCTTATCCTCTCAGGGCTGCAGAGTTACTTCAAATTCTGTTGTATACACTTATTTTTAGCTGAATCAACGATCATTGTTTTCTGTCATCACTCAAGTACACCGGAGACAATACAGGGATGAGACAATACAGGGATGAGACAATACAGGGATGAGACAATACAGAGATGAGACAATACAGGGATGATTATGAAAACCTTTAATGACCATGACAAACATGACAAAATGAACATGCATTATGAGGGATTTTACCCCTCTACCTAGATAAGCAGTGACCCTATTTAAACGGGATTTCTCGGTTATGGATTTTCTTCCAGATACCATGTAATAATATGTAGCGTAAATATTCTAGATCATCGGCGACGTCTGGAACAGTTCTTCTGAAAAACGTTTACAGTTTGCCGAGATTCTGGTATCATTTGTGATTCAGTGATACAGATACACCTTCTATGGAAGATATACAGAACGTCAGAAAGTAACTAAAATAATAAATAAACAAAGAGGGAAACTTCATCATGATATCGACGAAATAAATGTGGATGATCAAAAAATTAACAAAAAAAATAATACAGACACGTGTTTCCGGTTTCAATTTTTTTCCTGCACAACAGGTCAAGCCGTTTTATGTAAAATCAAGCGTCGACGATGATCAAGACTGTATAGCTTAAATAGGCCACTACAACTGGAAAAGTAGAACTTTGCAAGGAGATATAATCAAATGTCTGTGGGTATATGTATACAAATAAATTTCCATTTAGATTTTCCAAAAAAAATAATGATTTGCATTTGTAACTGGTAAGGATACCCTTGCTTTAGAACATACAAATGTCCATCATTTGTACAGACAGCTGACGTTAAAGACTTCTAGTTTCGTTTTGGAATTTTTTCACTCACTTCTCAATATCAGATTGTAAAAGCTAGACTCAATAACAATCATATCAAAAACTGTCTGTAAACTCATTTTCCTGTTTCATTTTGTTTAAAGCTATGATATGACCAATGCAATTGTTACAAAGTCATTTGCAAACAAAGTCGGTGATAAAAAAAAATAAAGCAAATAAGATGGGAACATATTTTTACGGCATATATCGTAACCGTGATGTTTGTAACATATCAAATTATTGAACCCAGATTGCCATTTGTTTTTTCGAAACGTTTGATGGCAAATAATTAATGTATTCCTGTGTCTGGTATTTAAATGATTTATTATCACGACAGTATGGTATTCGACTCTTCCGGGAAAAGTAATGTTTCAATCAATGCCCATATGTAATATACCACTTGTCTAGTCGCACGATTTCATTGTTTAATATCTCGTTCATAATCTGACATTGCGCGTGGACACCGTATGACATCACTCTAATCAAATACGGACGTAAGTAGGCTTTAATAGTTCATGGCGGCATTTCTTTATTTACACTGTCCCGTTTTATTTGGATGACAGTAGGGTAAGTGTGAGATTTGGTGCACCCTAGAACCTGCTTTAAACCCTCAGCGGCTTTTTTGCAACTGACCGTTCCAATGCGGTAGCCCTATTGTCAACCCTTTTTGTGTTTGTGACGTCATATGCATTTAACATTGCCATTCATGTTTGTCGTTTGTTTGTTTTGGGCTTCACTGTGTTCTGTGAAAGCTGCATTTTCTGTTCGACTTTTATACTTATTTTTATGATTCAAATTGTACTTCTCCTATCTATACATAAAGTTAACAGTTTCATTTTAGTTACCGTTTTCGTTGACAGTAAACAGTTTCTTTACAGATTCAATAAAACCGAGTCTGCTGATTTCTTATCTTGTTTGGGTTTGTTGATTCTAAGGGATCCCCTTTGCTTTATTTTTGTTTTGTTTTACCTGACTCATACATTTTACAACATATATCAATTTGCTTCTTCCAGCCCAAATGTTTGTTCTTTTAGAATTTAACAGTTCAAAAATATTCCATAATCAATTCATGAGAAAACGTAATATGAATCAAAATATGGTGTTTGCACCATGTTGTTAAGATCTCATATTTGAAATCACCATATATTTCGGTAATAGACTATTGTTTGGGGCGCTTGTTTCAGCCATAGGGTTTTCAACAATAATCTGAGCAATTTTAAAAATACCACATAAATTATAAATCATTGAAATTAGCATTTTTAGTGGAAAATAAAAATTACCTTCGATTTTAATATCGGTTGAGAAATAAATATGTTACAGCTAAAATATTTTTTTGATGGGCATTTTCCCCATGTTACCATTATACACCTTCGGAAAGCTTGATGTCAACCCTTTAATTGGTCAGTCTGTACATGCCGAGTACTGTTTGTAAAAACTCATTTGTGAAAACGAGTGATTAGGTATTTTGTGCTACGTTTTGGTTGTCTAGGCTTTTGATTTTATTCCTATATACATGATCATCTTTATGCTTACTTATGTTGTCTATTAATTCTGTTTGGTCGGAGAGCGGTCATAGCCTGCTGATGATTTTCTTATTTACACTGTCCCGTTTAATTAGGATGGCAATAGTTATGAGGTAAGGGTGAGGTTTGGTAGTTTCTGTGATACAGTGTTATAGGTTGATAAAATAAGACAAAACAAAGTATAGCAAATGTGAATTAAGTTTTAGAATTGAACCAATCGCAGTATATATTTATTTACAGAAGGAGTCGTTTTTATTACCTAATATTTGGCATAGTTAGAATGTAAACGTTAAGTATGTATTACTTTAACATGAACCATGAATTTAAACTGATACCACTGAAGTAAATATAGCAGCAATACACTAACCCAAGCAAACGTGATAGCAGTAGAAGCACTTTTGTTGTTACATAACATTTATATATTTTAGCGATGCATTTATTTCGTTTCAGTTCGTTTCGACGATGACAAGAGGCGCCAACGAATTATTGCAGTATTTTTGCGCAACTTGTATACTTTTGGTTCCCGTTTTTTGTGGTTTGGAAAGAACATGCACACCAGAAATAAAAGCCCTGGGTCCCCGTGGAACTTGCGGAGGTCAGCTGACGGAACTGCTATCTCTAACCTGTATGTTTAACGGTGGATACAACTCAAGATACTACAAACGGAGTTCCAGCTATGGTAAGTGTTTTGCTAGCAACATTTTGTTTCTTTCTACAAAATCAATATTTAAGAAAGTGAGTATAAGCACAATTATATACTGAACAAAATTCCTAATTACTCACTTTTGTATCTTAACTAATTTTCTTATTTTAAATATATTTTAGAACAGTTGTGTAATAAGTATCTTGTTTTGAACCACAGTTTGTAAAACATTTGTTTTTTGTTTAAATTGATATATCTTTTGATAGTTACTCTCCCTTTATATGAAAACATGAAATGTGCTGATGAAACACATATCATGAATCAAAGTCCGCTTACAGATACAAACTGCTTACAATTGGTATAAAGTAATATATAAAAATAAATAAAAATAATAAACATTTGACCCATTTATTGCAGATTCTCCGTCCTAAATTACCTCGCTTTTATTTGAATATCGTTTGAAATTCAAGTAACTGTAATTCAGCGTTAACATTAAATATTTCGAAAATTCTTTTGCAAACGTATTTACAGTGGTAATGCTAGTAAAACATGATGTCACAATAATTTTAGCTGGCATATTTTAGAATTAGAAACATCGAAAGCTACTCATATAACTAATACCGATATATTGATGGTTATTCAATACATAACATATAAAAAACTTACATTCTACGCATCGTGTATCTTTTTTCCAAAAATGATGCGAAATCAAAACATAAGTGCCCTTAATGGTTTATTCTCTTACTGCTCTGGCTTCTGCAAGGTCATTGAGTTACTTCATTGTGGCTTTCTAGGCTATTGTTTTTTTTTGTATTATATTTACACGAGCATATTTGTGTTTTACTTATATTGCCTATTGATGCTGCCTTGTTGGTTAGAGATTAGATCATGGCGGGGATTTCTTTATTTACACTGTACTGTTTTAATGGGATGAAGTAGGGTAAGTGTGAGGTTTGGTGCACCCTAGAACCGGTTTAAACCCCCAGTGGCCTACTTTGCCACTGACCGTTCCAAGGCGGTAGCCCTATTGTCAACCCTTTTTGTGTTTGTGATGTCGTTTGCATTTATTATTGCTTTTGCCTTCGTGTTTGTCTGTTTGCGTGTCTGTTTCTGTGTTTTGTGGTTTACTGTCCTCCTTGAATGCTACTTTCACTGTCCGATCTTTTTATATTTCTTTTGCCAGTGCTACTTATGTTCAGGTTTTGTTATGGCTATTCCTTTTGTCGATATCTATAGTCTAGTTTTTATAGTTGAACTAAAAATCAACGAGGACATACTTTGAACAAATTCTATAATAGCACCATACCGAGGCAACTGTTATATATTAATGGTGATATTAATATTCGTTACAGTTATATATGAAAAATATACACTGTTTTGTCATTGAATGCAAAGGCAACAAAATAAAGAGAGTTAACAATTAAAAGGCGAAAAGCTGCCAGGCGACTTTGTGATACTAAGCTTGACTAGTATTATATTTGCTCCAGATCATGTGATGCAATCGATAAATAGACGACACATTGCATATTGATCACAGTAGGCATATACATCTACACGCCTACGTATGATCTTTTTTGCGAATAGAGTGTTTATATTGTAGGATGCTCTTTGTTGTAGTTTAGATTATTAGATGTGTCCTCATACCAATTCCAAAAGTTTCCGTAATAGCTATGTCACTATATAAGGTTTATAAATGTGTTCATTACAGGTTTAATAGTGATTAATGCCAGTCATGGCGATTTCTGACTATATCGCTATAAAACCTGAAAACCCGATTTTATGATGAATCTTCGACATAATCTTACTTCTAATATGATTTGGTTTCTCTGTCGTCCAGTATAAACGGGTTTTAAAAGAGCACACTAATTTTCGCACATCTGCAAGTGCTTGTAAAGTGGGAACCACGTTATCTCCAACACTAATTACTCATGTTTGAGTTATGCGGTCTGTGCGCGTGAAAAGATTCTGCTGCGTCCCCTACTGATAAGGTTTCAAAACGGTTTAGTAGTCATGCATGACTTCAATTATATTTATATACTAAACACATACCTAATGTTACATATATTCTTGAGGATGACCCCATACCTCCCTTCTAGTTTATACACTAATAACGTACCTCCACAGTTTGCATTGTTTATTTGGTTATACATTAAATTAACGAAGGCACATTAAACGCTATATTGTTAACAATAATCCAAATCCTGTCAAAAGTAGGTAAACAAGTGGGACAGGAAATGTAGCATGCACATAACACTATATAAATATTAAATCCAGTATGGATGAGAGTGGATATTGTCAACCTGAGGAAAATAATAGCAACCGAGGCGAACAGTTAAAATTGCTTCACGTTAAGGGTATGGGCAGTTTATACAGGAGTGTAAACGTGAGGTATAATAATATCAACTACAACACGCATTCAAAACAATCAACGATGACAGGGGAAAATAAAGACGACAATGTGATACTTCAAACACAAACGAGGGGGCGTCCGTGGCCGAGTGATTAACGTCTCTGACTTGAAATCACTTGCCCCTCACCGCTGAAGGTTCGATCCCTCAGGGGCCTAGGAATCTTTATGTGAGGAAGCTATCCAGCTGGCTTGCGGAACGTTGGTGGTTCTACCCAGGTGCCCGCCCGTGCACGAAAATTGCCCGGAGGGGCATCTGGGGTCTTCCTCCACCAATGGAAGCTGGAAAGTCGCCATATGACCTTAGCTGTTGGTGCGACTATAAAATCCAGTTCAGTTCAATTCAAGCACAAACGGGTTGACAATAGGGTTACCGCATTGGAACGGTCAGTGGTTAAATTCCTCTGGGAGTAAATTCCTCTGGGAGTTTAAACTGCACTAGCTTCATGATACAGTTATTTATCATGCAGATATGCACTTTTCTGCCTAATATTGGCCCCTGAATAATAGAGCAAATCAATGCGGAATCCCTCGGTGTTTATTGAACTTAACGTTATCTGACGTTATGCACGTAACGTTGTCTGACGTCACAAAACAAACAAGAAACAACAACATGGCGGCGTCCTCGATAAGCGTAACATTTTGAGAAATAGGTAATAATAGTAATTCATACAAAAGCTGTAGATAATCTACATGATAAATAGAATATTATGTCAGTGCCTTTTACTATCAAGTTTATTAGGCTTGGCACGAAAACGAAGAATGGCTCGGCAGAGCCTCGCCATTCTTCGTTTTCTAAGCCTCGCCTAATAAACTTGATAGTAAAAGGCACTGACATAATATTCTCTATATCTATTAATGAACCATCCATCATTTTGTTGTCTCTAAGTGCTACGGCTCGAGAACACAGTTGTTGTAAGCAGTGTGTGGGTTAACATTTAACAAGCACTGACCCCTGCTTGGTATACATTTATACACAGATTGAGCAGTGTGTTTTCACGAGTGACCATTCGTGAATATTGTAATTATCCCATATATAATGTTACCGTAAAAAAAGAGGCAATCATTGGTTGTAACATTTGATTGATAACAATATGTATGCTCACGTTAGTATATGCATACTTATGCTCTTTCAATCCTCTTTAGTAGTACTAATTTCTAACACATTTGACAATAATCCTGTACTCCAATTGTTAAACGTTTTAAATTCATGACTGTGATTTGGAATATCGCATAATCAGACGGGAATTAAGTCATGTGACGTTAAACCGTCAACAACGTGACTGGATTTCCAAATTACACAAACAACCAAATAAAGCCTGTTTTATTTCCGATTCTAGTTCTTCCACCACTACAAATATCTCCAAACGTTTAACATATTGTCTTACTGCCGTTAAAGATCACGTTAAACAATATGTTGCTAAAGCTTATGCAAATTCTGGGATTAATTTGTTTTGGTCTATTAAAAATTCAGGCGCCGTTCTTGATAATATTTGCAATAAACGTCAAGCTTCAGCTATAAGTATTTATATACACTATATACAACTTTAGCACACAACCTTATTGATCTCATTCAAAAAACATTTTTTGGCCTGTAACAATATTAAAGCGTTTTTTACAAGCAGTTTGGACATTTACGTTTGTGAATCACTTATTTTTCTATTGGATACTATTTTCGTCAGGTATGAAACTACCGTTTATAGACAAATTGTTGGTATGCCTATGGGTACGAACTGCACACCCTTTGCCGCAGTCTTTCACCAGATACCCAGGCAGATGTTATTGAAGCCTTTAATGACACCTCTCGGTATCTGGATGACATATTGAACATTGACAACCCTTTCTTTTCTACCATGGTTAATAATCTATATCCTAAAGAAATTCAACTTAACAAAGCTAATATTTACTAACGCTTCTTTTCTCGATTTACATCTCTCTAGTGAAAATGATGAACTAATTCGCAAAATCTGTGAAAAGACAGATGATTTTAATTTTGATATTATTAATTATCCCCATTTAAATGTGGATGTTCCCCGAGCAACTTCTTATGGGGTCTATGTGTCTCAACTTATTCGTTTTTCTAGACCACGTAATTTTGACGACCAATCAAACGAATTGGAAGCCGTCCAGCATGACCAATGGCAAACACGTAGAGGATGAGTTCTAAAGTACACTTTTTGTCCAGCTGAATATTTTTGAATAATCTCTATAGGAGTGCTTCCCCGAGCAACTTCTTATGGGGTGTATGTGTCTCAACTTATTCGTTTTTCAAGAGCTTGTACTCGAGTTGAGGACTATAATATTCGTAATCTTTGTATAACTAAAACGCTACTCCATCAGGCTACCGTTACCATAAACTTCGTAAAACCTTTGCACAATTGTATTATCGTAACCATGATATTCTTTACAAATATAAAAGTAATTTAAGACCTCTTCTGCGACAAGGACTATCACAACCTGACTTCTGGTAACGTGATTTACAAACTTCGTAAGATCCTTGGTCATGATAACTTTCATACTATCTTTGTTAAACTTGTTAAACGGTTTATCAAAAGAGATTATGACCCTTTCATTTTGAACGCACTGTATGCTTGGTGGTTGACCGATTTACAGTTCGCCACTATGCTTTCCTCTATAATTGTGCGATGATCGGACAGGCTGTGGACCCTATGATGACGTCTGCCTAAAGCCCAAAGGGACGGTGACGTTTGATGTTTGTCTGCAATCTTGTCTTGTCGTGCCCTCAATGGTTTATTCTTTTGTTGCTCTGACTTCCGTCAAGTCATCGAGTACCTTTTTTCTTTGTGGCTTTCTAGGCTATTGTTTTTTGTATTTATATACACACGATAATTTTTTGTTTGACTTATATTGCCTATTAATGCTGAATGAGAATAGTTCATGGCGGGGACTTCTTTATTTACACCGTCCCGTTTTATTGGGATGACAGTAGGGTAACTGTGAGGTTTGGTGCACACTAGAACTTTAAACCTCCATCGGCCTATTTTGACACTGACCGTTCCAAGGCGGTAGCCCTATTTTCAACCATTTTGGTGTTTGTGAAGTCATATGCCTTTATTCCTTATTAACATTTCCATTCATGTTTGCGTGTTTTGAGTTGTCTGTGTTCTGTGAAAGTTGCATTTTCTGTTTGACTTTATACTTATGTTTACGTATATTCAATGAATTTGTCAGCAACAACTGTTAAATCAAAACGAAAAATGCGTTAAGAACGGGATAACCAGTATTTATTATAAATAAAACATTATTTGGTTTTTAAAAGTCGCAATGCGTTTAACGGTTATGCTGACGCGTTAAACAACATTTGGGATCATTAAATGACTGATATACCATAGCTAGATGACAATAGTTCAATAGTTAACCCTTTAATGACAATCAGATCTCACATTCACAAATTAAATAAAACATTAATTTTATTAATGCAAAATGAAGTAATGGATCATTTGGTAACATTCAGTTTTCTTTTATTTTACTCTTTAATCCAACTTAAAAAGAGAGTTAAATAAATTGAGCGGCCTTTTGTCCATTAAATCACCACTGGTGTTTGTTTTGTCAAACGTATATTTTCATTCTAAATTGACTGAAAACAACCCTTCTTAATACAAAGAAATTCGACTTCATGTTAAACTAACACATATACCCTCTTTTGTAATTAAACGATTTCATTTTACACTATAAGTACGACATTTGTCTAAATCTATTGTTTCTTCCAGATGATACAGTGAATAAAAGAAGCAAAGAGCAAGACTTCGTGGAACCTTTAAAAACAGCACTCATGGGAAAAGGGAGGACTATACCAGAACAACGGATGTCAAAGCGTGAAGCCTTTTCTTTTCTTGTAAAAAAGTCTGCATTCAACGAACAGGGCGTGGTCTGTGAATGCTGCTACTATCGGTGCACTTATTCTGAGTTGTCAGGCTATTGTAACGGAGGTGGAGGCTCAGACTTTTCTGACTTTTTCAAGAAAAGATCTCAAAGTCCAGGTAGATTACACCAATATATTACAAATAGTAACTCTAAACAGCGTAGGACGGACTTAGACAACATGTACACAGACGAAAACCGACAAGCTCTTATCAGTGCAAATGCCATACAAGATGAACTGTCGATACTCTAACTTGCGAATTAGTTTTATAACAGAGCAACCATGCTAGAAAACAGCCTTTTTAATTATCACTTAAAGCAAAATGTAAAGGAAAACAATGATGTCAAATAATATAACATTTAAAAGCTTCTATCATTTTGTATGTCTCAGACTAAGATAAAATAAAATTAAAACTTTATATTTAAATATAGATATAAAAATCGAACAGGAAAAGCAGCATTCAAGGACGACAGTCAACCACAAAAACACACAGAAACAAAGAACACATTTAAAGATGAATAAAATGCCAAATAAGACATCACTAACATAAAAGGGTTTTTGACAATAGTGCTACAGCCTTGGAACGGTCAGTGGCAAAAAAGGCCGCTGGGGGTTTAAACCAGGTTATAGGGTCACCAAACCTCACACTTACCCTACTGTCAACCCAGTAAAGCAAATTATACAAACTTCCTTTAGTTTGCATAACAAATCAACAGGAAACGCCTATTGTTGATTGTTAGAATGACAGAGAGGTTATCTTCTCATTTACTTAGTTAACACATTTGTATAAAGCATAATTAAACGAAAGAGGCAAGGGTTATTCCAATGAGACATTTCAGTAAAACGTCAGCACTTAAAAAAGCATTTTGCAAAACATAAAGCGATTTTCATTAATTAAGACTAACATAAATTAGACTCGGAACTGAAACAAACAGTTCTTTAGACGTTTGTCCAGTTATTTATATCCAGATAGGTGTCAAATTTATCAAAACAAGTAGATATAAAAGTAGAACAGGAAATGTAGCTTCACACAACACAGACCAACCAAAAACACAAACACCAATTACAATGTTAATAAGGGGAAAGGTATATGACAGGGTTTGACTATAGGTTTTCTCAACCTACCACAGACAGACAGACCGATAGACGATGCAAAATGTGATTCCAGAATACCGCCTCATACTTCGTTTGGTGAGGATATGATAATCAAACAAGTTATACAATACTGTTGAAAACAAATTAAAATCGAAACATCTCTCTGTCAGAAGTCTTAAAATCACAACGCTTTGCATCCTAGGAATTTCATTGGATTAGAGCGGTCACATGGTGAACCTCTATAATTCTATAGTGAGTCAGTAGATTTCATAGAGGGGTGGGTCAGTAGATTTCATAGAGGGGACTCACTAAAACAATATGGACTACAATTTCCGATTCAAAGAATAAATCATTTGCAAATAGTTCAAGGCGTTGGTAACAAACATAATAAGTAAATAAATAATGTTTTTTAAACTGTACCAGCCGTGACGTCAAATTGCGCGAACGTAGAATGCATTTACGAAATTCTTGTTACAAAGTGTACTGTGATTAAAACGTCTACAACAGTTGTGTCCTTTCTCTAACTCACTGCAAGTTTCATAAACATCTTGGAATTAAGTGTGCAGTATATACAATATATAGCGGAAATTCCCGAGTTGCGTTTCTTTTTCGTTTTAGTATAGTAAGAAATCTGTTTTCGAGTAAGTCTCGAGTTGTTTCGAGGCGAAGTTAACGTTAGAAAATCACACTGCCTTTCTCTGTCAATCTTCAGAACAATGAATCGTATGTCGACCGTGTGTCGACAGTGTTAATGTGTGAGAACGGGTGTTACTCGTATCAACCAAATACAAGCAATCCTTTACGCAAGTTAAAATAGCTCCGGGAGAAAATAGCATCGTCTGGGTAGGAAATGGAAAAAAATAACAATAGAGCAAGTCATGGGGGTTTAAATAGTTTTTGAGAAACCAAGTTGTCAAGGAGACATATAAATGGGGTTTTCATTTTGCTACCAGACACATTCTTCATTACTGTACCATCAGTTCGTCTGACTAAACATTTTATATGCAAGGCGTCATGTCTTACATTTTAAACCTTATAACACGACGTGATAGAAGTAAACATCAGCAGAGAAATAGGTTCTCAAAACAAAGTATTTTGCCCGTACAATCTTTAGAAAGCATGTCAAATAAGTTTTGAAAAAACAAACACGCCGAGCATAAATAGATGTAATCGACACCGCGAGACGTATTTCTGTGCTGATGTGTACATATAGCACGTCGTGTTACAAGGGCGAATATATAAAGGTGATGTGTACATATCGCACGTCGTGTTACAAGGGCGAATCTATAAGGGTAATACGGTGTGCTTTGGATATACAATGGTTAGTAGGAAGATCTGATGCTAAAACTGGGGGAAAAAAACGTTCAGGGTGTGAATACCCATGTATGTGTCCGTGACAACTTGTTTTCACAATATTGCTTAAACCCCCATGACTTGATATTTTTTAAAAAAAAAAAAAATTTGCTTCCAGTTCCTAACTGGATATTTTACGCTGGAGTGAAACTGTGCTTGTTTAGGTTTGCAATCAGTTTTGATTTAAATAAAAAACAAACAAAACGTATTTCATTCTAACACGATTTACGCTTTATAGATCCATCAACATTTTAACATATGAGCATCATATTATATTACTAGCGTTCACCAATTCATTTGCGCGCAGCGTGTTGAGCAAGGAAACCAACTATATTTGTGCAATTTCTGTGACGTCACAATCATGTATACAGTTATTTCATTGGTGTTTGGGAACAGTCAAAACTATTGTTCCAAGGCATCGGGGAAGACCTGGGAAACAGTTCCTAAGGTCGTCCCCGATACCGAGGGACAATAGTTTTGACTGTCCAAAATCACCCATGAAATAACTGTTTTCTTACATAATTCTCTATATAATCAGCTATTGCACATCGGGGTTCATTTGAGTTAGCTATAGGAAAACAAAATAATAACAGTTTAATGATTTAATTATATTTCATAATCGCTAATTCAGGCATGTGGTTACGCTGAGGCACACGAGGCAGTAGCCTCGGTAGAATTTTAAGAATGTACATACTTTACATATCAACAGCTTACGTACAGTATCGAAAATAATCAATCATTGCAAACAAAATCGTGTGAAAATGCTTTTAAACACAGGAAATCGCATGTTGAAAACAAAGCGGGTGGGAGTTGGGGGTGCGATGTGTATGCCACCGGACCTCCATATAAAGGGATTTGCACTTAAATTATATGAGCTGGATAAAGGCCTGTACATATTAATTTAATAATACTCCGAATAAAATATAAATACTGTGCCGTTGAGTCATGACGTCGATAAAGTGTTGATGACGTCGACGTCATTCGCCCAATAAAGCTAAGCTACTTCAATTATAATATACATTAACTTTAAAATGTAATAAATAGATTATCTAACTTCTGCGTTAGATTATACGAACATCATTCAGTCGATGTTAATTGTGTTATTCCGACGGGATAAGTCGATTCTTATGGATGGCGGGAGGTGTTCAGTACTGGTTCTACCCAGGAAAAGTGGGTTGTCTGCCTCCACCACAAAAAATCGACCGTCATATATAACCTTACGTGTTGAAAATGACACAAACAAATATTCGTTGGTAATGTGTTGATAACCTTCGGAGATATTGCTTGACGTATTATTATTTGATTTGGTCGTTTCATGCGGCTGTTTAAGGTTTTAAGTTTAGGTTTAATAGCTTTTTATATGACTTATATGTTTGGAATTTTATCATAGGCCATTTTGAAATTAGGTAATAACTAAAGTCGATCACGAAATGTAGCTTTCACAGAACACAGTCATCCTATAACACTCATTCAGAACATAACACTTATTCAGAACATAAAACTCATTCAGAACAAACAACAATTACAATATATAGCCAAATAGAAACAATATATGGGGCACCAAAACATACAAGGGCTGACAAAACATAAAAGGACTGACAAAACATGCAAGGGCTGACAAAACATACAAGAGCTGACAATAGGGGTTCCACCTTGGAACGGTCAGTGACAAAAAGCAATGCCTTTGGATTTTAAACCATGGTCTAGGGTGAAACTTAAAAAAGTCACGAGAGGTATGTCTTGACCATTGTCCAAAGCACGTAGGATTGCATTTGACTGTTGGATTTGAATACACGATTTTCCATTTATTCTAACTTCAGACTGAAATACGGTAATACGGTTCCTAACTAAACTCATTTTCAATTTGTTTTTATAATTTTAAAAATCTAAAACCTAATGTTTCAGCACTCATTAACATTGTTATTACTACTGATGGATCGGCACATGTTTTATATCGTTTTCCTTAACATGACATGACGATATTTACAAAGAAAGACCCGTAAATGAAATGTTATTTTAAAATTAATTCAATCGATACAATGTAATAAGCGAACGTTATTTAAAGATAATTTCTTAAAATCGCTCATATTTGTTTCATATAAGGACATGGAATATGGGTTCATTGAGGATGCAGTTATCATTTTTTTGGTAGTATATATTCGATATATGTATGTGCGAGTGCATGTGCGTGTGCGTGCCTGCGTGCGTGCGTGTGTGCGTGTGAAATACTGCGAATGTGGATAGCGCAGCAAAGACAGTAATTTTGAATTTTAAACTCGCAATATCAAATAAAGGGATAATGCAAATAATGATACGGATGCCAAAACATTATTAAATATATACCATAAAACAGTTTAAAACTTAGCCTACATGTGTACTAATAATATGTTTAAAAGCATTCTTTGCCTATACATGTGGAAAAATTGGCCACATATGCATATTTTACGAGGGTTTTCGTTTTATCCCTTACTGAAATTTTTTTTATACAGTATTTAAAGGCCATGTAAAACTAACCTGTGTTTTCTTGCACTTTTGCAATTACAATAGTTATTTAAGAGAACATGTCTATTGATTCTGGTCATCAAGCATTGTCAGCTTAGGAGGCGTGAGAGGTGTTGCACTTTAAATTACCGTTCATGAACAGACTCAATAAAACCGAGTCTGCTACTTGTATCTCTTGTTTGTGTTTGTTGCTTCCAAGGCATCCACTTTTCAGTATTGATATTGTTAATACCACTTAAACATGTAGACTGAGTGAATAAAATATATTTGTTTTATTTGTAGTCATGTATGTTTTGAAAGTGATTAGATTAATTCTTTGTCAACAGATGCATTGGCGCCGGGGTCACCAACAATTCCTTTCTTTTACTTAAATATTTAATTATTTGTTTAACTATGTCACTGAGTAAAACTTAGCTGAAATGTGTTTCACCAACAGAAATTAAGTTTCTACTTAAAAATTTAACTAAGTAAACGTCTTAAAAACTTAATTAAATATTGACTGTGAATTTATCTATTCTGAAAGCAGTGTAAATAAAGTTCATGTATTTTCATGGAACCAGTCACAAAAAAACAGGATCATCCAGATGGTTGCAGAAGATCATAGCAATCAATCTCCATAAACGTATGGTAACAGGGTTTTTTCTATCATCATTTTTGATAAAACTAGTAAAACATTTTAGCTGCAGGTTACCTTCGTTTTATGTATTTAGCAATGTTGCAGATATATTTGTGACGTATATTCTGTTTTAGAACATTCGACTTGTGAATAAATGTTGAAGTAAATAAAAAATAGATTGTCTATGGAACTTCCTTTTAGCTTGACGAAAAGCACTGAATAGATTTCCAAAAAAGCAAAATATTCTTGCTAAAATAATAGAAGAGTATGATAGTGGACCTTTGGAAAGATGATGGTGTGCATTCAAATTGAGGTATTTTTCAATTTTATTAATGTTTTATGGATACTGTGTCCATTTTTTCTGTAAACTTAGTATCCAGTCAGTAGCAAGTCACCTCCTCAGCTGAATATATTTTATTTAAATTTAAGTTGTTTCGTAATAAAATTGTTGAAACATGTTTTCCAAACTGAAGGAAAAAAACGTAGAAGAAAAACTTAAATTTAAATATATACTTAAGTATGTTGGTGAAACCGACGCCTGGCTTATATTGTTTTTTCAATATTCCCGTTCAATAACTAGATATATTTAGCTTAGTTATATTGCATTAGGTTGCACGACTCTGTATGTATGGTTATTAGTTTTTGAATAGTAATCGTTTAATAGTGATCCTCATAGTCAAATGTGCGTTCAAATTCAAATGGTATTTGTACTGGTGATACTGATAGTTATGGTTTAATTCGGCAATAAAAACATGTTCAAAAAATATATGGTTATGACTGTTAAAAGAAACGCTTAATGTATAAGCTCGTGTATTATTCAATAATTTCAATACCATACCTTTAATCATCTGTTATTTGTTTAATTAAATCACGTACGCATCCTTAATATGTTGATAAATTACAAAGACAAACATGGCAATTCTTGGAAATATTGCGACGACGTAGGAAGAACACATCAATTACCGAAACGAAAACATTTAGATAAATCTGAAGAAAAAAAAAACATTGATTAATAAAACGTGTTTCTGTAAGTGAACTTTTGAAGGCAAACTAACACAATTATTTGTGTCGGTGATGTATGGTTGTTAATCTTGAAAAAAAAGGAATAGTTTGTCGTGCATTTTAGTAACATTGTATTTTAATTTGCGCTGGCTCACTTGTGTTTTATACATGTCCATGTCATTGCATTCTTACAGCTAAATATTGTATTACGGTGATCTCTAAGCTTCTTCCCATAATTGCTTTCAACGTTTTACAAAGACACACATACTTACCTTGGGCTCTTCGTGCTCTTGTGCAAGTGTCGTATTCTTGTGCACGTGTCGTGGTTATGTGCAAGTGTCGTGGTCTTGTGTACGTATGCTTGACTTGCAACCAAAATATTGCCAAGTTAAGAGACGTAACCGCGGAAGAGGTCGCTTGTGACCTTGTTACTTGATCTCTTTGCGTTGTACGTCTGATGGCGACGTTAGCCGAGCCGTCACATGCCTCTCCCCCTTGGCATGTTAAATAATTAGAGGAACATATTTTATAGGAGCTACGTGATTCTGGATTCCACTGTTTTATCATCTTCTAAATATGGTAGCGGCTCTCTTGTTTCGATTAGCCGTTTACTAACAGTTTATTCAATCTAGGCCGGATTTATTAAGTTTACGCAACCATAAATTACGTATTTTATATCATACATGTATATGGCAGCAGCTCTTAGCTTGGTTCCCAGTTTGAAGGGTTACATAAAAACTATTATAAAATATAAATTAAAATAAAACGTACGCTTATATCAAGGGTACTAATAACGACTGAACACACATTAAACGGCTGTATATAACCGCAATAATATTTTGCCAAGCCATTAAAGAATCAGATTGTTTTAAGTTTAACCTTCCGGAAAAAGATAATTTAAACCTTTATTATGTGATGTGGAAGGTGAGTGTATGGTATTACAATTATTTATATACACCAGTGTTATATAGTAAATGGATTGTCTAACGCCACACTAATATAGTTTAAATATGTATTTTATTTTTCATTTTCTTGTAATGATATCTCGCATGGATGCATGTGAACCGTATTCCTTACTTTGTTCAATTTTTGTTTTGTTTTTGGATCAGATATTTTCAAGCTTTGTGCACGTGCAACTCCCTTGTTTCATAAAAATGACCGATTATGTCAATTGATTTAAATTCGAAATTTTAAGAAGTTCCTATAAGTATATGTATAAGTTATTAGCTTTGTATTGGGTATATGCACGAGTTCTTTCGCGTATTAGTATTGCGCGACTTTAGGAGAGCAATATTTATGCGCGAAGAACGAGTGCATATAATCCCAGTATAAATTTAACAACCTTTTTATTGCATATGCACTTTTAAATTAAAACAATAAAATAGGTTATCACATTTATTTTCACCAAAACATTGTATTTGAAACAAATATATTGTTATCACGTCGTGGGAATTTTCACAATGAAATCAACATGTTTACATCACGTGACATACTTTCTTTGACATGAACAGAAAATTGCACCAATCACGAACGAGTATACATTACACACCCAATATGATTTTACTACACGTTAATATGATTGGGCGAATATTGACGTTTCCTGTTACATTGGAAGTAAACGGAGCTTGTAAATGCGTATGCAATAAAAGTACTATATAGACCTCGCTTTACTGTTTACTACAATCGACATTTTATGTGTGTGTGTGTGTGTGTGTGTGTGTGTGTGCGTGTGTCTGCGTGTGTTTGCGCGTGTGTGTGTGTGTGTGTGTGTGTGTGTGTGTGTGTGCTAGAATTGGATTTTAGTAAGAAATTCATGTTAAGGTAATGTTATATTGTTTTTAAATGTACCACGAACTGTTGTTGTTTTAGGTTTCTGATAATATACTCTTTTTCACAAAATTATTATTTTAAGACTGTTTTAGCAGATATGTCGATGGAAAGTGAAATGTTGCGACCCGAATGGCTCCCTTTCTTTTTAATACGTGCATATTTTAGAACAATAATAAAACTAATTCTTTTAAACGAAAGCATGTTATTGTCTTTTAAATTGTACAAATATGTAAATGGACTGGTAGTTTGAAAATAATATGTTTTTAAAGATCTTCCAGTATAACTCTATTCTAAACTGGTACCCACCGACATTGACGGGTTTCATATATAATTCTTATGTAAAACGGAGACAACAACCGTGACACTCCTGTGTCACCATTTGAACAAACTGTGTAGAAGAGGACCAACCGCGAATGCTGCGTATAATATATGACAGCCCTGTGAGAACCATGTGACCACTGGGGTACGGCTAAATTTGACCACAGGGTCATCATTAGAACAAACTTGGTAGAGGACCATAAGTTTGTGCTACATACAAAACACGATACCTCTAGATCGAGTAGTTTTAGAGAAGGTTTCTTGTATAACCGCTGGAGTAGGGCTAAATTTGATCCCAGGGTCACCTTTTGAAAATACTTGGTAAAGGACCATAAGCGTATGATACAGGCAACATATGAGAACTCTATTCTTTTGGATTCATAGAGGACGTTTAAGTTTTTACTTTGTGTCTATGTAAAACATGTGACTTCTGAGGCAGACCATATTTGAACCCAGAGTCTCCTTTTGAACAAGTTCGGCAACGGAGCATACGTTTACGCTACATGCAAGATATTAGTCTTCTCGACCTAGACGGTTAGAGAATAGTTCATGGCGGGGATTTCTTTATTTACCCTTCCCGTTTTATTGGGATTACAGTAGGGTAAGTGTGAGGTTTGGTGCACCCTAGAACCTGGTTTAAAAGAAATATAAAAAGATCGGACAGGGAAAGTAGCATTCAAGGAGGACAGTCAATCACAAAACACAGAAACAAACATGCAAACAGACAAACAAGAAGGCAAAAGCAATAATAAATGGAAACGACATCACAAACACAAAAGGGTTGACAATAGGGCTACCGCCTTGGAACGGTCAATGGCAAAGTAGGCCACTGGGGGTTTAAACCGGTTTTAGGGTGCACCAAACCTCACACTTACCCTACTGTCATCCCATTAAAACAGGACAGTGTAAATAAAGAAATCCCCGCCATGATCTAATCTCTAACCAACAAGGCAGCATCAATAGGCAATATAAGTAAAACACAAATATGCTCGTGTAAATATAATACAAAACAACAATAGCCTAGAAAGCCACAATGATGGTACTCAATGACTTTGCAGAAGCCAGAGCAGTAAGAGAATAAACCATTAAAGGCACGACAAGAAAGATCATGGACAAACATCAAACGCTACCGTCCCAATGGGTTTTAGGTAGGCGTCATCAAAGGGTCCACAGCCTGTCCGGTCATCGTACAATTAAAGAGGAAAGCATAGTGGCGAACTGTAAAAGGGTCCACCACCAAGCATGCAGTACGTTGCAAAATGATAGGGTCATAACCTCTTTTGATAAACTTTTTAACAAGTTTAACAAAGATAGTATGAAAGTGATCATGACCTAGAATCTTACGAAGTTTATAAATCACATCACCATAGAAGTCAGGTTGTGATAGTCCCTGTCGCAGAAGAGTCCATAAATTAATTTTATATTTGGAAAGAAGATCAGGGTTACGATAATAAAAGTTTGCAAAGGTTTTACGAAGTTTATGGTAACGGTAACCCTGATTGAGTAACTTTTTAGTTATACAAAGATTACGAATATTAAAGTCCTCTACTCGAGTACAAGCTCTAGAAAAACGAATAAGCTGAGACACATACACCCCATAAGAAGTTGCTCGGGGAACATCCCCATCCAAGAACATCCCCATCCAAGTGGGGATAATTAACAATGTCAAAATTAAAATCATCTCACCTGTCATAGATTTTGCTAATTATTTTACCATTTTCAATCGAGAGATCTAAATCAAGAAAAGAAGCGTTATTATCAGATATAATAGCTTTGTTAAGCTGAAGTTCTTTAGGATAAATATAAGTAACCATAGTTGGAAAGAAAGGGTTGTCAATGTTCAATATGTCATCCAGATACCGAGAGGTGTCATTAAAGGCTTCAATAACATCTGCCTGGGTATCTGGTGAAAGACCCAACATGAAATCCCTTTCATAGCAAAATAAGAACAAATCTGCGACAAGTGGTGCACAGTTCGTACCCATAGGGATACCAACAATTTGTCTATAAACGGTGGTTCCATACCTGACGAAAATATTATCTAATAAGAAGATGAGTGCTTCACAAACTTCATAGCAAGTCCACATAGTATAATTGTCTAAACTGCCGTTAGTAAAAAACGCTTTTATATTATTACATGCCAAAATGTAGTATTTTCTCTAGCGAAAGTTTTTTGAATAAGAGAAATTAGCTTGTCTTTAATAAGGTGATGTGGTAAGGTTGTATATAGTGTAGAGAAGTCATAAGTGCTTATTGATGAAACTTTGTAGCAGGAGTTATCATGAATATTCATATATATGTATATATGGATATTAAGATCTTGTATATGATTTTAATATATAAGAGACATTGAATCAAAGAATGTATAAGAGCCATTAACATTAAAGAATTGTTTGCTGGAGAGAGCAAAATGTAGAAAAAACAACAATATACATGGCTTCGTAGAAACCCAGTGAAAAGGGCAAGACTAGATATTTTTCTAATTGCTGATAATTTATATACTGACTTAGATGATGAAAAATACTCTCAGGTTACCGTACTGATCATTCTATGATTTATACATAATTGGAATTTAGAAGGGCAAGTTATATTGGAAAATTTATAACTTTCTATTAAAAGACACACAGTTATTCTTTGAGACGTTACTATATTAGCAATCAGAGGTAAAACGATAGTATACTCTTCTTATAAAAAGAAAATGAATATAAATAAGGAAGATTGTGTTTTAAAAGAAATATATGTACTTGAAAACAAAAATAACATCAACTACACTTTACTTGAGAAGAAAAAAAGGAAATATTTGAACTCCGTAAAAAGAATTAGAAGGATTTTTTTGTACGATCTAAAGCAAGATGGATAAATGAAGGAGAAAAGATTTCTAGTTATGTTAATAGAAATTACGTCTCAAAATTAATGAATTCTTTAATATCAACATCAGGAAATACCTTAAAAACACAGGAAGAAATGTTGATGGAAACAAAAGGTCATTTTAAAACACTATATGAAACAAAAAAAACAACAGATATAGATTTACATGTTTTACTTAGGGACTTTAACATACCAAAAGTAAGTGAAAATATAAAACAATCTAAAGAAGGTTCTCTTAGTTATACAAAAATGTTAAATACACTAAAAGAATGTCGAATAACAAGAGCTCATGCAGTTAACTCTGGATTCACAGTTGAATTCTGAAAAAAAGAGACTGGAACAATACAGGTCATTTTTTTAGTAAGAAGGACAATAAATTATGCATACTTAAAAGGAGAACTTTCAGTAACACACAAACAAGGCGTTATCACCTGTATTCCGAAAGGTAATAAGGATCAATTATATTTGAAAAACTGGAGACCTATCTCCCTTCTAAATGTATCTTACAAAACAGCATCAGCATCCATCATTCATGATGATAAAACAGGATTTTGTCAGGCAAATTTATGACATACTATTTTATGCTGAGAAATATAATATTCCAGGGCTACTACTATTGATAAACTTCGCGACTGCTTTTGACACCGCTTCATGGAATTTCAAGACAAAAGTTTTATATTTTTTTAATTTTGGCCCTTCAGTTATCAGTTGGATAAAAATGCTTTACCACAATATTGAGTCTTGTGTTATTGTTAATGGACATGTGTCAGACTGGTTCTATTTACAAAGAGGCTGTCGTCAAGGAGATTCGTTGTCACCCTACCTGTTCAATCCTTGTGCCGAAGTGCTATCTGTGTTGCTAAGAAACAACCCAAATGTTAAAGGTATTAATATAGAGAACATTGCATTTTTAATATCACAATAAACTTACGATACAAGTTTGACTCAAGATGGCTCCAAAGAATCACTTTTACACACAACGTTGACATTAAAATTCTATGCACAAATTTGCGGCCTGAAGATATATGCTGACAATACTAAGGCTATCTGGTTCGGATTAAGAAAAGGAAGTGCCACATAGTTATGTCCGGAATACAACTTATATTGGGAAAAGGGTATTTTCACTGTACTAGGAGTAAGTTTCTCAACAAATCTGATTTCAATGATAACTATAAACTATGATCTTAAAATAGAAGAAATAAAAAAAAGTACTTGCAAGTTGGTCAAAAAGAATACTTACTCCTTTAGGGAAAATGTTGCTTCTAAAATGTCTAGTACTTTCGAAACTTAATCATTTAATAACAGGAGTTCCCAATCCAACAACAGATAAAATTAAACTTATCCAGAATATGTTTTATAATTTTCTTTGGAACAAATCAAAAGATAAAATAAAAAGAACTATTATAATACAGGATCATACATTTGGAGGACCAAGAATGATTGATATTGAACACCTTATTTCAGCTTTTAAAATAACTTGGATCCGCAGAATATTCGAGACAGACAATAAATATTCTCAACTAGTGAACACAACATGTACAATTTTCACAGGCTTATTGACTTTGGAAATGACTATATAAAACAGAACCTAAACAGAGTAGACAATCCATTTTGGAAAGAAGTATAATTTTTTTACTGAGCAAGCAAACCCAGTTTCCTGGCATCAATTTGTATTCAGTTAACATATGGCACAATCCAGACATTAAGGTCGAATATTCAAGCGTTTTCTATAGAAGATGATTCACAGGAGGTATTTTATTAATTAACGACCGTTTAAACACGAATGGAAACCTTTTTAACTCCATAGAAATTCACGGATCGGTATGATATTAGGTCTAATTTCTTAGAATATGAAGGTCTTATTACCGCTATAAGAAACTACTTGGCTAAATAAAATTTTGCTCATCTACCCAGCAATAGCCCAAACCCTTTACGCCCTATTATCATATCACTAATCCAAAAGCGCAGTAAAGGATGTAAACTCATTTATGATCTGTTAATTACAAAAAAAAGGTATTTAATAAAATGGACAAATGAAGTTATAACTGTACATAATTCAAAATTTAAATCAATTTATGCAATACTGTTTAAAATAACGAAAGACTCTATACTACTTTGGTTACAACATAGAATCAACCACAGAATTTCTTGGAACTAACTATTTATTGACTAAAATGAATATCTTAGATAACAATGTTTGCAGCTTTTGCAATATTTTACCTGAAACCATTCATCACCTATTTTGGAATTGTGAAGTTGTAAAACAGTTTTGATTAGACCTGGCAGAATACATAAGGCATTAATGTAACACAACACTGACACTTTGGTCAGAATTTGGAAATAATAAAGTTGATATGATTTTGAATAAAATACTCATGCAGGCCAACTTTTTCATTTATCAACAAAAATGCAAACACAAATCCCATTGTTAAATGTTTTTAAAAACCATATTATATCTTTATACAAAGTGGAAAAGTGGGTAGCATATACAAATTTAAAAGTTGCACAATTTGAAGCCATGTGGAGTCGATATATAAACATTGGTAATACAGGCCTATAGATACAGACTTATTTGATTTTACCCAACCTCAATGAAATACTCCAAAATGCAGGGACACCACAATAAACCGACATAGTAAAACACTATTGTCTACTTCTCAACCTTTTTCTTTACAATTTTCTCCATTTTTTGATGTATATATTTAAGTTCTAGAAATGTTTTCTATTTAAATTGTTTCTTTTTTCTCCAAATAAAAGTAATCCTTACAGTTAATACGACATACTCATAGACTTATTAAATGCCTACAATACCCTAGAAAAATCCTATGTGCATAAATGTGTAAATAATATGTGTTTGTGGGTGAGTGTGGTATATATATATATATGAGTGTGCATCCGCAAAAATATGTATACATTTGAAACATGTGTATATATATATAGGAAATACAAAATGACGCATACTTGAAATTAAGCTGATACATGTATATAAATGAAATATATAATAATGCATATTTGATAATATATTCGCATGCAGGTGTATATAAAATACATAAGATAGATAAGCTTTATTTTGAGTCGGCAAGACATATAAACAATACAACATAAGCTCTTAACGAGCTTTTGAACCGACTATAAATACCATGTAATATATATTAGAACATCAGTAAAATAAAGCTGTCAAATGAGAAAACAAGTTACATTTTAATGATACAATATTATACCAATTTAGAGTAAATTTTTATTTTGTACAATTAAAAATAAGAGGCATACAGTCAGAGTCAATCCTACAGAGGGCAGCTTTTTTTAAGATTATAAATTATTAAAAGACAGATTTACTATAAAGAAGCAAAAAGCTGTTAAATTAGAAAGATGCTAAAACACGTATCACCTCATATTAGATATGAAGAGAACTGATCGACACTAGCTGCATGCAGGACAATGCAAACAAATTGTTATCTATAAAAACAGCAAACAAGCAAAGCAACTAAAGATAGTACAAGCAGTTAACTTAATCATATTACAACAACGCAAAGGCAGCTAGTTAATAATAATAATACTAATATAATCATAATGGTGCATATTTGATATTGATGCATGTTTAAACATAAAATACCTAATGGTGCATATTCGATAGTATATACTATATTAGATGAACCATATAGTATATTGTGCTATAAAAAAAATAAGTTTAGTAGTAAACTGCATGGCAAATTCCTAGGCTATGCGTGGCAGAGGTCATTAACAATATAATAAACATATAGCAGATATATGCAGGGCATTGTGTTTGAAACGATATATGCGGAAAAAAAAATAACAACCTTTCTTTATCATATTGGTATTTTTTAAATATGAAATACGCTGTTTTAACTAAATGGGAGATAACTATATATGATACTTACATTGGATCACAACTAATTAGTGAAAGAGAAGATCACCCTATGTCATGTACATGTTTTATAATACTTCACATTATAAAATAGCATTCAATTTCATTAAACTAAATGTACATAAGGGCTTGCTAAACGGTTTGTTTCTTTTCAGTATATATGCATAGTTGAAAATATACAAATGCATATATTTTACATAAAATGCATGAATACACGATTAAACATTTCGTTTCTCCAGTAATCTGTTTGCAGAGTAACATCATATTATTATTGTTATGCTTTTATTTAAAATAAGATACTTGGTACATTGGAAAACATTTGACACAATAAGAGAAAAGGTAGTGAGTTACATGTTTATCAAAAATGAATATACACATTTGGTAAATAATATCAATATACGAAAATTTATATTATTTTATATATGTTGTATGACTATGTTATGACAGCTTCAGAAAAAAAAAGAAAAACAATTAAACAATCACGGTACACATGTTTCAAAGAATTTAAACAAATTGTCAAACCATTATATCACTGTCTAATAGTCGAAACCATGTAGACTGTTTTGGAAACAGTGTAGAGAGAACAAGATGGCGGCCAGCAAAGCATGCGGGAGGTATGTACATTGAAAATCAACCTCTTCCTTTGTATATTTTGATTATTTCGATCAATCTGTGTAACAGACCTGCACCTAAATGCTCGATGCTTAGAACAATACCCGCCTTATGTTCGACTATGATAAAACGCTATGATAGGACTTGGTCAGTTCATGTAGTTATTCATGTAAGGGTCTCTATAGTGTTTGAGATTTCATTATGTTCTTTAAAACCATTCCCCAAGTAAATCTACATAAATAATTCCCAGTAATACAGTGCGGCGAGGTTCAGTTTTACGTTTTGTTACGTTTGTAAATAGTGTAGTCTATACCGTTAACTTTTTCACTGTCTACCCGGTTAACTTTTGTTCCCAATCTTGCCGTGTCTACACAGTTTCCAAAACAAAAACACCGTTGTCTACAACGTTTACCACGCATTTTTGTCAAACTCGATGGGGGTATGATGCGGCATTCTAATGGATATATATCAAATATGTTAACCCCAAACTTGACACAAATCAGGCTAGAAACGAACTAATGGTCGAAAACGGTGATAGGTCACCGCTTCAAATTTTGAAAACTAAATTCTATCCACTTTGAACGACGATTACGGGCATTGCACGTTTAGTATGAGCATAAGACGGGTATGTTTTAAGCATAGAGCATTTAGGTGCAGGTCTGATACATTGATTGATCGAAATAGTCAAAATATACGAAGGAAGAGGTTGATTTTCAATGTACATACCTCTCCCATGCTATGCTGACCGCCATCTTGTTTTGTCTACACTGTTTCCAAGACAGTCTACACGGTTTCAACTACTAGACAGTGTATATGCAAGCTGTATTACAATTCCACATTTTATATTATGTTTGATATGAATGTATTGTATATACAGGAGAGGTCTTACATAGGCATTGCCTGTTGTCCAATCCCATTCATTACTTGAATAAAATATTGTTTAAATTAAAACAATAAAGAATATATAAGACACATTAAAATTAAAGAATGTATAAGAGGTATAATAATTTATTAAAATCATAGTTCTATGGTATGGTATAAAATTGTCATTTTGAGAATTATAAAGTATTAAAAATATTGTGTTTTAAACTAACAGTACCATTTAAATATACTCTCATACTCAGCAATGGCATCAATGTATATTGGGCAGTCCATACATTCCATATTTGCCGCTACAATTAAAGACTTTTAAATGACAATGACAATTATAAATGATTTTTAAATGACAATGACAATTATAAAAGATTTTTAAATGACAATGACAATTATAAATGATTTTTAAATGACAATGACAATTATAAATGATTTTTAAATGACAATGACAATTATAAATGATTTTTAAATGACAATTACAATTATAAATGATTTTTAAATGACAATGACAATTATAAATGATTTTTAAATGACAAATACAATTATAAATAATTGTTAAATGACAAAGACAATTATAAATGATTTTTAAATGACAATTATATGGCCTGATCAAATCACATTGAAATAAACTAAAAACAACAAGCATATTTGAGTTTTTCACAAGCTCAAGACAATATAATATGCACATCCATGACGCTACTCATTTAGTCGTGGAATATTTATAAGTTATTATGTCAGCATAAGATACAAAATAAAAGAATAAAAAACATATAGTTATTGCAGTTAAACAACAGTTACAAGGCTAAATAAGTACCAGTTCAAAGAAACTAACCCTCTAAATAACAGCAAAGTTACGCTGTAAAATGGTTTATCAAAACTCTATCCAGGGGCTTAGCTCATATAATAATGTATATGTGCCGTTTAAAAGCATAGATTAACACACGGATTATTAAATATCCGTGACTAAATATGAGTAAAATAATTTAAGAGTTGTTAACACTTAACTCGAGGTTCCTGTTTTTATTCTTACTTTTATATTTAGAAAGAGATCACGGTTACGATAATACAATTACGAAGTTTATGGTAACGGTAGCCCAGATGGAGTAGCTTTTTAGTTATACAAAGATTGCGAATATTAATGTCCTCAATTCGAGTACAAGCTCTAGAAAAACGAATATTTTGAGATAAATAGCCCATAAGAAGTTGCTCGGGGAACATCCCCATCTAAATGCGGATGATATCAAAATTAAAATCATCTCTCTTGTCATAGATTTTGATAATTATTTTACCATTTTTAATAGAGATGTAAATCGAGAAAAGAAGCGTTAATATCAGAAATATTAGCTCTGTTAAGTTGAAGATCTTTAGCATATATTGTATAACCATAATAGAAAATAAAAGGGTTGTCAATGTTCAATAAATCATCCAGATACCGAGAGGTTTCAAAGGCTTCAATAACATCTGCCGGAATATCTGGTGAAAGACTCAACATGAAAATATAAAAACAAATCTGCGACAAGGGGTGCACAGTTCGTACTCATAGGGATACCAACAATTTGTCTATAAACGGTAGTTCTATATCTGACGAAAATATTATCTAGTAGAAAAGTCAGTGATTCACAAACTTCATGGGAAGTCCAATTGTCCAAACTGCTGTTAGTAAAAACGCGTTAATGTCGTTACAGGCCAAATATGTAGTATTTCCCTAGAAAACGTTTTTGAGTGAGAGCAATATGCTTGTCTTTGATATGTTTGTGTGGTAAAGTTGTATATAATGTAGAAAAATCATAAGTACTAATAGATGAAGCTTGACGTTTATTGCAAATTTTATCAAGAACGTTGCCTGAATTGTTAATAGAACGACATAATCCCAGAGTTTTCATAAGCTTTAGCATAATATTATTTAAGTGATCTTTAACGGCAGTAAAACAAGGTGTTAAACGTTTGGAGATATTTGTAGTGGTGCAAGAACTAGAATTGGATATAAAACAGCTTTTATACGGTTATTTGTATAATTTGGGATTCAGTACATCGTTGGAAGAAATATAAAAAGATCGGACAGGGAAAGCAGCATTCAAGGTGGACAGTCAACCACAAAACACAGAAAAAACACGCAAACAGACAAACAAGAAGGCAAAAGCAACAATAAATACAAACGACATCACAAACATAAAAGGGTTGACAATAGGGCTACCGCCTTTGAACGGTCAGTGGCAAAGTAGGCCACTGGGGGTTTAAACCGGTACTAGGGTGCACCTAACCTCACACTTACAATCAATAGGCAATATAAGTAAACCACAAATATATGCTCGTGTAAATATAATACACAAAAACAATAGACTAGAAAGCCACAATGAAGGTACTCAGTGACTTGGCATAAGCCAGAGCAACAAGAGAATGAACCATTAAGGGCACGACAAGAAAGATCATACACAAACATCAAACGCCACCGTCTCAATGGGCTTAAGGTAGGCGTCATCATAGGGTCTATTTTGCTTTTCGTCTATTAAAGCCTTGAAAGTCTTGCTCTGAGAGATATGTATCGAAACAACATTATCTTCAGTAGATTGCATACGAATTAGTACGTTCCTGAGATAGGACTTTGACGTAATGGAGGCGATAAACAATAATTATATTATTAGCTGCTTTATCAGCAGGAACTAAAACAAACTTAATATGCAATTATTATCCCGATTTTAAGTTACGAAATGAAAACCTAGGTCTAGGGGGAAGTAGGGAGTGGTTAGCCGTATCTATTATGTGAAAATAGTATTTTTTCAAGCTGAAAGGGAGTTAGGGTCAACATGTTCTCTACGACACCATTTAATACTAACATCCACAATGGACTGGGCTATCTGACCACGACATGCAATAACATCAATCACAGAAGGCAATCCCGGCCGGAGAATAGTAAAAATTAGGTGTTCTACTCTCGCATTCCCTAGGAGTGTTATTTACTATATCAAAGTCATAGACTGTTTTTTTGTAGTTGAAAATCTTATTTCTCTAACTGGTGTTTTGTACCTATAACAAATTATAGAATTTTCGGATTTTTTTAAAATATTTAGGAATAGAATCAATAACACGATTATCTCGAAAAATACTTAGTATATTAATAAAATCAACGAATTTTTAGAAAATGTCTGACGTGATCAGACTCCTATTCAATATGAGGTAGGAGAACATGCTGCGTATAGCTTTATGGAAGCAGTGTTATGCAAAGGATCTGTTCGAATGAAAATAGTGCATGCTTCCTCGTAAATCAGGCTTAAGAAAATAAATGGATAGAGCGGTGAGACAAGGAAGCATCGATTACATTCCAGACTGTTTAAAATTAGTATGTAAATCAGCGACTGACATAGTAATACGTGATTTCCGTTAGGTGTTACCATTACGTCTACAACCATGAGACATAGATTTACGCTTTCGAGTGGAAAATACAGCAAAAATGTCAATATAAGTTTTTTTTGAAATATTTGTTTGTTGATAAATATTATGATAAAGGCCCAGTGGAAATGGTGTCTGCAAGTTTTTCCTCCAGTTCAGTTTTGCTATATGTCTAGCTTGTATTTTAACATTTTTTGTTGCATGTTTCTTAGAAGGTATTAAACCCTCTATTTCCTTGTTGATGTTTAATAGCAGACATGTTTATTTGCATGATAAAGTAAGTTTCCCAGAATTCTAACGAGGTTTGAGTTTTTAACAGATTGTCAACATTCTAACTTTAATATGGAAGGGCAATGGAAACTCATTTACGCTATTATAACCTATAAGGAGAAATCATGTATTTTTCAGAATTACATAAAAAATGATTTTCTATGCATTTATTTTGTTTGAATAGGTGGGTTGAAGTCAGAAACAGAGAAAAAAAATATCATTTTCAGACTTTTAGACTATTGTAGAGTGTTTTTGGCAACTTTTCCTCAAATTTTCTGATTTTCTTTAAAAAAAAAATGGAATTTTTGTGAAAGATATGTGGCTAAATGTGTGGTATACATACTAAGGGATGCAAAACAAAGCCACCAGAGGTGATTTGATGAGGAAATGTTGAACGGTTGCTGAGATATTGCTTTTTTTATTATTTCTTAATTTCGCTACAAAATCGACTCGATTTAGTGCATGGTCAAGCATAGGTAAATGGCAATAATTTCAAGACGAAGTCATTCAGCATTGCGAAACAAGTCAAAATGTTCTTTCATTAAGTTGTTGGGTTGAATCGACCAGTTTAATTAAAAAACATGACGCAAAAATAATCCCTTATAGGTCTAATTACACTAAATCAACAGGATGTGCTCGCCTGGTGCAGTCGAAAGTAGTTCTGTATTAAAGAGTGCTAATCTTTTTTTCTTTAAATACTTTTTTTAGTGCAGTTTCCTGTTATTTTTTGGCTGTAACTGTATTCTGGACATGTTGTTGATATTTGAAACTGCAGCTAACCTGTTTTTGACAGTTTTTGATATAAATTTGAGAAGTGAAAGTATACAGGGTATGAAATTGCAAGGGGTAAAAATAGTGTTGACGTTTGACCCGGTGTTAGTATACAACTGAAGAAATGTTTCTTAGTAGGTATTAAACCCCCTATTTCCTTGTTGATGTTTAATAGCAGACATGTTTTTTTGCATGATAAAGTAAGTTTCCCAGAATTCTAACGAGGTTTGAGTTTTTAACAGGTTGTCAACATTCTAACTTTACTATGGAAGGGCAATGGAGACTCATTTACGCTATTATAACCTTCAGCCTTTATCAATGGCGTCGAGTTGGCGGATGGTTGTATATTAATACGGTAGATTAAAATCAAATGTATAGCATGTATCTCGGTTATTTATAAAAAATAATTATGTACATATTGAAAGTGTATACCTTTGTTGTTATTTTATGTAAATTTGTAATGAATGTATGACCGATGTTGTAGGTTTAATGTAGAGACAGGTTCATGGATATATATCTTCAATGTAGCCTACATTGTAGGTCTATGAAAGGTTCAATTAAAATATTTGTCGATTTTCGAATTTCAACACTCGTTTAGTTTGTTCAGTTCATAGGATGTTATTAATTATGATTGCTTTACTATTTAAGTCAAGGTATGGCTGTATTGCGTCATCAGATTTCAACGCGGCATGAAAAATTATTGCTGTTGTCATGAATTGGAGTGGAGTTGAAGGCTGAGTATCAGCAAGATAATAACGCATCATCTTTGTAGAAGGGAGTATAACGTTTATTTATCAATACCCTTTTAATGCTTATACTCAATAATAGATCAACAAGTGTTGACCGATTAATTTGGGTGAAGGTCATTCGGAGATCAGTTTATAATAACATCACTGTCTGACTGATGCAGACATGAAACGATCACTGCTCCATACTGCTTAGACAAATGCGCAGTGAAGCATTCTAATGAGGCGTCTGCTAGTCTCCTTGTATATATTACGGACAGATATGCTGGTAGGGTTATTACATTGGCGTGTCGGGAGCTGCGGACAGGGGTGCATTTGTGCATAGAAAAGGAAGAAGAAGAATTCTTTCTTTGTTAACTTTACTTTAAATTATTAATTTACATCGATTGGGAAACCTGTTCTTGCAACTTAAATTAGCTTCCTGGGTATAACCAGTACTAAGCAACATGGATTAAGCCCCTTGCTCAAGGATAAATTGCATGGCCAAGGCGAGGATTGAACACTGGAATAAATATGACAGTGTTCAAATAGTTGATGGATGCATATGAAAATAAAAAGTTTTATTTAATGTAGTGTGCAAGGTGTTCATTATTTTAGCAATTTATTTCAGAAATACAGTATGCCTAAACTACAGTCACAGAGCCATATTTGCCGTAAAGCAGTCCAGGGGGCCGAGGACGACTCAGGACGCAGAAACTGGATGAACCTATCAGTAAAATAGATAGGGACAGCAGGAGCTGGTGGTATCTCCAGAGTTCGTGAGAAGATCGTTAAGCAACTGACGCCTGAGATGGTGGATTGGCTACACATTGTTACAGAAGATGCAGTACATGTGAGAGTCGTAGTCGGAATCGGCAAGCGATACGGTTAACGGTGGATGGCAAGTTGTGGCTGAAGGAGCAGATGTTGCAACGCTTACGGAAACAGGACTCGGTTTATACTTTATTATGGCTTTAAGTTCGTTGGGTTAATAAAAAAAAAAAAAAAAAAAAAGAAAGAAAGAAAAAAAAAAAATGGTGGATAGAATTGTGGGTTGTGAACAATGACTACCCGGTATGATTTTTTGTTATGTTGGTTAGAATTGTGGGTTTGTAAAATTTGACTACCCGGTATGAATTTATTATTATTATCTTTTTTTTTAATTTTTTTTTTTACACCACTTCCTGTTGTTGATGTTGTCTTTAAATCTTCAACGGTTTACCTCGTTACCTACACAAATTAGCAACTTAGGTCTGTGATATTACTAACTGTTGATTATATTGCATCAACTATATATTTAAACATGGCATAATAATAAGGAAAACATTTATGCAAGCAACTTCTAAGTCCAAATAATACTGGATTAATAAATTGTGAGGCTAATTTGCATAAAAAATAAAAAATAAAAATATTGCCGTGTGACCCTTTAATCACTGATTTTGTAGAGCTATACAAATTAGAACACTAAATAAGTCAATACAACTCTGGTGTCATGATGATGTCAATGATAACTTGCTGCTGATAATGCTCTTTAAGTACTATTATGAAAACAATTTATATAAATAATTTGTTTGTCACCATGTTGTAAATGCAAATTAATGTTGAATCAAGCCATTATGTTGGTCAACTGATGTTATCGTCGTCGTTGTGCCCTATACATTTAACTTCTGCTGCTATTATTTATTCTCCAGGGCTGATCATGGAACTGTGGTTGTGTTGACAGTAATGGCAGTGTTTCTGCAATAGGTTCTCTTAACCAATTGCTGATAAGTATACCTCAACAGTGTTTTGTTGATTTCAGCTTATTTTAACTTGCTGCTGCTGACTGCCGCTGCTAATAAGACGGGTTGTAAAAGGTCCAGTGTTATTTGTCTAGCGATCCACTTTACAAATTTATTTATGTACAGGGATGTTTTCATTATTGTGGCTGTTGTTTTGTATACTGGTGTGGTTGTGATGGTGCTTACTTATAATTGGTTATCTATCATTCAAACACTTTGCCTTATATTTCAGTTTGTGTCACTATCAAGTTGACAGGGCAGTCAAAAGTTCCTGTCAAAAAATGGCGTGATGTTGTGGACAGGTCATAGAGGCACAGTGTTGGTATTGTATGTAAAGTTCCATTTCTTACAGTTATACAAGTTAAACATAAATCACAAAGCAACATTTCAAACATTGCGAATGTCAATTGTATCCAAAATAGTTGGTGTAGAATTTGGGAATATATCCCCAGAACTGGTTGATACATTGACAATGGATTTATAAGTGGCGTTCCATTTTCCAAGACCTTGGAAGAATTTAGATGCTTTTCATATGGTTTATTTCATGGCTACTCCATTGGTTCGATGAGTATTAGTTATCCTGTCATTGTTAAGCAAGTCATATCAAATGGCACCGGTATCTATTTAATTTGTGTGTGTTTGGGTGGGTGTAGTGCACATGTTTATTGTCCCTCCGCCTTTCAACCGATACGACGTCATGAATGTATTATTCCAGTTGGGATTGTCCCTACCCTATGTATAGCACTGAGTTCTGTGCATGGTCACTAAACTATATAAAGTACTTCTATGCTATGTCCTACTCGAAATAAAACTGTTCTATGCATGATCTAAATTTAAATTTTAATAAAACACTTCTCACATCAATTATATAACACCTTTAAACCTCCTTTTAATAACTACCTCCGAAAAAAGGGAGGCATGTATAAACCAAGTAAGGTGTTCTTGCAGGCACAAAATAGAAATATTTGTCAAAACTATCGAGATGTTCAGGTCGTGTGGTGAGGTGTATTGCCGGTTGAGGTTGTTTGCTATTCACGGGTTCTTAAAATACCCGTGATTGAATGTGCGTTGAGTGGGTTGTGAGTTGGTAACTTAATTCGACACTCCAGTTTTAGGGTTTAGCCCGGCTGGTTTAAGCCGTTTATATTGTGGCTATAGAGTTTGAGTACTCAAAATGTGTATGTTATATATATACCTTGTCATCAGTGGGTTTGGAACCGATGTATATACCTTGTAAAATGTGGCTGTTGTTGGCGGGATAGCTGCTTTAAATGAGGTTTTAAATGGCATTCAGGCAGTCAAAATCAATCGCTATTACATCTTTATTTATATGAAGATAAAATAGTTGTGCATTCAACCTTTAACACGTGTGTCAGTTTACTTGACAAGGATACATATTCCTAGTTTATAGTCAAAGGAGCATAATATAATGTATTTGTAAATCTGGAAATGCTTTAGTCCTAGTCTTCTTGAATACATAATTATTTACATAGGTGGTCATTCAAAAGCTAAAGTTAATTGTAACATTGAATTTAAGTAATGGGTTGCAGAGGTGTCTGCCTCCGGTTGGATGCCATTATGGAACAGAATGAACATTGAAACATATTTTTCATTGAAACACATTTTTTAATTCGTTTCTACCGATTTAAATTTACTTCTATGCATGGTGATGCATATCTTAAATTCACTTTAATGACTGGTATGTGTATAAAAAAAGGGGGAAAGAAATCACTTCTTTGGGTGAGGTTATGTTTGGTTGGACTAGCCTTTAGATGGTTAAGAAACAGTGGAGCCCGCCCAGACATCAATTGAACTTGTGGCCGTTAACTAGTCATGTACCTATTAATTGACTGCAACTGATCATCAGTTACTTAGGCATCCGATTATGATGATCGTTTATGAGTCTTAATGTTAAAATAGAACATGACTATCCAGGAGACAACAGTTAGGAAATACACTTCAGATGCATGAAAGAATATTACACACACAAACAAATATCGCTTAGAAATGTTATATATGCTGTTGGAAATGACATAACATTGTCTTAAGAAAGAATACATACTTAGAAATTATACTAAGTTCAAAGTCTTAACAGGCACATGTTATGTATGCCTCATATTGTCTAACCGATTGTAACCGTTGACCGTCCTATTGATCATGACTAGAAGTTTAAGTCTGAAAACATGGAAGTCCATATTCTTGATGCGAATTTGACAAGCTTAGGAACTACTAACAGGTTATAAAATATGAAAGGTAACTCTTGAATCGTACTCCAAATCTTATCTTGACACTCTATATGTCTTTTAATATTTTATTTTATTTATTATGATGCAATATCTGGTGCATCAAAACATCACTTCATAAGAGTGTGAAATCCAATCAAGACGATGTAAGATGATATGCATTAATAGTTACTTTTATTTACTTGATTCAGTTTAGTCCATTTACTGAGACTTGTGCCCTGTTTTACATTCTCTGCAGGTAATATCAACTTTGGTTGGGCTGCATATTTCATGTTTCAAAACCCATTGAACTTTCTTCCAGTGGGCTATCAAGCATCCAGGTTAAGCAGGACTAATAAGGATATTTCCTTTCTTATTCGGGTTCAGTTTGTGATTGGGTACATTTGTCACACGCATGCAACACTTTGTTTCTGCATAGAGTGACACACGGATTGCAATAGTGTTGTTTAGAAGAATGTCGCCTTTAGTTTTGGAAACTGGTCCATGGCAGTATTTAAATAATTACAAAATCGGTTGTGCAGTCATGTTTTTGGCATATATAACCTCTATTTTCGGTTATCTGCTTATCCTTCGTAAAAATAAAATGCTAATCATAATCCCAGCTGGGCTCTATGTAAAAAAAAAACACAACATATTTCAGTTACTGTTATTATATAGCTGACCGGTACTATTCGAATGATAATGGCAATATTGTGTTTAAACATTTTGGGTTAAAAGCCATTTTATGTTTTTGTAGTAAAACCCGCATTTGGGTTCCTGATAATGTAATAGCTGACCATATTTGGGTCATTTGATGATTTGGCATTTGATGAATGTATTAAAATCCGTATTTGGGTTACAGATAATGTAATAGTTGACCATATTTGGGTCATTTGATGATTTGTGTTGACCATATTTGGGTCATTTGTTGAATGCTTTTGTTGTTGGCGAGACAAATCTCTAATTGTGAAGTGCGTAAGTCATACCTCCATTTAAGGATTTATTACTATTCACTGCGGTGCCCTGCTTCCCCCATTTAATGGCGGTGCTTCTAGCGGTGCCCATGTCCCCACTAGTGGCATGTGGCAGTATGTCGCGGTCACAGCAGTGTGCAGTAATTATTTTACGAGAACATTTGAAGGAAAGCAACTAAACTTTAAATATCTGGCTTGGTGAACATCTGAACCCAGGGTTCACTGAGTACAGTTTTTATTTACTTCAAAACTTGGTCTGAGCTATGACCATTTTTCAAAATTGTTATAAGTATCGTGACTGCACATTTGATATGCATATTATGTTTCTTGTTTTATTATGCTGAAGCCATGGCCAGTTTATTCCAATAAATTTAAACTATTTTTATTATTGGTTTTCTTTCATAGCCCATCTGCAATAATGGGATTTGTCGTTTATCGACATAAATCCTTTTATTGTAGTGCGGTTGTTAATTTACATGAGTTTGTGGTCACCCTGACTGCACAGAGTGTGGCCCTTCTGTTTTTGTCAGTTTTACGATTTAGTAATTTGTACCCTACACCGTATATTCAGCCTTTATCAATTGCGTCGAGTAGGCAGATGGTTGTATATTAATACGGGAGATTAAAATCGAAAGTATAGCATGTATCACGGGCATTTATAAAAAATACCCACCCACCCATAACCCCATTTTAATGACTATATATTTTGCTCAGTCTGCTTTGCTTGGTTTGTCTATATATATTTCAGGTACGTTATACTAGAAATGGTGGTGTTGGGTTTATGCGGACGGGATGATGTCTTAAGGAATCGCGTTCCTACAATGTCCTACCGTCGTGGCTTCAGCGCTGTATATACAGCAAATTTGGCAGTATGTCGCGGTCACAGCAGTGTGTCGTTATTATTTTACGAGAACATTTGAAGGAAAGCAACTCAATTTTAAATATCTGGCTTGGTGAACATCTGAACCCAGGGTTCACTGAGTACAGTTTTTATTCACTTCAAAACTTGGTCTGAGCTATGACCATTTTTCAAGATTGTTATAAGTGTCGTGACTGCACATTTGATATGCACATTATTTTTCTTGTTATATTATGCTGAAGCCATGGCCAGTTTATTCCAATAAATTTAAACTATTTTTATTTTGGTTTTCTTTCATAGCCCATCTGCAATAATGAACAGTGACGTAACTAAATACTATGACCTGACTGACGAAATTGTTGGTACAGGTAATTCTTTCAATTTTTGGGATAGCCTGCAATATATTTATGCTCACGGAAACGAGCTTCTTAGGAACGACCTGTTTGTCCAACATATTGTATACCACAACGTGGTTCATTTCAAGTCAAAACATAAATGACGTCAGAAGTACGTCAATCAACATTTGAAGCTAGACATATATTAAATGTTAACATTAACAGTTGATTATAGAGTTTGGATTCTGGAAATCTGTAAGTTAAACATTATATATTGTTGTGAGTAGGTACAAAAACGGTGTACATATGTTTGTAGATTTAGCAGATATTTCCACCCGACAGCATACATGAGGACCCCGAGTTTGAACCCTTTTTTCTCTACCTGCAATATTTACATTTTAACGAACAAATAGCCATCATAAAAATGAAGTTATTTGAGGGCGTGCATTAACATGTGTAAACTTACCTAAACTCATAACGTTATTCGATGATTTTCATAATTATATGCCACCCTTAGCAAACCCTATTTACAAATATGTTGTCTAATGGCTGACATGAACATTTGGAAGATGTCACTCAATACTTTAGATAAATAGTTGACATCCGTCATATAATAATGGCATATATAATGCAGCCAAATTATTAAATGAAGTTTTGCCACAAATTAAATATTATGTCACCCGAGGAGAGTTATTTTGTCGATTTGACTTACTAGATACATTTACCCGGGGCCACAAATGAAGAATTGCAACATTTTACATTTAATGTCCCCCGAGGATCTATCTATCTATCTATCTAGCTATCTAGCTATCTAGCTATATGTCTGTATGTCTGTCTGTCTACAGGTCTGTCTACAGGTCTGTCTGTCTGTCTTGCATGAACGTCTTGCGAGTAATCTATGCAGCTTCGCGTCTGTGCAGTTAAATTTAAAAGATCTAGATCCTATCCATTTGGGAGGCCTAAGTTGTGCAGTGTGCGTGAAATACATTCACTAGATGATGAATTTAGTTGTTAGTGCAACAGGCTAATTTGTGAGATTGACAATATATGTCAATAATTTAAAATCTAACAACTGATTAAAAACATGTATGGTCACTTATGTGATAGTGTGATTGATCTTGTATACTCCCTGTTTGAAAGAATTCAAATCAGTGAGCATGACAAGGTCTGATGGCAGTTTGTTCCATAACACATTGGTCATAGGGAAAAAGGAATACTGACAATAGCTAGCAGTGGTGTTAATTTGTTGGTATGAGAGGGGATGCATGTGGCGAGTCATTCAGGATGGGCGCACAAAGTATGGGGATAACTGGACAGCTACAAGACCGTGGACAATTTTGTAGAACATATTCAGTTGAGCATCAGCTCTTCTGTGTTCTAGAGACCTCCAGCCGAGACTATCTGTCATGTCAGTGACACTGTCATATGTGGAGTATTTGTTGTTTACCCACCTTGCAGCTCTGCGCTGGACCATCTCTACCTTTCTGATGTTTTGGTGCGTGTGTATGCTCCATACTGATTAGGCATACCCATTTCAGGTCTGACAAGAGTTTTGTAAGCCATCTGCCTTATATTCTCGTTTCTGGTCTTAATGTTCCTACGTAGGAAGCCTAAGGTCTTCCCTGCAGTGGTTACTGTCCTGTGTCTGCAATTTCTAGAACTTGTCCATTGATTTTGTATGGTGTCTGGACTGGGTGCTTTGATCTAGTCACATGTCGGACCTGGCATTTACTTGGATTGAAGTCCATCTCCTATACAGCTTCCCACTTCTGTAGTGTGTCCAAGTCTTGTTGGAGGGTCTTACTATCACAGAGATTTCTGACTGTGATGTTCGCAGCTGTGTCATCTGCAAAGAGTCTAACTTGATCCTCTGGCATGTCATTTATATATAACAAGAATAATAAAGGACCGAGTACTCACCCTTGGGGCACCCCCTGATGTTCCATTTACCTGATCCGAGACCGACCCCTCCATAACGACAGATTGTGTACTATTGGAGAGGAATGCTTTGATCCAATTTAAGGTATCTCCTGTCACTTACTTGAAGATGTGCTACCCTTAATATGTTAGGCCACTCGAGGGCTTATGACCATGACTATTAACCCACAGAACTAAATGTATGTTTTCCACGTATTTATGTGTCAGCCACTACGTGGATGCATGGTGCGCGTTTATCTTTCTCAATAGACATATGATTTAGTTTTTTTCATCTGCTGTTACAACAATTGGCTTTGTTAAACATGCCTACGACTGATTTTGCTAGTAGCAAAACAATTCAGTTTTATTTCGAGATAATCGTAAAATGTTTTGACAGTTAGCCGCCACTTTGCTTTTAATCTGAAACATTTGTCCGGATACCTGAACCTCTGGTATCCCTTTTACTGCTTAACTGTTCAACGTATCACTCAAATATGTGTCAATTGCGACGTAGATCTTGTTTATTTTTGACAGTACGACTCGAACGTGAGTCTCCATGTATCTTGAATTTTCCTTTTAGGTGGCATTTAATAATTTTCATGCTCGAAAAACTCTCCGATATCGCACTGCCGAGTTTGACATGAACTAAAAAGAGATTTCATTCAATTTACTTACATCGATACACAACTATTGGTGTTCCGGACTTGCTTGAAAGATATAATTGTGTAGCTGAATCAGTATCAGAATCCTCTGTGTGACATTCAAAGAAGTAATGTTATTGTCTTGAACCAACATGTAAGAAGTTATGTTATTGTCTTGAACCAACATGCAAAGAAGTTATGTTATTGCCTTGATTCAAAAGTCCTTATTGATGCATAACAGTCTGCTACTCATTTATCTACAACTCATTTCTGATCAATATTAAAATGCTGCTAGAATCATCAAGGAATGGATTCCATTCCAAATGTATCCTATATATTTTATTATGATGGGGAAATTTCACTTTCACCATAATGCATCTCAAACTGTTCTACAAGGCTATACAGTTTTGAACTGAAGCCATCCATCTCAAAGCAGCTTAAAGCAGATATAGTATCGTCAATCAATGTACGCTTTATGAATTTAGTTGCACTCACTGGATTTTATTCAGTGTTACCGCCTTAATTCGCTGGAGTTTATTCAGTGGTACCGCCTTAATTCCATTAAGCGATGGGAAAGCTTATATTAGCAAGATTTTTAAACGAATATTTCGACAGTAAAATATGTTTAAAACATATTTCTAATTTCCTACTAGAGTACGTGGTCCCACCTTAATTCCATTAAGCGATGGGATATTATGGTACCCTTCCCCTACTGCGCTCGCTACTCTCTCTTCGTGGGGTCAGGCAATGGCTGGTAGCATTTTGAATGAGGCATTGTGGGTCAATGTGTCAACAAGGTGTTTTTAAATTTGAGAACGTCATTTGTTTAAAAAATAGTTTAACTCATAACTAACATACAAAAGGTGTGACCGAGGTGAGGATTCGATGCAATGCGATCTTATTGATCTAATTCATGTACATTTTGTTTGAAAAAGGCTTTAATTAAGATTACTGCACCAATGTTATGATGGCTGGTCAAAATCATGGTGAGCGTCAACAACTCGCTTTATCGTCGATGGAAACTAAAATAGGCGTCTCCTTCTCCTATAATGTCGTTTGATGAATAGCAGCATATTGTCTGTTCTTTGATTTAAAACCGATTTCATGTCTATGGGCCTATAAATAAGGAAGTTATGTCAGTTTTATGATTTGTCGTACCCACCCAGCTTCATTTTACATGGACCCTGTTTGATAGTGTCGAGTTTAAAACAGTTATATTAATGGTTAAAGGGTCCTCCAAATTGAAATAACTTCCCTTTGTATTACAAAGGTAATGATTAGCAGTTTCTAAAAATACTTCGGTCAACATCGTAAACCTATTCGTTCATCGGTAAATCACGAATCCATACGGCACATTTGCCCCTAATACACACCTGTCACGGAAACGTAACTGAGGTTTCACGGAAACAGCCGAATGGAAAAACCCTGTTGACGTCACGCATTACCCATGGTTCATTAGAAACGAAAATGGCGGACACAAACGAAGTAAACAATGCAAGCGAAGTGGAAAATGTTGAACACATTTTGTTTTCCCCATCCACTTTAATTTTGAGCGTATATATAAAGCATAAATGAAAACAATAAACGAATAATACAAATAAACTCATGGTATTGGATTCTTCAATGTCTTCATCCTGTGTCTCCGTCTGTGGGTCTGCAAATCGGAGAATCGGGGAATTGCGTCAGGTTTCAGCATTGGTTTTAAGTTTTCGATACCTACCGTATTTACTCAATGAGTCCGGACACTCATTAATTCCAGACACCTAATTAATTGAAGGATATAATAAAACTAGTGTTCGGACATATTAAGAAATTAATCTTATTTCGATAGTTTTGATGGTTTTATACATTCGGACAGCGGGAAAGGATGAACTATTCGCCGAAAATGACGAGTTAAAATTACGATCAACGACTTCTCTAATTGCTGATTGCATCTCGATAATTACCAACAGAGGCAGCAGAATATACTTCAATGAATTTAATTGTAACTTGTTTGATGCAATTAAATAAAAAGTTTTTGATTGTGATTTTTTACTGTTATTAACGAGCCATTTTGAAACAGTTACATTATTACTGACCCATGCTATAAACATACATCCATATAAATTCTGTGTAATCGGTCAGGCGCGTGTTGAAACAATTGTTTAAACCAGGTAAAACCATTCCAATGTAGGTGTTACGGGTTGTTTTGTGTTGTCGCTGTAGTAGCTAGTGGGCCATTCCATTATCAGCCAAAAAAATACGGACTCGCTCACACAGGTAAAGTTCTGTGCGATTTGGTGTCTGTACAACTACTATTTTTTATTTCATACTATAAGCATGGCATGCTTTGTTTTTTAGCTTCGATTTGAGGAATAACATGATGGTGCAATTAAATGGACAAAGAACACGACTATTTTATAATTTTAATTTATTTTCTGCGATACCTTATATGTTTTTATTTTGTAATAAAATAATCAACATGTTTAAAAATTGCATTGTCTCATTATTCAATAAAGTTCATTGCTACATTTCAAACAAAATATAATAATTTAATATAATAAACTAAATGTCATAATTGTTCATTAGTTCATTGTTTACATATTTTTTATTAGTTCACTGTTGTGGATAGAATCGTATATATCACAGTATACTATTACACAGTCCGCACTAGCCAGCATATACCTACACTTGTGACTAGAACGTGACAGTTCCACAGACCAAACAGTGTACCGCTCACTCACCGCATAACTAACTCTACCCGCGTGTAAAGTCTGTCTCGGTGTACTGATTTCACAGGTTTTACAGTTTGCCCAAGTTGAGTACCGTAATTTTAGACAGTTTATAGAATAGCCGAATAATTACCAATAAGTGATAATTAATGGATGGATTTTCGTTATTACCGTAAACAACGAAGGTGAGATTGCCCCGAACATCACAATTAAAAATACTTACTGTAGAATGTTAATTTACCGTTCCCTCTCAAAATATTCGGACATTGGCAAATATGAATTAATTTTGGAAAGTTATATTTCCGGACACCAATTTATTTGTTATTTTATCCCGTCCGAACTGATAGAGTAAATACGGTAATCTCTTTTTCGTTACATATCTTTCTCAATAAAATGGTCCGAACATACGCAAGAGTGCTCTGAAAATTTCCATTTCACACCGTTTTGCAAAACAACAAGTTCAATCCATTTAGTTCGATGACGGCCACATGGAAATGTGTGGAGACTTACACTGCCTTCTGTTTACTTTTTCTACAAAAGCTTAATGAGCAACTTTTCACCCATGATGAAGACACGAACACATCAATATTCCAGGGTTTAAAACACTTAGGCTGTATGAGAAAAATGAACATCCAACAAGAGTAAGGGTTTGTTTACACATAGATACGCGCCATAATTGATTATGTAAATTAGGTAATTTGTACGGAAGATGTGATTGGTCAACCCCTTATGACATCATTTTCCGAAGATCGGCCGCGCACCAGTTTTTTTTATGTACAGGTAAACTTCATCCCTATAAAACTTGCTTTTATCAACGGTTTTTGAGAAAACGGACGATGACATTGACATTCTATTATAATAAGCTTTCATTTAAAATCACTTTATTTTTCAATTTGGAGGACCCTTTAAATAACAAATACATTGATTTTTTAAATGGAGTTGCTGTGGTCGAGTGGATAGCATACTTTACTCTCGTCCTAGAAGTCATGGGTTAATTTTGTATCCACTTTAAGGGGCCACATCCAAGGTATATCAAACGCAGTCCGATATTATATTACCCGGGCAAGGCACTGTGAGAGTATGAACTCATTTGGAGGGGATGTAAAGCTGTTGGTCCTGTGTGCAGGGGGGTGGGGGTGGGGGGGGGGGGGGGGGTTAAAGGTGCATGTGTACCCTAATATCAGTTGATGAATTGAATGTTGTATTGTTGTTTAACAGCTCGTCAACACCAAGGTTACATGTATCAAGTCACATATGCTTATATTTGAAATTAAAATAGATTTTGCTATACCGATAAGTCCAGGTTGTTTTGAAGAATTAATTGGCAGAGTAGCCAAGAGTGTAAACCCTGACTTTTTTTGTGAACTCTGATGACCTGGATTTACAGGTCGCATTGTTCTTTGAATTGTGTTTCCATGACAACGGATAGCTATTTTTTTTCATTTTAATACATTTAAATTCCTAGCTTCAGAATGGACTGACAAAGAAAATGAATGTTTGCAGACATTTGCACTTATTTAATAATTGATAAAAAATCTTTGTTCTTTTTATGAAAATATAAATGCATGCACATGTATGTCTATATTTTGCTAAATGTTAAAGGCACAGATACCGGTTTAAAAAAAGTCTTATATATATTTAATAGATATATAAGACCTTTTTTTTAAAACCGGTATCTGTGGTTAAAGGTGCATGTGTACCCTAATATCAGTTGATGAATTGAATGTTGTCTTGCTGTTTAACAGCTCGTCAACAACAAAGTTACATGTATAAAGAGCTTCGCCAGAGAGACAGGAAGTATACATAGGAAGCTGGGAACCTGTCCAGACCCTACAAATATATTTGGTTTTAATAAACAATATTTATTCAAGAAATATGGTGTACAATTGTATGTCAAATAATACCGGGAAAGGATTTTACGAGCAGCTTTCGATGAAAACTTATATAAATTCATGTTCTCAAAATTATTTGTTAATAGGAGTAACAACAATGTTAAACATACTGCTTCAACTACAAATTTTGTTGAACAAATCTGTAGACAACACCATTACATATTGCAGTTTCAATCTGTAGACAACACTATCACATATTGCAGTTTCAATCTGTAGACAACACCATCACATATTGCAGTTTCAATCTGTAGACAACACCATCACATATTGCAGTTTCAATCTGTAGACAACACCATCACATATTGCAGTTTCAATCTGTAGACAACACCATCACATATTGCAGTTTCAATCTGTAGACAACACCATCACATATTGCAGTTTCAATCTGTAGACAACACCATCACATATTGCAGTTTCAATCTGTAGACAACACCATCACATATTGCAGTTTCAATCTGTAGACAACACCATCACATATTGCAGTTTCAATCTGTAGACAACACCATCACATATTGCAGTTTCAATCTGTAGACAACACCATCACATATTGCAGTTTCAATCTGTAGACAACACCATCACATAGTGCAGTTTCAGACAGAAAAATACTGACATTCCGTCCATAACTTGAGGTAAATTAAATATATAATTGAGTTCGACAGATAGTTATTTTATTCATTTACTGAATTATGGAATTCGTTGGATTTTTTTTAGTGACTTCATTAATTGATAGGTATGTTTGGATACAATTATAACATATTCATTTACAGTGGTGAGTGGACGAGTGGAGGAATATTCCTGCCCTAGATCATTACAACTGTTATAGGATGTTGGAACTAGCATCTTTAATCAATTCAAAATGTACCATAATTGGATATTTGGAATGGCCATCATATGAGCAAAGATGAGATTTCACTACAGAATAAGTCTCCTCAAGAAGAGAAAGTGTCTTTATCCTATGTATATATTTAAATGGTTTTCTATGACTGACGTACATTTTTCTGTCAGGCATTTAAAACTAGCATTGGATAATTACACAAACATCATTTACATGTGACTACAAAATTAATATATCATCTGGACTGCTGTGAAAATGGATTTAGATAAAGAGGAAAGAGGATGTCAACTACAGAAGAGCTGCATCACAGTGAAAAGAAATGTATATCCTGTGCATAGTTCACATCTGTAAGCAGTCAAATCGTTGGATAATCCCAATTATGAATTTAAAGGGACACATGATAATCTTGTTATTGTTTTATATAAAATCTCCTGGCGCCCTGTTAGTTTTTCTACAAAAGTAACATATATGCAATTATTCACTCATTTATATTAATCAAATTGACTTTGTTTTTGCATATAACTAACTACTGGTTATATTGCACAAATATAATATTTAAACCTTTGGTCGAATAATAAGAACAAATTAAAACTCAAAATTTAATTTATGTCAGACGCTAATTGATTAACACTTCAAGATTGCTGTGTGTCCCTTTAAGACAATGCCACTGAAGTATATGTCGGTCAGTATGAAACTTGCTATCAAAAAGAAAAATAGGTGCACTGTGTTTCCTACTGCATGCTCTAAAAAAACCTAGGGTAGCCTAGGTCAGTAGGCATTTGTTTTCCTTTTTTTTAAGCAAGATATTGTAAAATTCTATTTATCACATAAAACCCATAAAATTTGATGACACAACATGAAAGTTTCTTTGTGATGTTGTCAGTTTAAGACACTTTAATAAACATAGTTATACCACCAGTGCTCAGGGAATTACAGACATAAAGAATGATATTACCGTTATGTTGCACAATTTCTTTATTTTTTCATTTTTGCATAAAAAGTTTAGGTCCTTAGGTTTGCTTTGTTGAGCATTAGGATCAGTTCTTGTATGTTTAAGTAATTGATCTAAGAAGGCCCCAACATAACAGAGCTACAGATTAGAAGGGAATTTGCTTAAATACCAAATTAAAAATGCCAAAATACCCAATTAAAATAAAAAGCTTGGGTACCAATAAAGTAATCGAAGTCGTCAAATGATAAAACAATCAATGCAAATTGAGCAATATATGGGTTGTTGAAGGGCCACCCAGCCACCATGTATAAATTATATCGCAAAAGAAGTTGATTTTATTAGAGTTTGTGTATACAATATTATTGGAATGCTACCACAAAACAATATCATTGTTTTATTTTACTCAACTGAAACCATGAAATACCCAAGTAAACAATACCAAAGGGTCAATACCCAGTTGATCAAAAAGCTTATCTGTAGCTCTGCATACTATGTCTTTGTAGGTTAGACTTTAGTTAATACTTACAAATTGTTCATGTAAGTCTGTATTGTCTTATATATGATAGGAAATCCATGGACAGATGTATGTGATGAAATACATTGTAGAAATAACAAGCTTATCCCAAACCACTATCCAATCGCAATGCAGAACTAAAATACACAGTCGCGAGATGGATAGTTTCATGTGATAGCAAGAGGTCATGACTATGTCCCTCTTCCTTTATGGTCTGGCACAAATGCTGGCTGCTGTTATCTCTAATGACTATCTGTCCTGGTTTCTTGCAGAACGAGATGCTAAAAATATAAAATATATGGCAAGTATAGGTACATGTACATTATCACTTTGTAGGAGGTATAATGAAGAATGAGTTCTTTCTTTCTATTTCTTTCTACTGATACTGAACACAATCAATTTTAATTTAATATCATGGCAGCCTCATTTCAGAGAAGGGTTTGTGATTTTTTTGTATCACTGATTAACACAGACATTCAGTGAGATCGTTAATGGGCATATGGAGTAGTGTGTTTGTGACTTAACAACACCTACTTCTTTTCCTTCTATAACAAGTGCCGACATTCGGAATTACAGCTTTTTTCCTTACACAATTTTTTTTTTTTGTAAACATTTTCCCCTCTTCCTTTCTCAATATTGTTTCAAGATACATGTACATCATAATTATTATGCTGACAAATTGTATATTTGTTTTAACAATGTATGTATGCATTGAGTTTTGAATTCAACATGTTCAATGTGTTAAACAATTAATACTGAAACGCTTTTTGCTTTTTTTTTAAGAATTAGACAGTTATCACACTAGTCCAGCCTAGGGAATCTTCACAATTTTTAGAAAAAAAGTCCTGAGAGATTGGGTTCAAGTCCCGGTTGAGAGTCAGTTTTTTCACCACCTGTTATACATGTACCAACGTTACAACATAGTTTGCTACTCTGAATAACATACACTTACTGTGACTTAGTGAAGACACAACGCCTACCTGCTTGCAGCTACTGTACATATACAGAGGCATAACGTTACCTTGAATATACCACATTAAACGCTGTATCATGAAAAGAAAGAAATAGCATTCATTTAAAAAAAATATTCTGCATTGAAAGGGGAAGGGGACTCTTTGCTTTGCCCTCTGCCCCCACCCACCCAATAATTAGAGAATAATAATGGTTACTTTTTTACTATTCTCGATTTTGCCCATATCAAATCTCGCTCTCGTTTTTCGCGAGATTTCGAGTTCGGGGTGCCTCAACATTAACTCTGTTTAGTGAGTATACAGTGTTTAATTGTTTTAGACACATTTTAGAACGTATCATGCAAAAATATCGTGCGAGTGCTGTTTCTAGTTGTGTTAGTAATACCGAGCAGATGATCGGCTAATGGTAACACATGTGCAAGTTTTGAAATCTTACCTGGCTGGGCAAAAAAACTGTGTCGCACCGGAAGCGCCGCCATTGATGAAATTGTGATCGGCAATTTCGGATTTTTTCCTCAAATCATCAGGGGATCAGTTTGTTTCACTTGGACGATTAATTGATAAACGCTTATACGGAGTATACGTACTAGTTCGGCTAATCGCGTCATTCTTCGGGATATTGACGAGTAGTTACGAATGAAGCGATATTTAACAAATGCATTAAAAGAATGCTCATCATTAGCAGTTGTTTTATTATTTGTTATTGGTTGTCAAAATTAAACTAATCTTCATTAAAACAATGTTTATATCTCTGTTTACAACAAAGAAAAACACAATCGTGAAAACTCGACCAATGCCGTCATTTTTCGGGAACACGATGATATGATGTCAATGTGTGACGTCAATGTATGACGTCAATGTGTCGTTTTGTTGGTAAACAAAGAACTGACAGCTGTCAAAACCGTCAGAATATATTTTTTAAATTGTGCATAGAAAGATCTCTCTCTTGAATTGAGTTCATCGCAGGGTAAGTCCGAGTGACCTTCACGAACACACTGATTTTCTGTTTAAAAATAGTGAACTGACAGGAGACAAATCTACCAACTGAGTTCAGCCTTCAAGCTTGTCCCACTTATATTAACAATGTGCCTGGTGATGGTGACTGCATTTTGCATTGCCTATGTCTAAGCATCACTGGAAAAGTAAATATGTTCAGACAATATAGGAATGAATGGTGTTTTACGGCACGTCGACAAGACAATATAAATATATGCTCTTATATTGCTGATAACAGGGTTGATATGGAGGAGTTAATCCAAATTTACAACAGTCCTGACATGACCAAACTTTAATACGAGAGGGAAATGATAAATGGTCATGGTGGGCCACAGCTTGTGTCTACCATTTTAGGCTACAACATCAATGTACACATGAGTTTTACGCATCAAAATGGTGCAGAGCAATATCACATGTATTCTTTTTCAACCAATGAAGGAGAATTGTCATGTACAACCATTGACTTGCTTTTGAACAATGAACAGTTTCAAGTTCTAATGACGCTGATAGTAGTAAAAGTAAAAAGCGAATATCACCCACCGAAATGACGCATGGCAACAAGAGCAAGCATAATTCAGAAAATTATATTAGTAAATCATATACTGAACCAAATAAGGACTCAAATTCCAACTCTTATATAACCAATGACATCCAATCTTTATGTAGGAAACTAGGAATCAATTATGAAAAACCTCTTGAAAACGAAACAGTCAGAATCAAAGAAAAGGGAAATGAGAAATAAACGGGAAAAAGGGTATATTACCAAAACATATCTAATAAATGACATACCAGAAGCTGCACCATTACAAAAAGATGAAAAATTCAATCTTGCTATGGATGCTATACTTAAGGTGGCATAGACGTGACATGTGAAAAAAATAATTTATCTCGTGGCCACGAGTTATTAAATCGTGGCCACGACTTATTATGTCGTGGCCACGAGTTATTATGTCGTGGCCACGTCTTATTTATCTCGTGGCCACGACTTATTATCTCGTGGCCACGACTTATTATCTCGTGGCCACGACTTATTTATCTCGTGGCCACGACTTATTATCTCGTGGCCACGACTTATTTATCTCGTGGCCACGACATAATTGGCCAGTCAGAAGTGCTGACAAAATTCACTAGAAATCGCGACTTGGATAGGAATGGCGGAAGCTAGGGATGATCTTGTCTCAAGATATTTCGACGAGGGGCTTATGTATGAAGATATTGTAGTTGTTATGAGAGAAAATCATGGTATTTCAATAGGTTTGCGGCATTTACATAGAATATTGAGGACTTTTAACTTAAGACGAAGGGTATACAGTTCTGGACGCCTTCATGGATACAGGATCATGCGACAACGGTGCCTGGCAAATGGTTTGAGCGTACGGACACAAGATGTTGCCACCATTCTCCGTGTATGCGACCCTACAGGTATATTTTGGGGGGAAATAATATGTTTCAAATTCAACGAAACATGGTCTACTACTGTACCGTCAAGGGAACGCAGAAAACCATTTTCCACAACTATGTCAGGCATATTATCAAAATAATGGCTCTAAAAATGTTTGATCATTTTTGTAAAAGTTTTAGGGCAAGATACCATATTTCATCATAGATGTACTAGTGAACCCGCAGTGGTGCAATAGTAATGTGCTCGCTTTATGATGTGGAGTTTGTGGGTCAGAGCCCCCTGGAGATTGTATTCTGAGGCAAGACACTTGGACCCCTCATTACTGGACCCTCATTGGCTCTTCTCAGCCCCACGGCAATGGATTCCATCAGGAATGACCTCTCGACAGTGATTAGCCTCAGATGCAATCGTTTGTTTCGCCAGCGAGATCAAATAAACTATAGTATAAACTATTTCATCATAGTACTACCCTGGTCATACGCGAATGAAACCTGACATAGGTCAAAACAGAAAATCGTTGGTTCAAGTCCCACCAAGGCCTAGTGCTGGTGTGTACCCAGGAACGCTTTATATCGTACCTTAGATCTCATAGATTTTTAAAATACAAGTTTGTAGCGACTACTTCTTGAAAACTATAAGTGATATCGATATCGGACTTTTTCTAATATGATCAGCATGACATGTTGTTGGTCATTGTCGAACATTGTCTTGATTCGAAATTAAACATGGCTGCCGCGGCCATCTTTGTTTACATAGTTATATAGTAAAAACTTGTAGCGACTACTCCTCTGAAACTACTTGACCGATTTCATGAAACATCACCGGAATGTTGATCTATCTTTCAAAAAACCTATCAGTAGAGCTTCAAGGTCATTGACCTCTTGTTAACTTTTATGCCATTTTTATTGATTTGAAATAATGTTCGTATTCTTTGATTCCACTTTGTCATGTGAACGTAGTAATCACCGATAATGCTTTAAAGAAACGGACATGTCAGTGAGACATACATGTAGCATTTGATGTGTGTAGTTGGTATCTTTAATATCCATTTTAGATGACGTTAATGCGACACAGCGATATACTGAAATATACCTTCCTTGTGAAGTTGATATTAAACTGCTGTTATGATCAAAGTTGAGTAACATGATTATTAGTTTCCAGATAAGAAATATATATAGATTTAAAAGACCAATTTGTAAGAATTATGTGAGTAAACGTATTATGCTACAATTTATGATGAAAATATTCATTATGTGTATGAGCAAAATATTGCACAATGCAATAAGTTGAATATCAAGTATATATGACAGAGCAGAGAGAGAGAGAAATTCTAGTCCGTGCTACTTCTCTATAACCTTCGGTCGAAATTTTAATAAACTTCATGGGAAGCATCAATATCAAGTGTAGATGTGTACAGAGTTTTGGCCCTTAGAAAACTTGTATCGAAAGATCTTGTTCGAAATTGTATATTTGTCTCAACTTTTCAATTCGTTTCCATTAAAATCAGCTGCGGGGAATATGTCTCTTATGGAAGGGAATCGCCGCCATAATTCTATGATGATATATGGTTTGTTCTAAATTAACAAATGTCATGATCCTTTTGTTAATTTGTAAGTCCCATGCGTACAACTTATTTTGCACAGGTATTGGATATTCTGTTTCTCCTGCATTCAGTTGCTTCCAGTCAAGGCAGCATGCTGCGTTTGTACACATTTATCTATTAAGCGCTGCAAGGTATGATGCTATATGGTTTCTTCTAAATTAACTTTTGTCCTTTTGTTAATTTGTAAGTCCCATGCGTGCAACTTATTTTGCACAGGTATTAGATATTCTTTTTTCTCCTGCGTTCAGTTGCTTCCAGTCAAGGCAGCATGCTGCGTTTGTACACATGTATTGTCTAAGCGCTGCAAATTATAATGCCGCATGGTTTGTTCTAAATTAACTTTAACAAATTACACGCGTCCTTTTGTTAATTTTTAAGTCCCATGCGTACAACTTACTTTGCACAGGTATTGGATTTTCTTTTTCTCTTGCGTTCAGTTGCTTCCAGTCAAGGCAGCATGCTGCGTTTGTACACATTTATCTTCTAAGCGCTGCAAGTTTTAGAGACAGGCCGGAGATAGATAGCGACAAATACTGGCTGGCGACCAGGACGGAATAACTTGTAACATGATTATATTCTCACAATCCATCCTTAGGCTTTCTACATGTATTTGATATGCGTCTGCTAAACACATTCGTTAGCAAAACCGGTTCAAATTAATTTGGGTAAATGCATCGGAATTGAATTGAATTGAATGTTGTTTAACGGCTCATCAACACAGTACAGGTTATTTAGAGCCGCCCCAGAGAGAGGGGAAGGATACATAGGAATCCTGGAACATGCCCTACTCTTATTATCGAATAGATTCCTATAGTTCTTTAACGTGCTCGGTTGATAGACCGATACACGGGACCGCCCGGTTTACGTCCCCATCCGACGGACGAGGCTAAGGAAAAGTGTCTTGCCCAAGAACACACCGACGGAACTCAGTGGCACCACAGAGGAATGAACCCGGGGCCTCCGGTTACAAATCCGCCGCGCTACCGACTGCGCCACGCCAGCCCAGTAACTCCACCATGTCTTCATACTCTTTCATTAACTTTATTCTTTTTCTAAAATATCAGTTGCTTCCAGTCAAGGCAGCATACTGCGTTTGTATACATTTATCTTCTAAGCGCAGCAAGATTTTGAGACAGGCCGGAGATAGAAAGCGACAAATACTGGCTGGCGACCAGGACGGAATAACTTGTAACATGATTATATTCTCACAATCCATCCCTAGGCGTTCTACATGTATTTGATATGCGTCTGCTAAACACATTCGTTAGCAAAACCGGATCAAATGTATTTGGGTAAATGCATCGAAGTAACTATGTCTTCATACGTCCTCATGAAGTATGGTAAAACTAAATAATGCAAGACATTCAAGTTGTTCACATGGAACATGGAAATTAACAAATAGATGTATGTATTTTGTAAAAGCCAATTTAGAACAAGCTATATAGCATCATGACGGCGACCCCAGACAAGGCATGAAGCCATTGCAATTTGATCAGTAGAGCTAAAAACTTGTGGCGACTACTCCTCTGAAACTACTCTACCGATTTTCAAGAAACTTCCTAGGAATGTTGCTCGCGATGTCTAGTTGATCCTAACAAAAATTCAGGTTGGCCGGAAATTCAAGATGGCAGTAACGGCTAGATTTTAAAAGAAAAAATTAATTTTTGTTTGGTGACTACTTCTCAAAAGCCACGAGTGATATTGATTCAGAACCTTTTCCGAAATGACTGACATGCCATCTCACATGCTGATCAGAATTTACATTACGTGCTCATCACTTATTAGACTGAAACCCCATTTGTACAATTAATGGATAGTCTTAATTCAAAGAAAGGACAGTCCATTATATAGCGATTACTCCTCTGAAACTATTTGACGGATTTTCATGAAACTTCACTTGAATGTTGCCCTTGATTTCTAATTGATCCTATCAATATTTCAGGTCGTCTGAAATTCAAGATGGTCGCCACAGCTAAATATAGATTAATAAGATAATATTGTAGCGACTACTTCTTGAAAACTACAAGTAATATTGAAATTGGACTTTTTCTAAAATGATCATCATGACATGATGTTTGTCCTTGTTGAAAATTATTTTGATTTGACTTTAAACATGGCTGTTTCTGCCATCTTTGTTTACATACAGTTATATAGTAAAAACTTGTAGCGACTACTCCTCTGAAACTACTTGACAGATGTTCATGAAACTTCACAGGAATACTATTCTAGCTATCAAAAACCTATCAGTAGAGCTTCTAAGTCATTGACCTCTTGTTCCTATATACATCTATGTAAACAAAGATGGTTGCTGGCGGCCATGTTTGACATCAATGAATTCTTGCTATGACCAACTACATGTCATGCCATTCAATTTGGTAAAGGTTCAAAATCAATATCACTAATGGTTTTCGAAATTGCATGTTTAGTAGAGGCGATCGTCTTGAATTTTCGGCTGACCAGATTTTTTTCTAACACCAACAAGATATTAAGAGCAACATTCCTATGAAAATTCTTGAAAATCTGTCGTGTAGTTCCAGAGGAGTAGTTTACGGACAGACAGACGGGCGACGCACCACGGCACAAGGTCTGCTTTGATTAGTAGAGCTAAACACTAATTTCAGATGATAAGTTCAAAACCGTAACACCTTAACTCATGAAACTATGACCTTATATAGCTCTGTATTCAAAATGCCTTGTTATTTGTTTAAAACGAATATCGATCTCTGAGTCAGTTCGAATTTCAAACCCAGTTCGATATTCAAAATTTGTTATACGTTTAAAACGAATACCGATCTCAGAGCCAGCTCGAAATTCAAACCCAGCTCTGTATTCAAAATGCCTTGTTATACGTTTAAAACGAATATCGATCTCAGAGCCAGCTCGAAATTCAAACCCAGCTCGATATTCAAAATGGCTTGTTATACGTTTAAAACGAATACCGATCTCAGAGGCAGCTCGAAACTCAAACCCAGCTCGATATTCAAAATGACTTGGTTCACGTTTAAAACGAATATCGATCTCAGAGCCAGCTCGAAATTCAAACCCAGGTCCGCATTCAAAATGACTTTGTGTATGTTTAAAACGAATATCGATCTCAGAGCCAGCTCGAAATTCAAACCCAGCTCTGTATTCAAAATGCGTTGTTATACGTTTAAAACGAATATCGATCTCCGAGCCAGCTCGAAATTCAAACCCAGCTCTATATTCAAAATGACTTGGTTCACGTTTAAAACGAATATCGATCTCAGAGTCAGCTCGAAATCCAAAGACAGCTCTGCCTTCAAAATGGCTCTGTGTATGTTTAAAACGAATATCGATCTCCGAGCCAGCTCGAAATTCAAACCAAGCTCTATATTCAATATGGCTTGTTATACGTTTAAAACGAATATTGATCTCAGAACCAGCTCGAAATTTAAACCCAGCTCTTTATTCAAAATGGCTTGTTATACGTTTAAAACGAATACCGATCATGCAAAATCCTATATTCAAACTTTGGACTGCCGAGGAGCAGCCATTTTTGACCCCGGGGAGCTGATTGTCGAACTTGTCCAAGCTGTCATTAATATCAACAATCTAGCCAAGTATTATATGAAGGTAATACAAAAAAAAGCATTTCTAATTTTCACTGTACTGTATTTATCAACAGGTGTTGAGCAAAGGACTGCCAGGCGATTCAACAGACGGTCTTACTTCTCCTCTGGTCCAAACTTTATATGGCACATCGATGGGTATGATAAACTGAAGCCGTACGGACTTTGCATACATGGCTGTATCTGTGGATTCACCAGAAAGATGATGTGGTTGAATGTGTACAACACCAATAAAAATCCACGTGTAATAGCTGGCTATTTTCTGGAGACAGTAGAGCAGTATGGTGGTACTGCTCATGTCATCAGAGCTGATTTCGGAACAGAAAATGTTTTGGTCAGAGATATCCAACGCTGGTTCAGAAGGAACGGTGAAGAGAACAGTGCTTACATTGAAGGAGCAAGCACTCAAAATCAAAGAATCGAATCTTGGTGGGAATATCTGAGACGGCAGCACATGCAGTTTTGGATGGATATAATGAAGAATCTGCAAGAAGGCTGCGAGTTCTCTGGGAGTGAGCTGGACAAGAACCTCGTGCAGTTCTGCTTTATGGCGTTGATACAAGTATGTTTTTATTCCATGCCTATAAATAGTTGTGCTTTTCTCTAAATCTTGAAACGGTCAAATAAAGGGATATTCGTATCAATCCGTATACAACAAAGAGAATCACGTGGTTCTGATTAACAAATAGATATCAGCATCACATGCTCGACGTCGGTCAGTTAGAGCTTTTCAAGTAACGATGTTATATATACAACTGAACTATTCTACAACTCACAAACGTAGCTAAACAATATTTGCGTTACATAATTAATGAGTTATCGTAAACATAACGAAAAAGGCTCATATCATCGTCCCTCAAAGTAGTGCCTACAAATTCTCAAACGAAAAACTGTGAATTTCACAAAACGAAATCCATACGTTTCAATTCAATTGAAATACTTCAAGCATGAATAATAATTAAACGTAACTAAATATTTTGCTCGTTCTAGGTATATTTGATAAAGAAATGTCAGAGGTACACACAATTGCATTTATCTCAAAATGTGTTTGTTGGCCGACCATTTCAGTGATTCACCCTTCAAAATCATCATCATATTTTGTTTTCAGGCGGAGCTAGATTTAGCAGTGTCTATATGGAATAATCATACGATCAGAAGGTCAAGAAACTCCTACGTCCCGTGTGGCCAGCCCAACCGAATATATAATTTTCCGAGTTTGTGGAATACTCGAAATTACATGTGTCCAGTGTCACGTGAGGACATTGATGCTTGTCGCGACGAAGTAGAATTTCGTTCATCAATATGTTGTGATCCTGATCTGTATGGATTGTGTATCGACATTATGACCGAAGATGAATTCGTTCCACCTTACACTGCGGATGAAGCTATTAGACTTTATAGGCATTTAAGAACAAGTATAGACGCTAGTTTGTGAGTGAACCAATCTGTATTGTCCGCATGCCCGTATGAAACCCAATTATTGGGGAACTAGAGTCTATTAACTAAATTGTGCCAGCCATCACCAATTAAGTGAAATAATTATACGATTCATATTCTTGTAATGTTACAAATATAGAATCTTTTATTTACTGTTGATATAATTCCAGAAATATGGACGATATTATATATGAGGCAAAGTAAGCTATATACTGAAGCTAAACCGTCGACACCTCCTTTAATCAAACATTTTTTCACATCAAATCGTAATGCAAGTGATCATTTTCCTTCACCAGATTGCTTCTTGGGTGTAGTACATGGGTGGATCCAGTTTTTCGCGTTAATGTGACGTATTTTGCTAAGACAATACCCATACTAGGTAGGTTCGGGGGTATGTTCCTCCTGAAAATTCTACAAGCCATTTCCTGCGTTATTTCATGCCATTATAAATGGTTACTTGTTCCTCTGGTAAGATGCATTTTTCTTCACTCTTGTGGATATACACTCTAAAATCTAAGTTAAACAGGGCAGGTAATTCAGTCAATATATGACATAGAGTTATAGGACATGTCTGAATAGGTTGGTGTAGTGATGGGAAATGTCTCTATGAGTTGATCTAGTAATGGGGAATATAACTCTTTAGTTTCAATAGATTCCCTTCAGTAGTTATTGAGATTTGAGCTTAACCTAAAACTTTAACCAGAAAATAAGTTTAAAACGGCAGATAATTCAGTCAATAAATGACATAGAGTTATAGGACATGTTTCTATTGATCTAGCATTGGGAATGTGCATATGATGTTTAAATGAATTCCCTTCAGTAGTTATTGAGATATGAGCTTAGCCTAAATCTTTAACCAGAAGATCTTAGTTAAAAATGGCAGGTAATTCAGCCAATAAATGACATAGAGTTATGGGACATCGCTCTATGAGTTGATCTAGTGATGGGGAATGTACCTATGACGTTTCAATGAATTCTCTTCAGTAGTTATTGAGATATGAGCTTAACCTAAAACTTTAACCGAACATTTGACGTCGACGAATGGGTGACCGCAATAGCTCTCGTTATTCTTCGAATAGTCGAGCTAAAAAGTGATTCACATTTATCTCCCTTTACATAACATTTTATCTGTCAAACTGAAAACTCTTTTAACCCATCACAGTCTTAGATAACTAATGCTATAAACACATTTAATTATATGGATTTTATGGACTAATTAAGAAGGAAAATATAATCTAAAATCGTTTATTTAGTAATGAATGAAAAAAACACTCTAATAACATTTAGAAGTCACCGGAAACGTGACACTCGAGTTCAGATAAGGATGAATGATGGGCTCGTTTACGCACGTACGCCCACGTTCAACGGGTCACCCAGATCTAGGACGTGGGTGGCGTGGGTTTGGGGTGGTGGTTGCCGACCGACGACCAAGATGGGAGAATACGGGGTAGACAACACTACTATTATTGGTATTCGTTCTGAGATTATACCCAATGCATACGTGTAACTGATTCTACATGTAACATGAAACCGGCCCCTTAAGTACGAAGTGAACGATACTAGTAAAGATGAAAAAGGTTGATTACACCACCAATTGTTAAGCAGCGAGCATTTATTTGACACAGAAATAAGTTAAATCTGTAATATTCATAGTTCCAAAGGTATAGTCTCAAAAATAAATATAAATCATTGTGGGATTATAATAAATATAAATCTTAAAGGGACTACAGCTGGATTTTTTGTTATCGAATTTCCTTAATTTTATAAAAGATTGTTTCATCTGATTCAAGCATAACTTTCCAAAAGATATCTATTTTAAAAAAAGTGTATTGACCGTTAAAATAACCTTGTCACACTGACAGGGTTTCTCTCTATATATTTTCCTTTGATCATTGATATTAATTCAAGGGACTGTAACTTCATTTTTCAAAGTTTGAATTGATATGTGTCTTGTAATTAGACTCACATCAAAAACATAACACTATAATAAACGTTTAAAGAGAGAAATCCAATTTTTTACGTTCATAAATTCGTCTTAAATTCGTTTCCTTGTGAAATCAAACATTCGTAAATATTAATTCACTGGAACTGAATATACATTTTTTAAAGTGAGAGATAATATGTTTATCGTCTAAGCTTATCAGAAAACAAGCTCTCACACAAACTTCAGATTCTTGGTATCAACTTTGATGCATCCTCTTAAAATAAAAACATCAAATAAAAAGAAATACTCTTGTCTGACCTAATAACCATATGACCAGGCATGACCTTAACCCCACACCCCATCCCCCCACCCCCACAATCAATCAACAAATAATTGAAACTTGCAATTAGTTCGATGTTTTTGGGCATCGGAGTATTAAACCCAAGCCTTGTATGGCAACGTTATTGACTAGACATAAATCGTGGACACAGAGGGGTTGCTGTATTACTTTCCAGCAAAAACACCAGTTTTAACTTTACGGACAACAATCTCGGAACAAATATAATCAGATAAATAAAAGAATATCTGAAGATTAAAAATCAAGCAGCTTATTTATATTACACATAAAAGATTGTCAAATAATTCCAAACAATAACTATCTCACAAACATAATGAGTAAGCACATAAGTTCGTTCAAAAACGTCGAATAAAATAATTCAAAATCATTTTACTGCACCTTTCTTATGGTTCTGACTAAAATCGCGGAAAGAATGATAACTAAAAGAACAAGTGAACGTAGTATTGACATACCCCAAAATACTTACTGATCCATTAATTTTTACCCAAAATATAATCTGCACCCGGATCTTCCAAGGTTAGGGAACTAATAATGCTAAAAGTAACAGATCAAACATCATATTAAAGGGAAAGATTTGGCTGAAAATAAATGACTGCGTAATGACAGAACTCTTTGAACCATTCATGACAGTCCAAAAATTATCAAAATCGGACTTCAAATACAAATGTTATGGCAATTTGAAAATTAACAAAATGGCGGATCATGGAGGCGGCCACATTGTGAGTGTATGACGTCACTTACTCACTTCTGAAAATTATTTTTTGCCAAATGCACCCCTGTGATACATACTTTTCAATATTTCTTTGATGCAATATGTTAAACATGTTTCCAAATGAAAGCGTTAAACAAAAAGTTTATACTGACTTTAAAATTCCTATTTGAATACAGAATATTTGAACTATTTTGTCGGCCATTTTGTTTGTTGTTTCCATGGAACTATTTAAAAATTTCAAATGTCCATTACTTTGTTATTTGAAGTACGATTGATGATGTTTGAACTGGTGTAAATGGTTAAAGAGTTCTTTTATTACAAAGTCACTTGTATTCAGCCAAAGCTTTCCCTTTAAGATGAATTCGAGGACTTCAAAACAATAATGAGTGAAAACATCCATAACTTCCATTATGATAAAAGACCTCCGAAATATCATCATACAATCATACAGTAACAGCAAGCCTTTGATGTCAATACTAATAATATTTTGCTAACTACACAATCAGATTAAACAGTGATTAAACTTTTTCAGAAATTTCAAATGTAAATCTTGAACAGAATATGGGGTCAACAGGAACTACAACATACAACTAGGAAAAACAATGTGTATACCAAAAACACGGTATCACACTAGGGAGTAAATGCTTTGTCCATTCCAACTGTCTCTGTCAATTACTAGACTTTTAAAAAGCCACCCGACTCCTTAATTGATCTAATGAGCAAACCAGACAAAGAGTCAGGATTTTGAGCCCTTAGCAGCCACATCTGGAGTATGCATGTTGACACATATGGTAGCCGACAATGTGTGTCAGACTCTTGATTGTAGAACATAATGTCAATTGGCTTTGTAAAGCCACATGGCGGAATATGGTCTGCTCCAGTTGTAAAGGCAAGCAACTCGGAGAATGTAACGGGCACTTGTCCTTCTGAAAATACAAATTATTAAAGTAACTAAATGAAATATATTTTGCACGCAAAACGTAGTTCTTATATTGAAAAAAAGATGACAATAGGTTAATAAATTAACCAGGTAATAAAAAGCCAAAGATTGCAAGCTAACATAAATTTTGTTTTTACCACATACCTAATCATGAAAACTTTAATTGTCACCAAAGGTTACAAAACCCCAGCTTCAATTGATACTTAGTATTTTTGTGAAGTCATGACTCCAGCTCAATTCCCTTGGAGAAGTTCCCTCCACAAGATTTTAATTACAGTTAATGGTAATTTTACTAAATCAAGTGCCATAACTCTGATAAAACTGAGCGAGTCTACCAAATAAACCCTAAGATGACAACTACATAAGATGCTTAATATACCTGTGAAGTTTTATGGATCTATTATGTTTAGTTGGGGATATAAAAAGAGAATTGCATATTTAGAGAACCCTATGATATGCTTGCATTGCACAGCTTTTTAACACCAGTGTTAACAGTCATATTAAATGTATTTAAGTTCGCGTCTATAGTCATCTACGTTTTCATGTCCGACCATTAAATATGGTGAGAGTTCACCGCAACATGATGACTACAAAAGCTCTCATTCTTAATACTGGAATTGACATGAATTATTAAAGCATATCAAACTAGTTATTTAGAGCAATAAACAGTACTTATAGAATGACAAAATGTTTCAAGCTACCTTTCAACAAAACAATAATCAGGGCTAGCTCTCCCTATTGCCAATGGAGACATTAGCTACAATTTTCCATATTTCGCTACAATTCTTCCTCATTTAGCTCAAGAAATTCGGCCAATGTCTGTCAAAATTGTATGTTTATCAAGACAATATGACTCAACGAAATATTTAGCTGTGCTACTCCTGAATATGTTACCGTCAATGGACTGTACTAACAGTTCCCACGCATAGACTGTAACATCCTCAAGTACCCTTGCATTAGATCCTTGTTCACTGTAGTTAATCTTAAACAGTGTGGCTATCTCATGTGCTGAAAGATGTTTCAGACTGTGACAAAACACAGGTTTGAAGAGGTCTGCGTGTTTTTTGATGAAATCCCAGGTGTTGCTGACTTCATTCATCCCTTCTTTGAATTGACCAATTTCACAAGAAATTCTGAAATTTGGCAATGGTAATAGTTACTATATTTTGTTACATGGAAAGTCTTTACAGCAGATATCGAGTTGTTTTAACTGAAATATTTCACTAGCCTGCGAATATAAATTACACACAATTTATTCCTTGACTCAGGCTAAATATAATCGGAATCTCTCCGTTTTATTTTAATTATTATGAATCTGAAAGAGATTCGGATTATATTTAGACTGAGTCAAGGAATAAATTGTGTATAATTTATATTCGCAGGCTAGTGAAATATTTCATTAAAAAAACTGAATATCTGCCGCATATACATTGTTCACGTGGTGGTGATTACCTTGGCTTGAATGGTGTGGACCATGATGACCGGTTAGCTCAGTCGGTAGAGCCGGTAGAGCACTGGACTTGTAACCCAGAGGTCGCCGGTTCGAGCCCGGTATCAGCTGCACATTTTTCAAAATTATTATGAATCAGGGAGTTTTAAATTATATTTAGAGTGAGTCAAGAAATAAATTATGTATAATGGAAAGTCATGTAACAGGACTTGAGATATGCACATAAACACTTTAACCTTGTTTGGCGATGACTGGTTAAAAGCTGCTCAAGTTACAGAGCAGTGCAGTGCTAATTTGGTAAATAATTTACAACTTAAGGGCCATCTGCCTTCAACAGCTTAACTACAGTTTCCTTTTGAAGTGGTCATACTTAGAGAAAATCAGGAGTTTAGTAGTTTTTACCTGTAATAAAGGTAATGCTTCTTCAGCATGTGAATCATTCCCCTTTACTGTCCACGGTCATGGTGTACGGGTTACCGAAGCCTTGGTCGATCAGTCTGTCCCCATGATCCAGAAGAAATTTATCTCTCTTTTCATATGTGTCAACAACTTCAAGCTGAAACATTTAAAATGCATGTATAAGAAACCCCGCGCTTGCAATCAGTACTGTTATTCATTCGATCTTCAGAGATCGCTAAGCCCGATACTTATATTAAGTGATCGGTAGTAAATTTTCACTTACTTATTTTCGATTTGGTGGTTCCACTAGTCCGGCCGATAAAAGGCTCTGGGTATTGTTTAACCACTCATAGGATATGTTGTCTGCGTTTATTTCACTCTTCGGGGCATATACTTTTGTTAGATTCTGGGACCATACGCCGCTGGACATGGGAAGAACAAATCTCTATATGTCCACAGCTATGTCCACTGCCATATGCATGCCGTCTTCGGGATGGTTAAAATTATGTACTATTGATTTTATCAATATTCAGTTATGCTCACCCCGGGGCTAGAGGGCGTGAGCGTAGCTAGCATATTTCACTACCGCTCATGAACAGCCGGGACTGCAATATTTCGTATGTGTCGTGTTTGGCCGTTTCCAAAAGTACACTCTCACACTTTCTCCATATAACTGCTTTCCATATTGTTCATGAGTAACGCTATAATCCATAATTATTAGCATACCCTGCAATATGAAATTTGATATTTTGCTAGGTAATGTATTACCGGTACTATTTTGACTTTTAGATGTAATATACGAGGGTCAGTCAATATGTTTTAAGACTGTCCTCATATATTCCATCCTATCACAGATACATCAATGAGGCTTGGGTTTCAGAAAATACTACATGTCATATACCCAATAATCAATAGGTGTCAGTAACAAGACATGATTCAAGCATAGGTCAAATGATTCTGCTGGAAACTGTGACATAATTCAAAGTGACTGAAATAATGCATAACATTACTGACATTTTAAAAAATAATGTACTAAAAACTTGAATTAATGTAATTAAAATGAAAAATAGTTTTTCCAAGAAAAACGCTGGTCTTCGCCTTCAAATGTCAAACAGGGCATGTTGCCAAATCCACAAGGATTGCAACTCCACTAACATGGTTGACAGATTTATATGCCTTGTCCAAGTAAGTCCACCTATGATGGTGAACAACTGCTATAAGTTAGAAAACTATAGCTTTGATAGTAAAGGAAAAAAAGAGTTTCTATCATTTTTTGAATAAATGGTGAATGCGAGTAGGTAAATCATAAAATATTTCTGACAGAGTTATACCAGTTGGTCAGAACTTGTGAAGTTGAATAAACATATTGTTTAAGGACATACTAAGTTATACTTTGAGAGTTACTGGGATTTTAAGCATTTTGGACACTTCAAGGAAAGGTAATAGAATATGTATAAAAGAGTTATATATCCTTGTCAGGTGTTAGAACGTGTGTAGATATAAAAAGAATGTTGAGTTATAGGACAATATGTGCTAGTGAAAGTTTTATCATTTTTAGAAAATTCAAAGGGAGATAACGCTGTCAAAAATCATCGAACCAGAACATGCTGACAGCTACGCTTAGTACCCATTCCTGTGAAGCTTCATTAAAATCCGCCCAACGGTTAAGGAGAACAAGCGCAGATAAAATCTGTGACATTTAGACAGACAAACAGCCCAACATGTTTCCATGTCTCCCCTTCCCAATGTGTGTGTGAGGGAATGGAAACTATTCCTAATGAAATGCTTGCCCAACGGAGAGTATTTTAACATTATATAGCCCCATTAGATAATTGCAGAACTGAATGAATTTCGAAAATCGGACAACTGGTTTTAAAGTTATGGCCTTTAGACACATTTATATATATATTCATAGTCCAAATCCTCATGAATTTGAAAAACACAAAATTTTAATTATTTTTAAACAACATAACATACACATGCTCCAATTTTTTTCTTAATTGTAGATATTGGCCTGGAGGTACAAACTGTAAAATAATTTCTCAAAAATATTAAATAATATAGAATGTATGATCGATTTTGCAAATTTCCTTGTATGTGCATACAAGAACTGCGTTGTCATCAGTTCAAAATGGCGGCCCCACACACTTCATATTGCAAATCTTTAAATTACAATATCTGTGCAAACTCTTGTACGATTTTCAAATTTATTTCGGTTTTGGAAATGTATTAACAGCATCTTTCACAATGTATTATTTGTTCTGTTGCCTACCATAATCCTTTAATTCCCATATCCCATTAACGCTATGCAGAATTGTATAATTACCTGTCGGATGACCTCGTTCAGTTCATGGGGCAGCAATAACTCAACATCAATCAGATTTACATCTAATCCAGCCACGGTGTCAAACAAATGGCCATTCAGGAAGTGCAGTCCTGGTCCTTCTTGCACTAACGACAATGCCACCAATCGTCCAATCAGCTTGTATTGGTTCTTTTCTAGAAGACTTAGGTCATGTGTGAATATTCTGGCTGTGTCTGGACCCTCAAAAAATCTGGACTGATGAAGGGCACTAATTGCCAGTCTGTCTGAAAATTTAAGCATACAAATTAATAAGCAATAGATTTTTGTAAAAAGTATTCCCTTATTGCTAGGCTGTGAGCTATGGCAACCTGATTTACTAAACTGATTGGTTAATCTACCTTCATCTAAAGCTCACACTTTACAAACACTTTAAACTGAACCAAAATATCTTACTCCTCTGACAAATTGTCAAGTAGACTAGCTTGAATTGCTTGTCGAATCTCCTCGACTTCACTGTCTACAACATCAATAACTCCTGCCTCTAATCTGAAATTTCATATTTATTCCTTTTATCAAATATACCGCGGCGGACTTTTCCGTGGGGGTCACTCATGTGGGCGCAATGTGATTTATCAAAGGCAATTATTATGCATGTTCAAAATATTGATTTCTATCCTGCCGACGTCGGCCGGTTAGAGCTTTTCAAATTACATTTTTTTTAGTCCAAACTGACATACTAGAATGAATCACGAACATAGGTTAAGTTTCCGAACGTTTTGCTCAAATCAGTAGATTCAATCGTTGATAATAATTACACGTACCTAGATTTCTAGCTCCTTATATGTTTATTTGATTCGAATGTATCAAGGGTACACAAAAATGCTGTTACCTCAAAATGTGTCTGTTGGCCGACAAATTCGGGGATACAACCTTTGATGTTTGAATTTGTTTGAATTATTTGAAACAGGTTTTATAAACGATGCATCTCAAAATGTTTTTGGGTAACAGACCTCAAACTTCACGAGCATGTGTGTCATGTACTGAGGGAAGTTCTATTTGTTTAGCTGGGTTTTACGGCTTAGCAGCAAATGAAATGTAAGTTGAAGCGGCACTTACTGAGTTGTCACACTATACTCTAATGATGAGGGTGGTTTGTTACTTGTGAATCTGTGACGCAAACTTAGACGATGTCTTGGATGAAAGGTTACCTGAAAGTATTTAGAATGTCTATCATCGGTATGGAACATCATATTCATGGTGGATGCACACATGATAAAACTGAATTACCAGTCAAAATGTAATACTATTATACAAAAAGAATATAAAATAAAAACTTATATGTGTCCATAGGACAGTAATGCACCCATTTCATATAGTATATATTGTTTAAAAATAACAAAGGGCCATAACTCTAATCGAATATTCCTTCCTTTACGCACAATCATACATATTACTGCTGATCATCTGTGAAAGCGCCTATTAAAGTATTAGGAGTTGCGCACACAAGATTTTTCGGACGTACGGATGTACATATGGACGAACATGGGCAAATCTATTTCCACCCACTATTCGCCCCCACAAATGCAGCATAAAAACACGCTCGCTGAATCAAGTTCACTGAAACATAACAAATGACCATTTCATGACATCTGAATTTAAGCCATTGTCTTTGATTTTGTAAAACATAATAATTGCTCCTATCCATTTCACTGACAACTAGCATGTATACAGTATAATTGTTTTTTTTTGAAATTCAGTTGTAACTTAAAGTTACACTATTTGAGTAAAAAAAAATGGACATTTTTCGATGTAAAGTTTTGTTGTTATGTTTTGTTGCTATAATTGCATAATATGATCATGAAAATAATGTATGTTTGAATGTATTCCATTGGCTAGAGATATAGATTGAATTTGCAAAAACTGTATGCATACCACAGCAAAATTTGTACTGTTTTTCGTCTCCGAATTCATTGAATAAAGGTTATATGCCCGTGTCATTGAAAAAACTACTCCAACTTTCATTAGGGGTGTCAATAGTAATTTTAAAGCATAGTTACAAAATAAGTACTGTAACTTTAATATTCTAATAGTATATTCTAGACTAGTATAGTCTAACTATAGATGACTGCCTCCGTATGACACACAATCGGAAATCCTGATAATTTTTTTATAATGCTCATAAATTAGCCAAAACTAGATATATTGACACATTGGTTCATCTGGTATTTTTCAACTTAATTATTTTGTTACTTAATTTAACATTACAAATATTTACTTAAATGCACACCATGCTGACAAAAAATACCTTACAGTAATAATGTACTTACTGCTAATTGGCCATTAAAACTCTCAAATTGTATGATTTTTGGGAAATATTTGTAGGACAATGACATTTAATCGAAAATAAACTAATACCAATCAGGGATCAGTTCATGATCAAATTCATTGGTATATGTCAATATGTGCCCTATGTTTTCATGGCAATAGTTTTCATTGTGCAGCTCTAAATCCTTACAAAAGGGACATGTGGCTTTAAGGGTCTATCGTGCCTAGGTGAGTTTGAAATTTTATAATTTCTTTCTCTCATTTAATTAAAGGCAACATAAACAAAAACAAACATTATCATTTGCCCATGGGTTTAGACATAATGTAACCTAACGACTGCGCAAACATTAGTCATGACGTAGCCGTAAAATTTGTTGATACAACGTTTGTTACGTCACGCACAGAAGTGTGGTAGGTGACCCTTTTCAAAGCTTCGTATTTCGATAAATATTCAAGATATCTTGCTCAAACTTTCAGGACATGTTAATCAAAGGCTGTAATTACCAGTTGTACATTTACCTTAGCTTTTTTGGTCTAAAGTCACTTTTCTCAGCTGCTGGACCAAATAATGACACATTTTGTTACTGAAAATCATCGCAAACTATGTTATACCTACCATGTGCATGAAAAAGTTACCAATCGAGGAGGTCCAAATATTCTATATTTTGACTGTATTGGAACATTTTTAAACTAACATTTTGGAAGGCCAATTTGTAGATGTAATAAGAAACAAGAGGACCATGATGGCCCTTTATCGCTCACCCGAGGAAGGATCACACCAATGTATTCTAAAATCAGGCTAACACCGTTTCTTACAAGAAGACTTGTGGCCAGGACAATGCTACTAGACAATGCTACAAACCAAATACCAAAGCTCTAGTTGTTGCGGTTATGAAGGAGTAGATGTTTAAAGTTTTCTTTTGGCCCCTGAGGCGGTGTCAATTCTGATCCTAGAGTGACCATTTGAACAAACTTGGTAGGTGAACATCCCTGTCAAATTATTTTAAAATTGGACAAGCAGTTTCTGAAAAGATTTTTAAAGATTGTTTCACTCCGTTGCCATGGCAACCAGAGTTCTGCACGGATTTTAAAGTTTTGAGCAAAAAAAAGTCTCACTTCCCAAGGATTAGGCCCTTTCATTACAATTGGCCAAGCGTTTCAGGAGAAGAAGTCGTTTAAAATTGTTGACGGACAATGGACGTATGGATAGACGCACGGACGGACAGACGACGGACAGGGCGATCTCAATAGCTCAACTTGAGCACTTTGTGCTCAGGTGAGCTAACACTTCTGATTATCCATGGTATTTAAAGGCTGGCAACTTAGTTTATACTAGATTATCGTAGGTCGATTGCGAAACAAGTTCTACTTTTTGAACTTATAGCGACTTATAGACACCTACTTGCAACATTTGTCGAATATTGTTGCTGTTGAGGCCAAAACTCAATCATTACCTCAACTTACTTAATTGCACCTTTAAATGAATTTATTTGACATGTAATACCTCTGGAGTTCCTGAATCCTCACCAGCAGCAGTTGTTCAGGAACAAGCAGGTGCTTCAGCAGTTGTTATGGTTACGGCATGTCCAGCAGGTGATTCAGGGGTTGTCAGTGAACCAGCAGGTGAATCAGCAGTTGTCATGGTAGCAGCAGGTGAATCAGCGGTTGTCATGGTAGGAGCAAGTGGATCAGTAGTTGTTATTGTAGCAGCAGAAGGATCAGCAGTTGTCATAGTAGCAGCAGGTGAATCAGCAGTT